>AP028439.1:17068236-17668236 GCA_036509395.1 Antheraea yamamai | reverse complement strand
TTGAAAATGTCATAAATTATACCGACGTAATTGTCATATAGACAGTCTTTCATATCATCAAAAAACCAAAACAGAACTTGCCCCCCCGTGCTTACGTAATACATTAACGGTCTCTATAAACAAATGTTTTAAGTTAACGGTTCAGACTTTCCGTCGCTAATAAATATTGACGGAAGTTATCGTCCTGTTTTAATTTGTGCTTCATTATGCGTTTGGAATGCGGTGGAACAATATAAGTCATGTTTATTATTAATGTAACTTACTAGTCTTTGTAGAGAAAATGAATTCAGAAAGGGCTCTATAAAATCCTATACGTATAAATAAAATTCTGTTTGTTCTCCGTTCGCTGAAAGACATGAGCCAATTTTGTTAATATTTTAAGTAGCTGATAGAGGTATCCTCACAGTATTATCTGAGCTACAAACAATATCATCACGCTCTTTTAAAAGAGCTAAGCGGTAATGATAAAATTTGACTGATTGATTTTTAAATTATTAATTGGGTTTTGTAGGGGCAGCGAGTTATTTCAAAACTACAATAATATAGTTCACAATTCATTCAGATCATAACAATTTAATACTAATAAATCCTGCTCATCATTACACTTGAGAGAAGTTGATATATAAAAATAAATGTTGTTTTATTTGTTCTTGTATATGTCCACTTTGTTTAAACTTTATCTGATGTTTAATGATGATATGACTGAAATAATAATACGTTCAGAGTGGTATGTTGACTGGCGGTAAGTTAATCATGCTATGCGTCCATAGAAATACTCGGCGACAGATTTTCAACTCGAGGTTAGTATTTGACCACTGCGGTATTGTAGAATTGTTAATTACTTTACTCTGGTTTTATCGCGAAAAGCTTAAGCTCGTTCTACGAATCGAAATTGCTGTTTGTCGACGCGATGTCGGTGCGTACTAATATGTATTGAGCAATTATGGTAATCACTTTGGTTGAATCTCTGTGCGCACAACCGCGAACCTTCCTGAATGAGTATAATCATTCTATAATAGATGACGTGCGACTTGTTCATATTTGAAGGTAACGACAAGAAAGTTGTTGGTCGCAGGTAGCGTCAGTATAAATTCTGTTCATTTTTATGGATGAAAGAAATATTTTTGGTTACGTGACATCGCTACATTATAATTTAAAGTACGTATAAATTGATGAACAGTCGAGATGAAAGGATTGATCGACAGAGACAGAAGAGACTGCAATGATAGTAAAGGTTGTCGGTATATTGCATATAGTGATGGGATGGCTGCGGCGCGAGGTGCAGCGCGGGTACTTGGTGGGACAGTTCTGGTACCTGGTGTCGGCGGAGTGGTGGGCGCAGTGGGGCGCGTACACGCTCGGCTCCGGCGCCGACACCTGCTGTCGCCCCCACCACCGCCACATCGACGAGGCCATCGTCTGCGACGAGAGCTTCACCACCAACTCCACCGGTATGCATTAATATAACGACTCACACAAATGTTCACCATTTTCTTTGAAGGGCTTTAATTTGTGTACATTTATTTTGAAGATATCACTCCAGTGAACTCTCATTGATTGAGCCCGTCTGATAAGTCAAGGCCAGTGTCAGCTTTACAAGTCTACAATGCCCCCGGCTTCCCTAGCTACTGCTGCCTCTTCCGGTTGCATCCGATCCCGTAAACGATTCCCATCCGCTACAAATCATTACCCACAATAACCATCATACCTTACTTTATCCATTATTTCATCTGCTTACCGTTAATAATATCGGACAGCAGCGCTTTCTTATCGATCTACTCGCTCGATGAACAACGCTTATCAAGTGTGGCGAGTGTGACAAGTGAAAGTGTTTAATTAGGATTTCCCGGTCTCGGGAGGGCAATGAGATGTAACGGTTGCAGAGTCGATGGGGTCGCTGCTGTGGCGCGCGGAGACGGGGTCCGTGGGCAGCGCCGGCAGCAGCAGCGGCGTGAGCAGCGCGCCCTCCGCCCGCGCGCACCATCCCGGGCCCGTCGACAACAAGCGCCTGGTCGCGCACGACGCGCACAAGGTACGAGCGGCGCCGCGTGACCCGCGTGACCCGCGTGACCCGCGTGACCCGCAGTGCGTGTGCGTGCAGGTGAGCACGCTGACGGGCGAGGGCGGGCACCTGCGCCGCGACGTGATGCTCGCGCAGCACCGCGACTTCGAGCTGGTGCCGGACGCGCTGTGGCGTGCGCTCGCGCTCTGGTACGGGGGGCCCGACCCCCTCCCGCGGCAGGTCGTGCGGCCCCCCGACTCCGACCTCGAGCTCGAGCTGTACCCGCTGCAGCTGCACATCTACCGCCACCTGCCCGCGCAGCGTTAGTACACACCGCTCCCCCTGCGCTACACCTTTTATACCCGACTATATCGACTCTCGACAGTCATGTCTAGTCTTCATACTGACAAGTGTTACTGTAAAAAATAAATAAGTATGGTAGTGCTGAAATATGATGCGCCAAAACGAATTACCATATCAGAGTTTCAGCAATATATACGGTTATTGCTACGCTGTTCGTAACTGATGTTTTGTGACGTTTTTTAAAAGTTAACTGTTACACTATGCGTGAAATTATAATGTCTATTGCGAACGAATTTATATACATACAATTAACGGATAAAATTATACCTAGATCAGGAATGACCTTTGTAAACCACTAATAATTATCCTCTTTGGACTTTCAACCCACAATTATGACTGCTTAAAAACCACTACGTCATAATTAAAATATTAGCAGTGGAGACATTAATGAAATAACTAGCTATTAATGGTCTTAGTCATTAATTATCTGAATAATTAGTTTTAGTGAAATTGTTTAATTGTTATGTGATTCTTTTTCTTAGATATGACTAATATAACGTCAAATTTGATATTGCCATTGAAAATTCCAACAAACGATGCATCTTATGTATTGGCTTAATGCATTTGTTATATTAATTATTTATATAGGAATTTTTACGGAGAATTTTGATTGTGATTTCGTCCAATTCATTTGTTTTAATTGAAGTGTTAAAAGGTATAGGGCTGTCCAAGTATTACATAAGTTAAATTTTTGTAATTCCCGATCCCTCTGGTTAGCGAAAGTAAACAATTCTCTTACTCCTCCTTTGGCCTTCTGTGGTTACTAAACTTTTATATGAGGATTTTTTAACCTCTTCTGATCTCTTTACGAGGTTGTTCTCCAGTTTGCAAGCTTACAAGTGTGCAGGCGCGGCGGGGGCGGGCGCGGCGGGGGCGGGGGCGGGTGCGGCGGGGGCGGAGGCGCGGCTCGCGTACACGGGCGCGTTCTCGCGGCTGGCGACGGTGCGGCAGGTGGGCGAGTTCCTGTGCGGCGCGGTGGGCGCGGCGCGGGAGGACGTGCGGCTGTGGGCGGGGGCGGGGGCGGCGCGCGTGCTGCTGGACGACGAGCGCCCCACGCTGCAGGAGCTCGGGCTGGGCGTGGGGGAGCGCGCGCGCCTGCTGCTGGAGCTGCGGAACCCGGACCTCACCTGGCCGGAGGAGATCGGCGCGCTCGCGTAACTCACTCGCTTATTACGTTACGCTCTTTCCACTTATTAAATATCTTCTATACTGTTCGTTAAACGCCATCACTTAATTAATCATTGTATTTAATGAAACATGACAGTACTTAACGATAGCCGATAGGAAAAGAAAAAAAAAAAAAAAAAAAAAAAAAAAAAAAAAAAAAAAAAAAAAAAAAAAAAAAAAAAGGGGAGGGGACAAAGGAGGGGGGGGGGGGGGGGAAAACAAAAAAAACTAAAAAAAAAAGTGGAAAAAAGAGAAAACAAAAAAAAAAAAAAAAACAGAAGTTAAAAAAAAAAAAAAAAAAAAAAAAAAAAAAAAAAAAAAGGGGAGTCAGTGTTGCCACTACAGTCCGTACCACAGTCCACGCAATGTATAACGACCCCGGTACTTATTTATTTCTTTTTTCGAACTAAATGATATTTTCTTTTAAATTCCTTGACAGCCACTTGTTGACAACTTCAAAAATGAATATTTAACAAAGTATAAAGAAAATAATATCTTAACTTTGGTCCCACGGTACCTTCTTAATAGTAATGACCAGAAATCCGATTACATTTTCCAAATATTTCATCGGATTCCAAAAAGCTTTATCAATTTAAATTTATGTGCTATTTCAAACTTTATAGTTTTAGTTATGATAAAATGATACACAAAAAAGATGAGTCTGATTGAGTTTGATGTTAGCATTTTTATATATTGTTGAGAGGATCGTAAGGTCTTCGAAGTAGTGGATGATAGAGTTGTCGGTGTGCGAACAGGAGCTCGAGCCGCGGCACGGAGCGACGCGACACGCTCACGGCGCCGAACATGCCGGGCGCGACCGGCCTGCACAACCTCGGGAACACCTGCTTCATGAACGCGGCGCTGCAGGCGGTACGTATCACCACACGCTCGCACTGTACAACAGATGGCGCTATTAACAACTACTCTATGTTCACATTGAACAACAGATGGCGCTATTACTAACTACTGTATGTTCACACGGAACAACAGATGGCACTATTATTAATCAATTGCACAACTCCCTGTTGTAATGAAAGTATATTTTCATTAATTTGTGCAGCTATTAAATGTTTTACTGTTTTCTATGTTTACTATAGTGTATAATTTAAATTGAATTAATATAAATAAAAATCCTAAAAGTCAACCGCAACCCAATTGTGAATATAAACCATTCTCGGATCCATTGTAACACGCACACAAAATTCCATTAAAATCGGTCCAGCCGTTCAGGAGGAGTTCAGTGACATAAACACGTACAGAAGAAATTTATATATAAAGATAATATGATGTTTGTTAACATTTGTGAATTGGTAAAACATTTCGTGGAATGGTGAAGATTTTTGATAAATAACGGCTCGTGTGTAAATAGCACCCGCGGTGGCATATTAATATTAGTGGTCGAAGAAAGGGTTTACGTCGGTAGGTGTGGAACACGGGCCCCCTGACGCGGTACTTCAACTCGGGCATGCACCTGTACGAGGTGAACCCGAGCAACCCGCTCGGCACCGGCGGCGCGCTCGCGTTGCGCTTCGGCGAGCTCTGCAAGGAGGTGTGGTCCTGCAGCGCGCGCTCCGTCGCGCCGCTCCGCGTCCGCTGGTGCGTCACGCGGCACGCGCGCGCCCTCGCCGGCGGCGGCCAGCACGACGCGCAGGAGCTGCTCGCCTGGCTGCTCGACGCGCTGCACGAGGACCTGAACCGCGCCCGCGCCCCCGCCCCGGCACCGCCCCCCGCCCCCGCCGCCGCGCCCGCCGCCCCCGCCCCCGCGCCCCGCCCCGACCGCGAGGTGGCCGCGGAGGCGTGGGAGCAGCACCGCGCGCGCAACGACTCGATACTCACGGAGCTGTTCTACGGGCAGCTGAAGTCGAAGGTACGGTGCGACGCGTGCCAGCACGAGAGCGTGCGCTTCGACGCGTTCAACATGCTCAGCCTGCCGCTACCCATGGAGTGCTTCATGCGCTGCGAGATCAAAGGTACGACACGATCACACTTTACCATTCCACACTAATGTCTACACATCCAACAGGACCTTTCAAATAAATCCCTCGTTCTTACCTTGCATGTATTAACTCTGTCACAAAAAAACTGTATGTACCAGTGTGTACATTTACAGCTAGTGAAACTTCCTTCACTTATACGTATTCAATTATATATATAGGAGAGTGTACATAAACCACATCGTAAGGTTATTGGTTTTATAATATTCTTTAATTAATAGAAGTTATTTTTGTGTTATTTGTCAGTGATGTTACTGGATGGTTCGGTCCCTGTGAAGTACGGGGTTAGGGTCAACTCTGAGGGGACATATTTGGACCTCAAGAAGAAGCTTTCGGAATTATGTGGACTCGCACCGGAGTCGTGAGTATATAACACCTTATATAAACATTGAAATTTCGAGACTATGCCGTGGTAATACGGTATGATAATATATATAATGAGTAGTTACATTCCAAAATGAGCTAAATCCAATGTTAATCGTTCATATTATAACATGTTTAATTGTTTTCCAGTTTTATACACTGAGAATGACGTACAAATTTTGCCGTTCATAAGGTTTTTAATTTTTTTTTTATGTAGATCATTAAAAAATAACATAAAATATTAGGAACGCCTAAGATAGCTTTTTTGAAATGTAACGACTCAAATAGTAAGAGACTTACTCTGTTAACTGACAATATACATGATGAGAAAATAAATTAAAGCGCAATTATTTCTTATAATATTTTCTAAAATAAAAAAAAAAATATGATCTAATTTATGGAAAGATAATTGTTATAATTAAGCGTTTCAATTGATAACACACCCGGTATTTTGTAAATGTTTCACTGGTTCGATTTCTGGCTTAAGTGGGTAATTTACTGAACGTGTTTAAATGTACTTACATTTATATATGGAAATGAAAAATATTAAAGGGGACGTTAGTTTGCACATCCTCCTGGAATTGATTGGCCGCTACCACGTCTCACTGTAACAAGAAACGTTTGGGAGATAATGAAATATTAGTTAGTAAAACGGCACTTGTCGATTATAATATTTAATGATGGATTCAATCAATAAAAAAATCAGAAGAAATAGAAAATGTTTCGTGTGAATAAAATGATGTATATTACGTGTGCGCAGGATGGTGGTGGCGGAGGTGGCGGGGGTGGGGGGGGCGGCGCGGGTGCTGGCGGACGGCGGCAAGGTGTCGCCGGCGAGCGCGTGCGAGCTGTACGCGTACGAGCTGCCCGACGACACAGACTCCGACACCGACTGCAGCGACTGCGACCACCACGACAACGGTAACCAAGTAACCAACCACTCTCCACCTCTACACTTCACTCTTAAACTAAATCGAATACTCTCACTCTCGCAATGTACGTCTCCTAGTCTATAAGATTCATTTTATGCTGTTCAATAGATGGCGCTGTACAGCTGTGTGTCTTGGTACAGCTGTATCACAATGTCAAAAGGAACGCCTCATTGGTGACCATACCAAACTCATTTAAATGTTCCGATTTTTGTATCCTATTCGTGTGTAGTCCGAGTCGTGTGAAGCTGTGAAGACCTTCCTAGGTCAACAGCAATAGCGTAGTCAGTTCGGGAAAAAAAAATCCCATTCGCTGTGGGATTATTATTACCAATTGATATAGTTACCTTAACAAAAATCAAGTCCAAAAAATATCGAAGTAAAAGCAAAATGGTGTAGGCGATTCTATAAGTCCTATTCTAACAATGGAATTCGCTATCGGTAACATCTCAAGAATCATTATACCCGGAAATACATTTAGATATATTTTTTTCCAAAATTCATACTTATTATTTACCGGTATCAAATAAACAAGTTCTTATATTCACGCTTGTAAACTTACCAGTTTTATACTGTCCATTATCTATCAATCAGTTCTAATATTGTGTATATGTAATGTATATTGTGTAATACTTAGTTAGTGTACTGGGAAAAAATAATGAAATTGTTACGGTAGTTTTATTTTTGACAGCATTTGGAAGCGAGAAATAATCGTTATTATAAATGAAACAGCATAATATGTACAAATATCACCATATATTTTGATATTCATATCAACTAAAATAAATAAGGTTTATGTAAACTGGGCCTTGTTCAACATAACATACACCTTGTGACAACGATTTTATTACGTTTTTAATGTCTAATTCACGTGTAATTAATTATTACAGATAATATTATCATTAAAAGAAAGGCATAAAACGATTCTATGTTCCTACACCAATATCGATCCCATACAAAAGCTATTATTAGTATATAATGCTGTCATAATTTCAAATGTCTACCTGTTTGGTTCTTTTTCTTTCCATTGTATTATAATTATTTTTATGCTATGAGAAATTCACACCACCATAACTTACTATCGTTTCGAAACAGATTATATTGGATTTAACTGAGGAAATAATAAAGTTTGCAATCATGAGAATTGTCTTTCACTCTTATACATACATATATGTGTTTATGGAATATACACTGAAACGTATGCATGTGGTGCGTATACAGGATGGTGCGAGGAGGCGAGCCAGTGGGCGGAGGTGAGTGTGGGTCGCGGCGGCAATACTTCCTCACTCTGCATGCCAGCACTCTTCTGCTTCAAGGTTAGCTGCCCGCCGCACACACGTACACACACATAAACACAAACACATGCATACTCACATTCATACACACGCTCAACACATGCTCACATACACACACCCTCAACACATGCTCACACACTCAACACATGCTCACATACATACACACTAAACACATACTCACATATACACTCAACACATGCTCACATACATACTAAAAAAAAAACAAAAAAAAAAAGGACACTCCCAAAGAAAAAAAACAAAAAAAAAACAAAAAAAAAAAAAAAAAAAAAAAAAAAAAAAAAAAAAAAAAAAAAAAAAAAAAAAAAAAAAAAAAAAAAAAAAAAAACAACCACTCAACACATGCTCACATACATACACACTAAACACATACTTACATATACACTCAACACATGCTCACATACATACACACTAAACACATACTCACATATACACTCAACACATGCTCACATACATACACACTAAACACATACTCACATATACACTCAACACATGCTCACATACATACACACTAAACACATACTCACATATACACTCAACACATGCTCACATACATACACACTAAACACATACTCACATATACACTCAACACATGCTCACATACATACACACTCAACACATGCTCACATACATACAAACTAAACACATACTCACATATACACTCAACACATGCTCACATACATACACACTAAACACATACTCACATATACACTCAACACATGCTCACATACATACAAACTAAACACATACTCACATATACACTCAACACATGCTCACATACATACACACTAAACACATACTCACATATACACTCAACACATGCTCACATACATACAAACTAAACACATACTCACATATACACTCAACACATGCTCACATACATACACACTAAACACATACTCACATATACACTCAACACATGCTCACATACATACACACTAAACACATACTCACATATACACTCAACACATGCTCACATATATACACACTAAACACATACTCACATACATACTCGGTCACACTCCCAACATGCATACATACATACACACACATAGCCGTATTGCTACTGTTGCCATGTTTATTTATCGAATTTACTGGGAAAATAGCCAATGAAATGCGGGACGGGATTAAAAACAAGATTTGTCCTTCAATTTTGCGTTTAAAGTATGGTAACATAAACGAGATAATTAGAATTCCACAAGTAAAATCCGCAAATCGTGGAACAACTCCACTTGGATATATATTGTTTTTCAATCAACACACGGAAGCTTGCACAGTGCTGTGTGCTTAAAACTTTTATCAGGTTTATTTTTATTTGTCACGGTAAATTTACCACCTCTTCGTAATATAGAGCTGTATGTACATAAATAAAATTATGTTTGTATATATGTTTACGTTGAAATTTGTATGGGAGATATATACTCTTACGTTATGCGATTCATATCATCTTTAATACAACGTAAAACTGACTACATTAATATATTAAAAACTTAAATAATATTATGTAGGCAATAGAGGCCCTACATAGCGTGGTGGCTGAGTCATTTTAACACTATCCTGAAACTACTACTTTTAAATTGAAGAACTGTTGCGTAGCACTTATAAAATTTAGAAGGATGAATTCTAAAATGCCCTTTATTTTGTTGGTACATTCTCCCACACAGATTTGTTTTCAGCGTATGTCCGATGTATAACATGTTTCCGTTTAAAGTCCTATCGAGTCCTCGTTGTGTGTGTATAAACAGTGTGAAGGTAAAATCACAAAAAAAAAACATGTACTTTGCCGTGTTAGTGCTGCCTGTTAAAAAAAATTAACTTCTGGAAGACAGATTTCTTAAAGTATAATTAATTGTGCTATATAAAAATTCAATATCTGTATTCCAATTTGTTGCCGATTGCGGCACAACCAGTTGTGTCTATTATTCCTATTTTACATGATATTATTAGGGTTGTCTAGATTTTTTTTCATTCAGTATTCGCTTTTTAGGCTGATTTTGACTGTTTTTTAAAATGATAAATTATTATTCAATTTTTTGTAGAAATATTTAGTGTGTTGTATGATATTTTACGTTTTCTTATCGTCTGTAAATACTTTTACCAAATGTTAATATATAGTAGTCTGTATTGGTTTATCGGTAGTTGTGTTGTGTTTCCGTATGCTATGCTATTCGCACTGTAGATTATGTATATGTGTAAAGGGTTTTATCATAATGAAATCGATTCTAAACATTAAACGGTATGTTTATTATTTTGTGAACCGTTTTTTATGTTTTTGTCTTAAAATCATCAATACATTTCATTGTCAATAGACTTTATTGTTTGTTTTTATTTTAACGAATAACTTAAAAAATCTAAGAAAGGAAACAACAGCCTGTTTAGAATCTTTTTTATTATATTTGGTCAGTATCAGTTTAATATGGGTTTTATCATGCTGGCTGTACCTTATGTTATTTGTATAAATACATATATTGGGGGAATGTTTATATGCTTGATGTTGAAAATGTGTTTGTGAGTGTCCAAAATTATAAATAATCTACATTTTATAATCACTTCTTTAATATTTTCATTATTTTTTTGTGATTTTGTAATATAATTTAAGTATTCTTTGTCAAATACTTCGTAATTGTGTCGCGGGTCGGAAGGGTGTCTGTTTGTACCTGACTGGACCGGGACCACCATATATATGCTAATCTCGTTACAGTAGTTCTATTGGGTTGTTGTATAGAAGATTAGCCAATGTATATTAGGTTGACGAGAGACCTGCAGGCTGGTAAAACAACTACAACTGTCAATGGATTGTAGATTATACCATTAGGTACAGCGCAGACACTCTCTTGTATTCCAATAAAAAAGAATAATCTATAGAGGACTATAAAAGTTAGTTCTCCTACTTGGCTAATTTTTGTTTTTATTAATTTGTATATATATACTTGTCTGTATTCAGTTTGACACAAGTTACATATTAATGAATGACACATTTCAGAGGTCCAGATCGGAAATTCTTATGTCCCAGAGTCCGCCGAACACTTTCTATGGTAAGGAGAAGTTTAGTGGCGCCGGCGACCCCCGGTGTGCCACCCTGCCCCGCGACCTGCGCGCCCCGGTGCCCGCGGGGGGGGCGGGGGGCACGCCGGGGGGAGGGGGAGGGGGCTCGCCGACGCCGAGCGTCAAGTCGCTGACGGTGAAGCCGACGAGCCCGAGGCTGGGCAAGGTCAAGTTCAGTTCGTCCCCCTCCAACATGTATAAGATGAGTGATACAAAGGACAACTCGACGCTAAATGGGAAAATACAATATCTTGTCGCTGTACACAGGTTATTATTTACTTCAAAATTATTTAACTCAATAAATTAAATAACAAGTTTATAGAGGCAAAAAGAATGGAAAATAGGTGTTTTACTAGAGAGTTCATGAATTAGTCGAATTGTAAATAATTGATAAATAATTTTAAAAATGGACAGCGTTATCTATATACTGTTTAAATGATGCGAATAATTAATAAATATACGTTTGTTGGGTGTTAATTCGCTTGTGCCTTAATAGATTGTGGTGTACAATATTTTGCTATAGCTTTATCGCGACGTCATAAGGAATGCCACATTGAGGATCCTACCGGTGCTCGTTTACCGATCCTACTTTCTAGGTTTAATACTACTTCTGTACCTATATGTATAGTTATGAAGTTCGCATGAGATGTCGAACCGTGGTTTTTATATATACGTTGGAATTATGGGAATGTTAATTTGGAACGGCTAAGGTAGTAGTGGGAAAGTAGAAGTAGGATACATAAGGCGTGTGTGCGTGCGTGCGCAGGAAGCAGCACCGGTCGGAGTGGCACTTCCTGCCGGCGCAGCGCAGCGGCACGTCGCTGTTCGGGGTGCCGCTGGTGGTGCCGCTGCGCGACGGCTGCTCCGGCCGCGCCCTCTACGCGCTCGTGTGGCGCCTCGTCGCCCGCCTGCTCACCCCGCGCCCGCCGCACCCGCCGCGCGACCACAACCACGCGGCCGACTGGTAACAACATGCCAGCGCCCCCCGCATGCCCCCCGCCCCCCGCGTGCAGCCGCTAACCCCGCCCCCGGGCGCGTGTTGCAGCGACGACAGCCTCGGGTACGAGTTCCCGTTCACGCTGCGCGTGGTGCAGGGCGGCGGCGCGTGGTGCGCGCTGTGCGGGTGGCCGGCGCTGTGCCGCGGCTGCGCGCTGCCCCCCGATGCCGCGCCGCTCGTGCGCGCCTGCAGCGGTACTACCTACCTACCTACCTACCCACGCAACTAACAATCACACTATTCGATACACATACATACGTGCGCACGTAACCACTACGCCGACATGCGGTGTACGTAACCGTACGGACACCATGAGCGTTGAGAAAATTAACGGAATTTTCAAAAATCTAAATAACAAAGATAACATTCCTTACACTTTGCAGTCTACAAATTAAATAATATCTTAATTCTATTTGAATATAAATCAATTAAATGCAAAACTTGAATCATACATTTTACGTTTCAATATAAATCGATACAACTAAAAAATTATTAAACTTAATGTTAGACTTACAAATTGTAATGTCGCCTCTTAAAGCTTTTGCTTGATCTTTTTCTATCTCACCAATTGTATTATTTACTTCAACGCTCAAAACGGTTCATAATTCACTTCACTTGAGTTTACGATTGTAAGGTTCGGGACCAAGTGGAACGGGAAAAGCCGTGCTCGTGGGCGTAATTGTCGTAAGTCTTTAGTGGAACGCACCACTACCTCTTCATTACTCATCTATTGCTTCACTATGCATCTACTGACACCATCACCTCGCTTCACCTCCATTGCGAATGTATCTACTCTCACTTTATCGCGTTTTATATTATTTCATAGGTAAATTAACTCGTCGCAGAAAACAGTCGAGCGTCGTAGAAGAGAGTTCGCTGCGAGATCAAGACTCTCCAATTGCAAAGAGTAAACTGCT
Organism: Antheraea yamamai; assembly: GCA_036509395.1. Lineage (NCBI taxonomy): Eukaryota > Metazoa > Arthropoda > Insecta > Lepidoptera > Saturniidae > Antheraea > Antheraea yamamai. The sequence continues at coordinate 17,655,146 of AP028439.1, read as the reverse complement.
GCGACAGTCCGTCGGGCGAGCTGCCGCCCACCTGGACGTAAGTATTCATTCCTAAAACGCTCAATACAAGTCGAATTAAAAAAGACACTACTGTTTTCAATTGTAAGCAAAACCCTACATTTTGTGATTATCATTAGTTCAGTGCAACGTGTCGGTTACAGAAAGCAACTATTTACATTATTAATTTACTGATGAACGAAACATAATTATAATATATAAATAAATCGTTTCGAATAAATTATTATAGATATGAACAACAGGATTCTCTCTAAATGTATGTCATTTGGTATAAAATTAACGCCATAATTATGTATCTGGGTATAGCGCAAGGCTAATAATTGTGTTTCTTCGTTTCTTCGATAGAGTAATGAATAATCGTTTATATGCTGTCATAATAAACATGGTTTCGTTATAACATTGTGTATATGTAGGGGGGGGGTGTGCAGGACGAGGGGAGGGTGCGCGTGCTGGACCTGGGGGTGGTGCGCGAGCGCATGCGCAGTGGGGCGCGCGTGATGCTCGCCATCGACTGGGACCCCACCGCGCTGCACCTGCGCTACCAGTCCACCAGGGAGAAGGTAACACATACCACCACTCGCTACACGAAAACAACAAGTGGCCAATTGTAAAAATTAAGCCAAATCATAACATAAGGTACGTGTTGTGCCGACCCTACTTATGTGGGATAAGGACAATAATATGACGATATACTTACTACAAAATTGGAGTAAATACATATACATGTTTATATGCTGATTATAAATATGCTTTTAATTATTTACGAACCACAGTTTCATTCATGTTTATGGTGAAAACTTACGATTATATGACTAATCTAAAAAAAACTTTTTAACAAATGATACTATAGAACGAAAATTAAACTCTTGATTGAGTTAATCTTGGTGTAATTATAATAAAAAAAACTATCAGAGTGATTCCATTTGTAAAAAAACTATCGAAATGGATAAAGTTGTATAGCTGGAAACATATATTAAGATTTTTATTCAAGGGTTTTTTTTAAGTGAAACTTCTTTAGAATCGTTGTGATTTAAAACCAGATGCAACGAAAAAACGACAGGTAAGTGACATAACAACTTTTAGCGGTATTTTCGTTCGTCGGTTACAAAATTATGGCGGTTATTATTTTCGAACGGATTTTTTATTTACGATGTAGAGTAACTAGTTTAAAACGTAAAGAAATTTCATCGTAAGTTTATTATTTTATTGAAGTGAAAAACGACAGGTAAGAGACACAAATACAAAAATGTATAGGATGAAGCCGGTCAAGAATGAGAGAAATATACATACTATTTTATATTATCGGTCTCTCCTCTTTGTGCCATGCTTCGTAGCATCCCCACTCCCGTCTTCTAAGCATAGTCGCCTGTAATTAGTGAGCCAGAGCGAGAGAGCAAATGTCTGTGTGTATGTATATTGCACACTGTTTAATACTTGCTTGTATTTGAGCATTTAACTTTGAGCTTTTTTTATTTAATATGGTTATTATATTCTTTATTGTACTTAATTTGTGTTCTCCCGTTTGAGCGTGCATCATTAGTATTAATATTATATTTTATAATATTTCATATTTTTTAAATCACTTCAGAATTGGAATTTGGATATTTGTAATTATTTGTGATATAAAGCGACTAGTTAGTCGCTAATAATATTATTACAGGATAATAATTACCCGATTCTCCTCCTAAACTAATAAAAAAATAGGTGCTTCATATTTGAACTAATTATCTTGAGAAACGCAAATCTGATATACGCTTAATGTCAGATGATTTACGCAAAAAAGGAACTGGTGTAATAAATGAATCACGCCCTGTCGCGTACTCCAGCACGCGGCTCGCATAACAGCTCGCGCTCCGGTTCCCATTGTACGACCGTGCGGCGTTCTCACGATAAGCAGTTATGTAGTGATTAAAGGACCCCTTTAAAGTTGTTTATTGGATCTGAGCCTGATTTTCTTACGTTTAAAAATAACGTTCCCATACTTCAAATATTTTAGATCAAACTTTAACCAAAATTCTCTTTGTTGTTTATTAGTATTTGTTTTGATATGATTATTTCATATGTTAAATATGATCCTGAAAGGGTTGAAGGATCTCACCCTTTAAACATTCACTTGGTATATATAATTAATTTGTCAGTCTCGCAATGTGACGTAATGATGTGTGGAGTGAGGAGTAGCGCTGGAGTGTGATGGAATGGTGTGTGGCTAGGAGTGCACGGAACACCGGTCGGTGGGCGCGAGCCGGGCGGAGGGCGCGCGCGCCGTGGACCTGGCGAGCTGCCTGCGCGCCTTCACCGGCGAGGAGCGCCTCGAGCAGCGCTACCACTGCGAGCGGTGCCGCGCCGCGCAGCCCGCCACCAAGAAACTGCAGATATGGCGCCTGCCGCCCGTGCTCGTACGTACATACACACACGCACTACTCAACCAACACCCCTCAACGCTTCACACTCACTACTCACTCCACCGGCGAGGAGCGCCTCGAGCAGCGCTACCACTGCGAGCGGTGCCGCGCCGCGCAGCCCGCCACCAAGAAACTGCAGATATGGCGCCTGCCGCCCGTGCTCGTACGTACATACACACACGCACTACTCAACCAACACCCCTCAACGCTTCACACTCACTACTCACTCCACCGGCGAGGAGCGCCTCGAGCAGCGCTACCACTGCGAGCGGTGCCGCGCCGCGCAGCCCGCCACCAAGAAACTGCAGATATGGCGCCTGCCGCCCGTGCTCGTACGTACATACACACACGCACTACTCAACCAACACCCCTCAACGCTTCACACTCACTACTCACTCCACCGGCGAGGAGCGCCTCGAGCAGCGCTACCACTGCGAGCGGTGCCGCGCCGCGCAGCCCGCCACCAAGAAACTGCGCGCCTGCCGCCCGTGCTCGTACGTACATACACACACGCACTACTCAACATCCCACACTCGGTACTCCCCTCCTCCTTCTCAACGCCCTACGCTCATTACTCAACCTCCCTCACAACGCCTCACACTCAGTACTCGCCTCCCTCTCCTTACGCTCAGTGCTCAAACCCTCACACTAAATAATCATTTCCTTCTCAACGCTTAAGACACAGTACTCAACCTCCTCTCAACGCCCTACACTTGCAGCAGTCACTTCCTCCTTTTATTACTCATCTTCCCTTCTATGCCCCATACTCACTCAGTATGGACTTTCCTTTCAACGTTTTCGATTGATAAAACATATTTGTTTGTGTTTATGATGCAGATAATCCACCTGAAACGTTTCCAATACGTGAACAACAAGTGGATAAAGTCACAGAAGGTGGTGAACTTCCCGTTCCAAGAGTTCGACCCGACGGCGTACCTCGCGTCGGTCCCGCAGGAGACCATCCTCAGGCACCTCGAGATCAACAACTTATTCAGGAGGCGCTCCTCGCTGTTCCGCGGCGACGTCCTCTCCGACGCCATCTCCGAGACCGACTCGGACGATGAGAGCACGCAGAAGGTACTCACTCTAACTAGCTCTTCCCCCGGCTCCGTCCCGCAGGAGACCATCCTCAGGCACCTCGAGATCAGGCACCTCGAGATCAACAACATATTCAGGAGGCGCTCCTCGCTGTTCCGCGGCGACGTCCTCTCCGACGCCATCTCCGAGACCGACTCGGACGATGAGAGCACGCAGAAGGTACTCACTCTAACTAGCTCTTCCCCCGGCTCCGTCCCGCAGGAGACCATCCTCAGGCACCTCGAGATCAACAACATATTCAGGAGGCGCTCCTCGCTGTTCCGCGGCGACGTCCTCTCCGACGCCATCTCCGAGACCGACTCGGACGATGAGAGCACGCAGAAGGTACTCACTCTAACTAGCTCTTCCCCCGGCTCCGTCCCGCAGGAGACCATCCTCAGGCACCTCGAGATCAACAACAACTTATTCAGGAGGCGCTCCTCGCTGTTCCGCGGCGACGTCCTCTCCGACGCCATCTCCGAGACCGACTCGGACGATGAGAGCACGCAGAAGGTACTCACTCTAACTAGCTCTTCCCCCGGCTCCGTCCCGCAGGAGACCATCCTCAGGCACCTCGAGATCAACAACATATTCAGGAGGCGCTCCTCGCTGTTCCGCGGCGACGTCCTCTCCGACGCCATCTCCGAGACCGACTCGGACGATGAGAGCACGCAGAAGGTACTCACTCTAACTAGCTCTTCCCCCGGCTCCGTCCCGCAGGAGACCATCCTCAGGCACCTCGAGATCAACAACATATTCAGGAGGCGCTCCTCGCTGTTCCGCGGCGACGTCCTCTCCGACGCCATCTCCGAGACCGACTCGGACGATGAGAGCACGCAGAAGGTACCCCCCCCGGGGGAGAAGCGGAAAAAAAATCAGGCGCTCCTCGCTGTTCCGCCGGCGTCCCGGCTCCGTCCCGCAGGAGACCATCCTCAGGCACCTCGAGATCAACAACATATTCAGGAGGCGCTCCTCGCTGTTCCGCGGCGACGTCCTCTCCGACGCCATCTCCGAGACCGACTCGGACGATGAGAGCACGCAGAAGGTACTCACTCTAACTAGCTCTTCCCCCGGCTCCGTCCCGCAGGAGACCATCCTCAGGCACCTCGAGATCAACAACATATTCAGGAGGCGCTCCTCGCTGTTCCGCGGCGACGTCCTCTCCGACGCCATCTCCGAGACCGACTCGGACGATGAGAGCACGCAGAAGGTACTCACTCTAACTAGCTCTTCCCCCGGCTCCGTCCCGCAGGAGACCATCCTCAGGCACCTCGAGATCAACAACATATTCAGGAGGCGCTCCTCGCTGTTCCGCGGCGACGTCCTCTCCGACGCCATCTCCGAGACCGACTCGGACGATGAGAGCACGCAGAAGGTACTCACTCTAACTAGCTCTTCCCCCGGCTCCGTCCCGCAGGAGACCATCCTCAGGCACCTCGAGATCAACAACATATTCAGGAGGCGCTCCTCGCTGTTCCGCGGCGACGTCCTCTCCGACGCCATCTCCGAGACCGACTCGGACGATGAGAGCACGCAGAAGGTACTCACTCTAACTAGCTCTTCCCCCGGCTCCGTCCCGCAGGAGACCATCCTCAGGCACCTCGAGATCAACAACATATTCAGGAGGCGCTCCTCGCTGTTCCGCGGCGACGTCCTCTCCGACGCCATCTCCGAGACCGACTCGGACGATGAGAGCACGCAGAAGGTACTCACTCTAACTAGCTCTTCCCCCGGCTCCGTCCCGCAGGAGACCATCCTCAGGCACCTCGAGATCAACAACATATTCAGGAGGCGCTCCTCGCTGTTCCGCGGCGACGTCCTCTCCGACGCCATCTCCGAGACCGACTCGGACGATGAGAGCACGCAGAAGGTACTCACTCTAACTAGCTCTTCCCCCGGCTCCGTCCCGCAGGAGACCATCCTCAGGCACCTCGAGATCAACAACATATTCAGGAGGCGCTCCTCGCTGTTCCGCGGCGACGTCCTCTCCGACGCCATCTCCGAGACCGACTCGGACGATGAGAGCACGCAGAAGGTACTCACTCTAACTAGCTCTTCCCCCGGCTCCGTCCCGCAGGAGACCATCCTCAGGCACCTCGAGATCAACAACATATTCAGGAGGCGCTCCTCGCTGTTCCGCGGCGACGTCCTCTCCGACGCCATCTCCGAGACCGACTCGGACGATGAGAGCACGCAGAAGGTACTCACTCTAACTAGCTCTTCCCCCGGCTCCGTCCCGCAGGAGACCATCCTCAGGCACCTCGAGATCAACAACATATTCAGGAGGCGCTCCTCGCTGTTCCGCGGCGACGTCCTCTCCGACGCCATCTCCGAGACCGACTCGGACGATGAGAGCACGCAGAAGGTACTCACTCTAACTAGCTCTTCCCCCGGCTCCGTCCCGCAGGAGACCATCCTCAGGCACCTCGAGATCAACAACATATTCAGGAGGCGCTCCTCGCTGTTCCGCGGCGACGTCCTCTCCGACGCCATCTCCGAGACCGACTCGGACGATGAGAGCACGCAGAAGGTACTCACTCTAACTAGCTCTTCCCCCGGCTCCGTCCCGCAGGAGACCATCCTCAGGCACCTCGAGATCAACAACATATTCAGGAGGCGCTCCTCGCTGTTCCGCGGCGACGTCCTCTCCGACGCCATCTCCGAGACCGACTCGGACGATGAGAGCACGCAGAAGGTACTCACTCTAACTAGCTCTTCCCCCGGCTCCGTCCCGCAGGAGACCATCCTCAGGCACCTCGAGATCAACAACATATTCAGGAGGCGCTCCTCGCTGTTCCGCGGCGACGTCCTCTCCGACGCCATCTCCGAGACCGACTCGGACGATGAGAGCACGCAGAAGGTACTCACTCTAACTAGCTCTTCCCCCGGCTCCGTCCCGCAGGAGACCATCCTCAGGCACCTCGAGATCAACAACATATTCAGGAGGCGCTCCTCGCTGTTCCGCGGCGACGTCCTCTCCGACGCCATCTCCGAGACCGACTCGGACGATGAGAGCACGCAGAAGGTACTCACTCTAACTAGCTCTTCCCCCGGCTCCGTCCCGCAGGAGACCATCCTCAGGCACCTCGAGATCAACAACATATTCAGGAGGCGCTCCTCGCTGTTCCGCGGCGACGTCCTCTCCGACGCCATCTCCGAGACCGACTCGGACGATGAGAGCACGCAGAAGGTACTCACTCTAACTAGCTCTTCCCCCGGCTCCGTCCCGCAGGAGACCATCCTCAGGCACCTCGAGATCAACAACATATTCAGGAGGCGCTCCTCGCTGTTCCGCGGCGACGTCCTCTCCGACGCCATCTCCGAGACCGACTCGGACGATGAGAGCACGCAGAAGGTACTCACTCTAACTAGCTCTTCCCCCGGCTCCGTCCCGCAGGAGACCATCCTCAGGCACCTCGAGATCAACAACATATTCAGGAGGCGCTCCTCGCTGTTCCGCGGCGACGTCCTCTCCGACGCCATCTCCGAGACCGACTCGGACGATGAGAGCACGCAGAAGGTACTCACTCTAACTAGCTCTTCCCCCGGCTCCGTCCCGCAGGAGACCATCCTCAGGCACCTCGAGATCAACAACATATTCAGGAGGCGCTCCTCGCTGTTCCGCGGCGACGTCCTCTCCGACGCCATCTCCGAGACCGACTCGGACGATGAGAGCACGCAGAAGGTACTCACTCTAACTAGCTCTTCCCCCGGCTCCGTCCCGCAGGAGACCATCCTCAGGCACCTCGAGATCAACAACATATTCAGGAGGCGCTCCTCGCTGTTCCGCGGCGACGTCCTCTCCGACGCCATCTCCGAGACCGACTCGGACGATGAGAGCACGCAGAAGGTACTCACTCTAACTAGCTCTTCCCCCGGCTCCGTCCCGCAGGAGACCATCCTCAGGCACCTCGAGATCAACAACATATTCAGGAGGCGCTCCTCGCTGTTCCGCGGCGACGTCCTCTCCGACGCCATCTCCGAGACCGACTCGGACGATGAGAGCACGCAGAAGGTACTCACTCTAACTAGCTCTTCCCCCGGCTCCGTCCCGCAGGAGACCATCCTCAGGCACCTCGAGATCAACAACATATTCAGGAGGCGCTCCTCGCTGTTCCGCGGCGACGTCCTCTCCGACGCCATCTCCGAGACCGACTCGGACGATGAGAGCACGCAGAAGGTACTCACTAATATACTACGAATTAACTCTTCCCTATTAATGATCTCTCTAATTTGTTCTCCTATTTCCACCCCTTATAAGTTGAGTTTTTAAAAGAAAGACTGGTAATGACAATGGATAATAGAAATAGATTTAAATGCATTAGTGAAAAATACTCGATTTTTCTTATCCCCCTATTTCCATCCCTTAGAAGTTGATTTGGCAAAACACAGGAATTGGGCAGACGTGAGCAATGGAAGTAAATTCAAATGCATGTGTCAGAAATACTAAAAAATGTTTTCTCTATTTCCAGAATTTAGAAGTTGACTTAAAAAAAAATGTGCTCACGTTGTCAAAGTAGATTCAAATGCATCATTCAAAAATTCCCGATCTCTCAATTTTTTTTCCACCCTCGTATCCCCTTATGACGTGAACAGATTGACTCATCAAAAAAGTAAAGAATTGGTAAACGATATATGTACTTTAACAATCGTCGACCTTGTTATTTTCAGTTCGAATAAAAAAAAGAAATAAAATGGGGGTACTTCAACCGTAACGCGAACAGACACTTATGCAGGCCGGTCTGACAGAACGTAGGGTATTTTATCTCTCGGTAGTCGTCGTTGTCTTTGGATTGTATTATGTTGACTATCAGGCGCAGTGCACTATTATTTTGCCATGATACAATAAAAAACATGTCTGTTATTAAACTCTATTATTAATTTATAAGCAGTAAACGATATCGAAGTTTGAAAATATCATGGTGGAATTATAGTTATAGCATTATTTTGTAATATTGGTAAAAGTATCAGGAGGCGACGCGAGGGAGTGGTCGGAGCGAGCGGCGGAGACGGAGCTCGTGCGGGGAGAGGGCGCGGCTCCAGTCCACCAGCCTCGTGACCACGCCCGTCACCGACGACAACCTCGAGGACTACCACCAGCACCGCCTGCTGCCGGGCCAGGACCAGTTCGACCTCAAGTACAACCTCTACGCCGTCGTCGTCAGTATCAACCACTTTCTTTTTATTCACGTGGGGAAATCTTCTTAGACACAACACGCTCCCGGGGTATTGTGAGACTCGTACTCACTACGACCTCATAGTGTACTGGCCGCCGCTTTGCTTGGGGCGGCAAGGGATCGTTCACTTTGAACCGCTTCAGCCGTCTGCAGCAGGTGGTCGCCTAGCATCGTCCAATATAGAGGCAGATTAGATGCACACCAGTTGCCTCCCTCCGTTAGCCGACTTTGTACAATGAGAAGGACCATATAGTTCCCCAGACCATCGACCACGTACCTCCCTAGGTACGCATCCCGTATCGCTCCTTGCCGCAGGCTGTTGAAGGCAATGTTGAGGAACACCGCCGATAGCTTGTCCTCTTGGGAGATCGCCTTTGTGGACAGCGACTTCAGTCAGGGAGCCAAACTGCGCGTTCAGTATGTTTGGCCCCACTTCCTCTAAGTGCTAGACGATCTACGATCTCTTTACGATCTAGCTAGACTAGGCGCCAGTACGCGGATGCACAATCCGAGGGGCGGTCCTTCTCCGCCATCAGACAGAGCCGCCCTAGCTTCCAGAGCTTTGGAAACTGTCCGACCCACAGGCACCGGTCGAACAGGTTCCGAAGCCATTTCCCAGGATGACCCAGCCGCGGCCGCGCACCCGACCCTAGATTTCATCAGGACCGGGTGCTCTGCGTCTGTTTGAGGAGGCGTTCTACTGTCCTCCACATCAGTATCTAACACCTACTCCATAATAACACGTTATCTTCCCTGCAAATCTTACCATAGCGAAGGAAATCTCAAAGTGTAACGTGTACTTGTCACTACGATTGTTTTTTTTATCACGCCTCTATTTGAATCCAGAATTGTTCATTTATTCTGCCGCATGTGGATATGAGGTATATTAAGTATTCTTTGGAGCCACAGATCGGTTGCTCAACTGTCTTAATTGTTCATTATTAAAGTTCTTTACACCCTAGCTCCTTATATTAGAGTGAGAGTAATAAGAGTTTTATTTTAGTATTTGTATTGGTGAGTTACATTTGTATGTTGTATGTGGCAGTCGCACTCCGGGCAGCTGTCGGGCGGGCACTACGTCGCGTACGCGCGGAACCCCTCCGGCGCGTGGCTCTGCTACAACGACTCGTCGTGCCGCGAGCTGTGCGCGGCGCCCGGCCCCGCGACCCCCCGCCCCGCGACCCCCGGCCCCGCGGCCCCCGACCCCCCCATCGACCCCGCGGCCGCGTACCTGCTGTTCTACGAGCGGCGCGGCCTCGACTACGAGCGCTACCTGCCGGAGGTGCGGGGCCGCGCGCACGCCGCGCTCCCCCACGACCTGCACCTCGACCCCGACGACAACGACCTCAGGAAGATGTGCGTCCTCGCCTGACCGCACCGCCCCCCGGCACACCCCCACACACCCCCACACACACCGCACCTCCCCGCTCTCGGGGTCATTAAACCCCGCGGACACAATTGGGATCAGTACATCTAATTATAGTAATATTTGCAGAATCGACCACAAAGTCGAAGTGTGAGGTAATCGCAAACAAATAGAATATATATTTGAAACGTTACGACGTATATGTATATTACAGTCGATGAATGAATACTCATTGTTTTCGTATTATGGTCCCGTTCGTCCCCCCACAGCACTATACTTTAACTCTGGACAAAATACTGTCGGATCGTTTTTATCATTGTACATTCCGAACTACAATATGGAATCAATTTTTATACCTACAACAAGTTTGCTAAGCTTATACCACTTGGCCTTTTAAGACAAGATAATGCAAGATTATTTTATGCATTCAAATTCAATTTACTATAAGAACATGTAACTATAACAAAAAAATGTTTATCACACAAACTTCAACTCAGTATAAAAATAATAATGTGATATATATTTCAAAGAGATATTCGATAAATCAGTATTTGGGCTGTGTGAGCTAATGAATTTCATTAAGAAATTCATATAAATTATTAGCTTTACACTCTTAACATTATTAAATTGTATGTTTGTTATATGAAACTGCATAATTAAGCCTATTATTTTTTAATTGTCAAAGGAATATTTGTCTTTTGGCCATTTAATATTGCAATAGCTCTACGGGCAGTGCATAGAGTTGATGAAGATTTCATATATACTTAATAAAACTATATAAAACATATATTTTCATATGTATAGTGAGGGTAAATATAAAAATATCTTGTCACATTGAATCCGATGTGTTAAATTGTCTTTGTTAATTGTTTTTCGTTGTTGTATAGTATTAATGCATTCCTTGTTTACAACGGATCGTCGCGGATTCTTGTGTTATGTTATTTTTTCATTTCATTAACAATATTCATGCATTGCTTTATAAATAGGGTGGAGATAAAGGAATATCGAATTATATATCGTGTTTTTCGGCACATTTACTTTACAGTTGCCGAGTCGAGTGGAGACACATAGTTATTGTATTTCTTTCTGTCGATATCGAGTGCACGAGTTCGGCGAGAATACTGTTATCGATTCGATAAATCGCGCGTTCGTCGCGAACTTGATTCATTATAATTTTATCTCATAGCAAAAATATTGATAAAGTTGTTAGTATATGTTTTATAATATTTAAAGAAAACACGAAATCCGACTTTTATAGATTTATTATCCACTCAAAAAACTCCCAGTGTATATTATAGATAAGATGTGACGCATTCGATTGAGATTCAATACCGAGTTGTGGCGAATGCAGTTCGAAAAAAAAACACAAGAAATAATTTCTTAGAGCGAAATAAACTTTGATCCGAATATAAGTCCTTAAGAACCGCCTCATCATTTGATAGATGTGTTCGCTACAGAGCTGAGTTCGCGGGTTCGCTTCCCGCAAACAGATATTTTCGGATCCGGTGAATGGCTCGTTTCGTGTGTGTATCGCTTATTTAATGACGAATGGCTCATTAAACGACAGCGCAAATGCTCATAAAAATATTATTTAAAAATTGTATATTATTTTGATATAATAGTAGGTGTAAAATTGCTTACTGAACAAATATTATTAGCGGCAACGGTCCACTGATATTTTAAATCGTATAAAGAGACTGATGTGATCGTAAATGTGATGTGCTATAATAATTATAATGACTCGTCTATTTTATATAATACGAGTATAGGATTTATAATATTGATGCGTTTAATATATCTAGACGTTCAGATTTTTTCAATAGGTACAAAGAAATGGCTCTCGGAGTCGATCATTACATCGCACTGCATCTAAGGTAGTGCATATCGATTTAGTAAATATATTTATAAAATCCTTCACCCCGGTCACAATACAATAGAGTCTGTCACGAAATTTGTGACAGTGAAAAGTCGTCTGAAATATTAAAAGTGTCAATATTTATTAATATATTCTTCTAGCGCAGATTTATTTAGTGTAAATTCTTATCGCAAATGTATAAGTTACTTCGTAAGTTACAATTCTTGGGAAATTATATACGAACTGGTTTTATTTACCGAAACGTATGTTTATTTTAACTTATAAACAAGTAATATTTCTGAATCATCTCCAATACGAATGCGATTTTAAGTAAAATAAATAGTAAGCAAATTCTGCATTACTAGTCAGATTAAACAGTGCTGCCAACGTTATGAGTCAGATTTACAGGAAAATATAAATGCTGGTTTAACCCAGAATTATTTTTTTTAAGTCAGATCCAGTTGTAAAACTCTGTCGGGCCCAAAATTTTTTATTACATATAATGTGAAATAAACTGGTCTTGTATATGATTTCTCATTATAATTTAATTGTATACTATGTTCAAAACAGTGATTGTTTTAATGAGCTTAGCTAAAGGGCTCAATATAAGAACAGTATATGTATAATTAATTATGCGGCTGAGGGCACAATATCGTAATGCTTAAAATTCGAGTGTTTATATATTAAGTATTAATCGTCGTGTTCCCGTTTATGTCATTGATATTAATATATTATCGTAAGAAACGAAAGTTTACGCATTTCGTTGGATGGTAACCTTCAAATAAAAACATACGGTGTTATTACAAAAAAGTTAAATACGTATTGATTACTTGCTTTAAAAAGGTTTCGTATTAAATGCACCGCGTTCGTCCGAGGCAAGTTCGCGTTATGCTTTTTCGCAAGTCTAACCTAACGTAACCAAAGCGAGACAAAAGAGCAAGATGGTGAACATTCAGTGAGCGCGGTGCATTTAATACGAAACCTTTTTAAAGCAAGTTTCAATACGTATTTAACTTTTTTGTAATAACTCCATAATGTTCACAATTATTGGCTTTGCTAGTCGATTTATCGTCAGGGTTATGTAGAACCGACATCTTTATATTAAATATTGTATTTTTGCATTTACTTTCGTATCGAGGTATTGCTTCGTAATTTCTTCTGCTCCAAGAGTCGTGGTCATGGACCAGCGATGTTTTATATTCCGCGGTCGTAATACTCCCTGTCCGAATTATACAAAAAATATACAAGTTGAAACGCTTGTTAATTAATTACCGTCAATATGGTGTCAATGAAATTGACAACGATTGACACTTTCAATCGATACCATGTGTGGACGTAACTTATATAAATATTTGGTATTTAATTTTCTCTTCTATAAAGCTTATGAGAGCATCTTCTAAGACAGCATTTGGCAAAAAAAAGCAAGAATCTGTTTAAATCTTGTTCTCCAAAAACTAAAAATTTGAACGATAGAAGTTCTTGGATTTTATTTACTCTACAACTTTTATATAGATTTAGTAAACTAAGAACGAATAATAGATGTAAATATAACACAATTTGCTTTAATATCAAATGGGGCACATTATATATTAATAATTAAATTGCGTGATGGAAGCTTCCGCGCAGAGCTGTGCGTGTTCGCACAACAAGCAGAACGCGTGCAGGATGCACTCACTCTATTGTGCCATCGTCATGCCTCTTTCGTACTTCAATATACCAAAGTTGGAATTTTATGGTTTTTATTTTCAAAATAAAAAGTCATAATTATTCATATCAGTGAAGGTGCTGTAGATGAATATCTTTGTTTCGGAGCTCCGTACTTCAATAAAATTATATTATATTTCGATTCGCTAAATATGTGTGCTATTAAATAAACACAATTCAACTAAATATATTCCACACAACGTTGTTGAAAATGTTTGTACTACCAGATGACCCTTGATGTTTTATGTGATATATTTTGCTGATGCATCGGATTTTAACATATCAGTTTTATAATGTTTTATATGTACAAATATTGCAGACGTCACATTGTCTGGTTATTAAAATTTTTGATCAATTTACTACGTACAGAGCTCCTTACAATGTTACAACGGAAAGTGTAGCACACCAATATGTTATCGTTTAATATTATAGCATTATTATATTCAATGAATACTGTAGTATAAATTTGTTAATCCTAAGTATATTTTGAACATCCCCGTGCAATAAATATTTCTTTTGTATGTATTTTTGTGTTTTCATTTCATATATTCCTCGCTTATGATATGTCGGAAGCAAGTGTAAAATATTACAATTTTTAGTATCTGACGTTACTCGTTGACTTCAATTTTGCAAAAATACGAAATTAAATTTAGTAATACTATCAGCAGTTGGGAGAACATTGCGAGAGAATTTTAAAATTATTTACTAATCGTCTTCTTAGTTCACATTGTAGTAATGTAAGAAACCGCTCGCAAATTCGCTCTAACCGACCAGCTTTTGACATAAAAAAAAACATCTATATTATATTAGTATTAATAAATTAGAGAAAATACATTTTTATGAAATATTCATTCACATAACAAAACGAATTATTTTGAATAATCTATTACACTAATAAAGGTACGCATCACAGGAACACTGATTAATTTTTGGCTAGTTTCCTTATGCTAAATAATAACTCTCGTTACAAAAATCTGTATTTCGAAAATTTCGAATTTCGAAAATCGTGATAACTACTGCAAATTTATTGGTTATGAACTGATCTGGCAACATTAACACATTAAAGCATAGAGTACTTTGTATTATATAGATAAAGGTAAAGAATACAATGAAAACAGACTTTCGGGCAATCGTGAATTGTCATGTGGTGATTTTATTTTAATTATATTCGCGTTACTTCAGCGTATATTATGTAATACTGGCTAACCCACGCAACTTCGTCTGTGTCAAATTGGTTATTACCGGTTACAATTGTATTTCCAAATGCGAAAAATCTTAAAAAACCTAGAACCGGATTGTAGCGCCACCTACCGGAACTAATTGTATTTCCAACCGATCCAGAAACCCACTCCATCTTCTTTAAATAAACATCTTCATTAAAGAAACCGATTTATAGGGTTCTTAGGGTCTTCTTTTTTTAGGTTCTTCTGTTCTTAGGGTCCCCGTTTGTAGGAACAAAGTTGTTTGCTGTTACAATATTTATAGGGGTGAGGAGCAAGTCCCTGCCTTGCTTCTGTTCTTAGGGTCCCCGTTTGTAGGAACAAAGTTGTTTGCTGTTACAATATTTTATTCATGTTATAGTGGTACTTTAGTGCAACCTAAGTGAGTGCTTGAGTGAGACTAATAATTCAAATATTCAATAAATACAATTTTAATTAAACTGTGCTGATGTGCACATATTAACAAGGGCAACATGCAATGTACGTAACTGTACAAGATTGCAGCACCTACTACCGTGTCCAATCGAGATAAATACTATCCTATACACAGGGTTAATGGTAATTCGAGGTATTCCGTTAGGAGGTGATAGGGGTGGCTATTTGTGATAATTTTAACACCCATATGCATTATACAAGAATGAACCAATTTTAAGTTATCATGTTTTTTAGCTTCATCAAAATAACTCAAAAATGAAAAATATTAGTTGTAAAGTCGGCTCACGGACGATAATTTTACGTCATAACGTCATAAGAAAACATTGATGAAAAATTGCTTACTTTTATGAAGTAAATTATTCTATGTATAGATAGATGCTCTACAAGCCGAACGCATAGGCCGATCGTGCCTCTCTGTCGCTTGTTCCATGCTCTCGCTTGCTCGCTCGGCTCAGGCGGAACGTGACAATGAGTCATTTCAACTTTCAATCTCTTTGGTCAAACGCGTAGGGAATGGGGGATATAGCGATTATTCGAAAAAAATAGTATCATTTAACTATTTAAAATAGTTCCAAATTCTGGTCTGTGGAATCGATTTATAAAAAAATCAAGGTCTAGAGGATCGATTATTCAAAAGTTGATCTCTTTATTTTTTTAAATTATATTATCGTCCGGTTTTATTTTTATTTTAGTAGAAAAAATCCAATAATTTTATAGTGTCAAATATCGAAACATAGTCGATTTATTTGTTTAAAAATCAATTAATAGATCTCAGATCGCCATCCCCAGTAGGAATGCTAGACAAATAAAACTAAGTTGATGTAAATTTGTTACATTACAGCATAACATATATTAAAATAGAGATGTGTAACACCATGCACTGCGTTGTGCCGCGCAATTGCGCCAACTCAGCTTAATGTGTTAACTCAGTTTTTCAAAATGCATTAGCATTGCATTACGCAGGACCGGGAAATTCGAATATCATTTTTATAAACTGCAACTCCAACTCCGAGTTTTACCTAGGTAATCTTTATTTTCTAGATTTCACTTTACTTATTGGCCATATAGCTGTGTGTAAACAAATGACAAATACATAACACGCAATATCTGAATGAACACAGCCAAGTGTAATCATGACCGATATTATTCATTCTTTGATTCACTCGATAAGTGAACAATGAACCGACGAAGTTGCGTGCTGTTTGTGCCAAGACCCTTTGAGCGCGGCGTGCAGGTGGCGCACATTTCGTTGCTCAGTCGACGCGTTTCAATTTTGTTGCGTCATGGCGCAATTTGTGTTAACGCAATGAGCCATCGCAGTTACCTGCGCCCAAGTTCACGCAAGGATTTCCGCGGAGTTACCCTTGGCTATATTAAAACCAGTCAGTGAAATACCTAAATTGGTTTTATTCCGCTCCTCCGTCGACAAACGATGTGACACCCACAGAGTACCTTATGTGCACAGAATATTACTCCTAACAGAGCTTATGTGACACCTTCGAAGCTACTAATCGACAAAAGTTCATAAAAAATGTGACAGATGATTGTGCCAACCAACGCCATCTATGAATATGCCTGCAGTTATACCTCACATGATTTACGTTATTTACGTTTGACCCGAATAGTATGACGACCTCTGGTGTAATCGAATGCAATAATAGTGGCAGACTACAGACAATCATACCGAATTTGCTTATTTAGAAATTAATATAAACATGCATGTGTAGTTAATTTTCCTTACAATCCTGTTATTTATCGATTATATTATTTTTCAACAGAGTTATATGTAAAAAAATTGTGTGTAGGATAACGTGTAGAAATTCGCTTTCCAATGCGGAATTTTTCTTTCGATATTCTAAGCCTGTAGAACCTTTTACTATAAATAAAGGACTGAAACGTTTTGGGATTTCCAGATAAAAAGAGCAAACCTGTAAATGCTGCATTTAATTAGACAATATCTAATTTCATTCTAAAAACCGATTACTCTGAAAAGTTATAACAATAAAGAGGACTCCTTACCAAAGTACGAAGGAAAAAGGGAGCTGGAGTGAAGGCAAAGTGCTATCACGAATTTGCATATAACAGTTCATCCAATTTCCAATTAAAAACCACAATATTCGGGCAACAAATAAAACAAAACTATGGACTTTTGAATTTTATTATTAGATTTACACTGTCATTTACAATAAATTTCCATGTAATTGGTAGGACATACATAAATCAATATTGCATAACACTAAGGCTATTTATTTATTATTTTTTTGTTTGCATCGTTTTATTATTCCTGCGGATAAATTATAATCGTATGCAATATTACGAATTTAAAATAACGCTAATATCTTACTGGGCGGCGCGCGCTCGTGCCGTCTCTCTCCGTCTCGCGTGCGCTGTCTCGCTCGCACTCGGCAGACTACTCGAGCTCGGCCACACGTTCACTTTAACAAGTATCGCGAAGATGGAATGTCTTCCCCCCCTCCCCCTCCCCCTCCCCCACCACTCCACTCTGTTCTACTAGACCCTCAGTAAACCCCCTACACTCCTCTCCACTTCACTTTCCAATAAATAATTTCATCAAGTGCATCAACTTAACCTAGCACAACTTTACAACTACCGTTCGTACTCAAAAAGTATCGTAAGAGATGTGTGTTTTGTGTGTACAGCAGGCGCTACAGTTAATTTCCGAGAACTTGCGAAATTATTATTATTAAAAAAAAAAACAAACAAAATAAATTAAAATATACAAAATCTCTATCACAATACACGTAAGTAATTAAAGCAATTCAAATGTGAATACTCCAAAGTTGCAATACGAACCAAGCGGAAACGACGATGTCTTTAATCTATGAGCTCGGGCGCCCTCCGCCCCGCCCCCGACCCCCCGGACCCCCCAGCACACCGGGACGGGGGGCGGGGGCCTGGGAGAGGGAGGGGGAGGGCGGGGCGTCCCGCGGCCGAGCTTAAATATTGCGAGAACTACGTTATACCACCCTAATAATGATAATATACTTTAAAATATAATGATTCCAAATGTATAAGAAAACGCGGCGGGACCCGCGCGCCCTCCCTCCACTAATAATACGAACTAGCAACAGTCTCAAAACAACAACCTAGCCACGAGATTAAAACGTACTCTAATATATTTAAAAAAAAATCGACTACTCATTTATATTTGTGCAGAACGAATCCGACACGGAAATGCGAAACGAAAATACGGATACAGTAACCGACGATGTGACGTCACGAGCGGCCGCAACGTACGCGTGACGTCACACGCGGCCGCAACGCACGCGTGACGTCACACGCGGCCGCAACGCACGCGTGACGTCACACGCGGCCGCAACGCACGCGTGACGTCACAGGTCTCTATCGCGCCGCTCGTTCGACAGTCAGTAGACTATAGTAGTCACACGCGCTCTATTAAATGCATAGACAATACACAATTCCCAGAGCAATGGGACCGGCGAGGGCGTGCGCGTGCGCATACAAGGCGGGGGCGAAGCACTACAGAGACACTAGAGATCAGTCGACAATAACCGTTCAGGAAGTACATCAGAGCGTAACAACAGCTTACAGTTATAATGCAAATATCAAAATACTCAGTAAATATTCATTTCGATAATGATTCATATCAAAAAAGAAGAAGTACATAGGTTTTTAATGTGTACACCATTTAGATATATATGTATTTATATAATATAACTAGTAGAGACAACTCGTGTCAGTTTCCGTAATCGCAGGGTCCAACTGATAATTTACTCGTGTTGTACGCGCGCGTATATATATATATATCCGATACAGAAAGTATGTAATATAGTAGGTGTATGTTATGTATATATATGAATATCTATAGATAAGATAGAACCCCGGAGAGGTGATCGCGGTGAGTTTGATAGAGTACAATACATACACGCACCTTCACAACGGGCTGTCATTGAGGGCTGGGTCTTAATATGGTACTATAATTATTTTTTTACTTTTATTATATTTAAATAGAATGTTAAAAATTATTACGACACGTCCTGATCTTCAACGTCTTGTGCTTGTTCTTTCTGTTCAGTTTCAGCTGAAAATTGAAAAAAATTTAACATTAAAAAAAAAACGCATTAGTTGAAAGTATTGTTTAGTTTATGTAAAGAGAAATTAATAATCCTTTTAGTTTAAGAGAAGGGACAATATTAGCAGGTGTTTGATTCCAAAATAAGGATAAATATTTGACAGGCAAAAATAACTGAGAATTACTGCTATTATTTAAGTTAGAGTCAATTGTACATTAATTCCGAAGGGTGATTAACTAGAGTTATTATGAAGAAACACATGATGCAATCACAGTTTGGTGTAAATATGCTCACCTGATTACAATCAAGTATAAAAATATGAATACTGGTTTCTAGTAACTCCAATGTTTAGCAAGTAATCCTTTAAAAAAAATTGTTTTCACATAACAATTTTGTCAATCCTTAGTCTCGCACAGATAATATACTACAAGATGCAAATTGTATTAGCAATGTTTTAAATTTTAATCAATATGAACTTATCAATACGTAATTATGTCACTTATGACATTTTTAAAGAACATAGAAAAGAAATAATAAAGCAAATAATTTATGTTGTTATCTCGTGTCGAGTTGTAGGTGTAGAGTGTAGCGAGTGCAGTGGTAGTGGTTACCGGATTCGCCGTCGCCCTGCATGTCGGAGGTCCAGAGCGTGAGGTTGTCCCGCAGCAGCTGCATGATGAGCGTCGAGTCCTTGTAGCTCTCCTCCGAGAGCGTGTCGAGCTCCGCGATCGCGTCGTCGAACGCGGCCTTCGCGAGCCGGCACGCGCGGTCCGGGCTGTTCAGGATCTCGTAGTAGAATACCTGCCAACGAACACACACATCACATCACATCACATCACATACGCAAACAAACGACACCACTCACATGCTCAATGTCGTCAAACAAAATACTGGAACCTGGACTATCTCAACACTCAGTCACACAAATGTGTCATTGCAGTTCAAAGTGCGTTAAATCCAATTTTAATTGTTCATATAACATGTTTCTTTTTTTTTACATTTCCAGTTTATATAAACAGAGAACAAAGTTCAAATTTTACCATTCATAATTTTTGGTTCTTTTTTATAATGATCTTAATATAGTAATATATTAAGTAATACACGTCTTAAATTTGAAGATCTAGAAAAATAAAGTAAAATATTAACAATGGCTAACATTGGATTTAGCTCATTTTAAAATGTAACAACTCAAATATCTGAATTGAGTCAGAACTGGGACCTCACTGGAGCAACACTATAAACAGCTAAAGGTTGTAGCGACTACTTTAAAATAAATATCAGTTTAACCTAAGTTTGACAAATGTCATCAGCCAGACAAGTTTACCTTTATTTACGTTAATATTTTCTATTATTCCAATTTTTGACTGGAGTGTACACACATCGAAATACAAAAAAGAAAAAAATCAATAGTGTTCCTTTGCAAAAAACCTAATTTTATGTGACAAATTAAAACTTTTAAAAACAATGACATTCCGATTATTTGAATTTAAGCATAATTTATTGGCATCTTGAGGCCACTCTGTCGCAAGCATCTCACATTAATTTAATATGACAGAAAAATGCATAACGGCTTTGCAACTCCTGTAAATATCTTTGTAGTTAGAAACTAAATTTACTAAGAAATATAAACGATAGATAACATATTATAAATTCCATGAACTTGATAATATAAATTATACGAAACGCAACGCGTCACATAGTAAGCTTCGTTGATAACGCACTGGTGATACAATTTTTATTTATAATCCTGTTGTTGTGCACAGACCTGGCGAAACATCATCTGCTTTACACAACGATAAATGATCCATTTAACTTTGGTGGTTCAATTTCATTTAAATTAAATGTTTTTAAATAAAATCAAGATAACGGTTATAATGGGACGTAAGAATATTCAACACAATAATAGGTTTTTTGTGAAGTAATTCTCGGGGTGTTATATATCGTAAAACGGTGACTAATAAAGTTATCTGAGTGTATTAAGCCTATTTACTTATCTACTATTATCTCGTACTTAAGTAACGTCTGTTAAACATAGAAAAAGAAGTTTGTGTAAAGGCATCAGCCTCATTGGTAATGAAAAAGGATAGGTGGTTGATGTTTTCAATAAAAAAGAATATAGAACTACTGTTATTACAAATTAGATGGTGAAAAATGTGCAAATTTTAATATATAGTTATACCTTACTTTCTTAAACGAATTTTAATATATTGTACCATCTTTGCCTTGCGAAAAAAAATAAACAACGTCATCATTAAAATTACAATAACTTTTGATACACGGAACAGATTTTAATGAAACAAAGATTAAATGTTACTCCAAGATATGCTTTATGATTTTCTTTTTGTGATGTTTTATCGTGAAAACATTACTTTAGCAGTGATGTCTGTCCAAACAAACAAACAGACATTTCTAAAAATTACTCAAATGTATTTTATTACTTATTCCAAGATATCTGCAACAATTTTTTTCACAAAAATCTAAAAAAGTACAGACACATTAGATTTACATTCTTACATGTATATATAGATATTAAGTGTGACAGTACAGTTTGAGCTTGGTTAAGTTTACTTAGAATGGAATCACAAAGTCCTTGTTCACCTCTTCAATAATATAACTATTAATACAGAAATATTCAAGGATTATGGTTGTCATTGTATCCGTTGTCATGAACAGAGCATACTCTGTACCTGCGAGAATTACTCTGAAGTCGAGAGATGTCATTTGTCAGAACATATAGTAAATTATTATGAAAAAATTTGAATACAACGAAACCAAGTGGAATGGTGACCTTCCTTGAGGATGACGTCACGGCGAATGATTCACGTATCATTCATAATACTATAAACTATTCGTATGTTATCCTGCAGAGCGCGACCCACTCACCAAACACAATGTCACATCGTCTCATGAATCAGACATTTCCACAGGTAACAGAATCTTTTACATGCACAATTATTATAATATTATAGGAAATTTAACCTGACTGGGTTGGGACCATGGGAACCAGTAAAAAAACTCAAATTAGTACACATTAAAACATTACTATCTGAAGATAAATATTATAATAAATTTAACCACAATTTAATTTATATTTACAAGTGCTTGTTCATGGGTCGAACCTAGAGGTTCTATGGTAGACCATAGACAAAAAAAAACGTTTTCTAATTGTTTATATTGATAATACTAAAGCTCATCTATATCTATAAAAGAAAAAAAGAATAAAGAAAATAGAATGAGAAACACAGGAGAAAGATGTTCTTAACTGTTCTCCTACTGATTTATATATAGATATACTCATATAAATTCATGTAATATGCCAATAAGATCTCAATTGTTCTTGTAGAAGTTGGTAAGTACAATGAAATGAAGGAACAGTGGTGAACATTGAGACATCTACAATCTATCGTCGCTGTTAAATCGGCTTGAACAACAGCTGCACCTAATTCTTGGCAAACTAAAAGAGTGCCACTTGAAGTATCTATCGGCATGTGCATGGTGGTAGCGGTTCAGGATCCAGTCAGACAACCGTCATATCTTATAAGGGGGTTTATTCTAGTCTAATAAAGTCTATTAATTATGTGACCGTTTCAAGGTGGGAGAGAGGGTAAAGATGAATTTCACCAGATGAGGTGGAAGGGAGATTCGGTAAGTAACACGTAATTTTTTTCGAAGTAAAAAATAGTGTAAAAATGCGAGAAAATTAGATAAATGTAAAGCAAAACCTGTTTTCAGACTAGAATATTCTGAAATCTGGCGCAATTCTGCTATATATTAAAATCTGTGAATTCGTAGTTATTTAGTTCTGATGTATCGAAATGTAATAATAGTAATAAAATAAAAATATACATAACAAAGCAAATTGTCTCATTTTTTAATCTAACGTAATGTGATACGAAAAAACTACACATTTTCAAATGTCTCATGCGATATTAGGGGCGGAGCGGTCGAGATAAATATAACCAGAGAAGACGGAGGGTCAAAAATCCTCAAAAAACACGTCATGATATCAATGGACGATCCCTAACTTGAAAGGTGTATGTGTGGTGTGGCCGGTGTTCATGTGTTCATGTGTTCACGTGCTGTACTCACTGAGAAGTTGAGGGCTAGGCCGAGGCGGATGGGGTGCGTGGGAGGCAGTTCGGTCATGGCGATGTCTGAGGCTGCCTTGTACGCGACCAGCGAGTTCTCGGCAGCCTCCTTGCGGTCGTTGCCCGTCGCGAACTCCGCCAGGTATCGGTGGTAGTCGCCCTGGAATCATTCATACAACATCAAACTCCATTCAACTCAACTACTAACACTACAAATTACCTTCCAATTTCTTGCATTTCATATTGAGTTAAACATTGACCAAAAATATTTCTTCTCCAGAGTAACTATCAAAATAAGCAATTGGTGCTTAGCAAAAGATTTGTTATTTAAGAATAGTAATTAGCCAAGACCCCAATAAAAAATCTTAATCTATTTTCCTTCATTAGAAGGTCAGGCTATAAGTTCCGAGTAAGCAAAACATTGCAATGCATAGTGTGGTGGTGCTTCTTTTAATGCTTGCTAAGTGTTCAACCACTTGAAAGCCAGTTCCTTAAGTTACCATCTTAAACCATATCATCACTTAACACTAACATTATACCTATAAGATTGTAGTCCAGCTTATAAACAATAATATAACTTTTGTAGCAACAATTTATTTAAAAATTTGGTAGTCTATAATTCAATTTTAACACTACAACTGACTAGTCGTAAAGTTAGATAAGATTGGGAAAATAATCGCGCACCTTCATTTTGTAGTAGAAGACTTTCGATTCTCCGGTCTGTGAGCTGGGGATGAGGTGTTTGTCGAGAACGCCGAGGATGTCCGAGCAGATGTCTCGCAGCTCTTTCTCAACCTGGCTGCGGTATGCCCTGATCATGTTCAGCTTGTCTTCGGCGCCCTGACACATACAAATCATTTACACATGCTGTACATGAGTCAGAAATATTTTATGATGTGAGGAGTCACAAACACAAGTTTTATATAACAGTATCAAATTGTATATACATTTCTTTTGCGTTCACATTATGATCATTATTACTAAATAGCTGTACCCGCAGCTCCGCACGCGTTTTTTAAAATTGTATTAAAGAAATATAAAATTGTGAGACCATGTACAATTATAGAAATGCTCTTTAAAAACAATTGTAAGCACGACACGCACGCCACTTATAGTAACATATAACGTATACGTTAGATATATAAATACTAAGTGTGTCGAATGAGGTTTATCATAGCAAAATATTTGGAACCTTAACCCACCATATAATTACCTCAGTGCTCACTTACACAGTATAAGGATCTAATGAAACAATGACTTAAAGATAGATAATGATATAATATGCTCATATTGTCAATAAGTTAATGGTTTATGGTCTAATATCGTATTAGAAAGACTCCATCTATCTTCAAAATTACTATTAATAATTATAATGTTGTATTGTAAGTAATAAATGAGCTGACGTCTTGAAATCTTGCATAAATATAAATCAAGATATAAAACTTTATAGCTGTCTAAGCAGTTTTTAATATTGGACAATTTCAATAGTGATCATTGAACTCGATACAATATTCTTGTATGTTACTATGATTACTAAGTTATGTAGACGAAAGCGCAGTAAATAAAACAAAATGGCCGCCAAAATGACCAAAAAGACAATATAATTCAAATGTATGTAACATGGATACAGATATATAAATTTCAATTATATTTATTCTTGGAGTCCAGTACAACGCATGTAATACACGCATGTTTACAGTGAACAAAATATTTTTGCTAAATTTCGTGCGGAAGAAGTCGCGGGTAGCAATATAATAACCTAAATTACTTTCTATAAGGTCAACTATCCGCCAGTGAAAATCGGTCAAACTGTTTTGGATAGCACTGCGGGCGAAGCCACGGTTAACAGCTAGTCTAAATTAAAATAGCCAAAATTAAATTACTTTTTTAATGTCCGCTATCTGCCATTGAAAGTCCCGTAAAAATAGGTCTAACCTTTTTGGAGATAACACTGCGGGCGAAACCACGGTTAACAGCTAGTATAAATTACAATTATCTAAATTACTTTTTATAAGGTCTGCTATTTGCCGGTGAAAGTGCGTGAAAATAGGTCCAACCGTTTTGGAGATAGCATTGCAGACGAAGCCGCGGTTAACAGCTAGTCTAATTTCAAGTAATCTGCTGTAATTTTTGCTATGTCCCAGAAATTCCCGTCAAAATCGGTTCAGCCGCTTCGGAGATTATCCGGAACAAACAGACAGACCGACAAAAATTTTAAAAATTGCATTTTGTTATCAGTTGCCTGTATACTTTCACACGCAATCAGTAAAAAAATGTTATTTTGATATTACATACAGACATTTCATTTTTATTATACGTATAGACTAGCCATTTAAAGAAACAGCTGAAGCAGAGGTTCGGCATATCATGTTGCCCTCGAGATTGTTGCCATACAGCTGATTGCATTAAGTACTCCGCCAGAACAATCCAGTCAAAGTACAAAGGCACGCCAGTACAACAGCTTTTTAAAAAATTGAAAAAAAAAAAAAATACTAATAATAACTGGTCAACGCATAATGAAAAAGAGTGCAATAAAGCTAGATTGATGAAGTGAACTGACAGACACTTTATGTATGTATTAGTAGCCTACTTTATGTATTCTACTAGCCGATAGTCAGATGACGTTCCTACGTCTGATTTGTTAGTCAGATGCGTTGATAAGAATTTCTCGTCTGTTCTCAAAAGTGTCTCTATAGGTAATACATATTTACAATGAATTCAATTGTATGTAAATAGAACAATGAAAACAGTCACAAGTAAATGTAAATGAAAAATACTCTAGCGTCGGGCATAAAACAAAAAGTGTCACATAGAAAATGTCTCCCATTAATCTACCAAAACGCGTCAGGACACAATTTACTAATTAATATTACACACGCGTCACGAACGACCCGTGGCACAGTTGACAAAATAAACAGGCAATACGCTAAATTGCACCATGTAGGTGTGCGAGAACCCATTCCGCAAACCGACTAACCGCCGCACCCGAATTCACATCATTAACGCTTTATTCAACTAAATGAATCGATTAGTAACTGCGCCATTACAAAATTACACTAAATTCAAACTTCAGACGAAATATTTCAAAAGACAATAAATAAACCAAACGAACAAGCGCACCAACCCACTCATGTTTAACTTTTGAGATGGTAATTTAAAACACAACTTAAAATAGTGGGATATAAAAATAATTATATTTTTATTCATATAAAATGCAAAAAAACGAAAATTTGTATTATTCTTTATGTATATTAGGTCCTTACATATGAAATTGGCGTTTTGTAGAACTGGGCACTTTGATCTCAAATATCTATCATTTGGTTAGGAATTCCAAATTTCGATTATTTTGCACATGAATTCTGGAATGTCACAAAGTCTTCAGAAAATTGTAACACCATTTCATTAGAATATTGAAGATTAGAATATTGCTTAATAAAACATTAGGCTTAAACGACATGTATCCAGTGACCTTAAAAATGTAATAAAAAAGAAACAAATGTCACCTTACGTAATCGAGTAACGATAAGCAAAATCTCCCAAGGATAGCAAGTTAAAACAAAATCGTTCTCATTACGTACATGAGTTTCAGATAACGTACGACAGCCAGTATATAGAATTATATTATCTATGTGACAAACAAACGTAGTTGTTACGTATGTGTGGTTTGCCTCGTCACATATACTCCTTAAATGTCTCACCCACATTACAATTATGATTTCTATTGTAAACCTCTGTTGCATATATATTTCGTTATTTCATTTTAAAAGTGATACAAAGTCAGATTGTGGCAATTAAACCAAGACAACCATTGCTGCAGTAAAGCTACTTAGTTCTTCGATTGTATAGCAATCAATTTGAAAAGTTTGGTTCGTAATATGTAGCATACATATTGACACAAGAACTTTTTTAACTCACGACAAAGATGAACGCTCTTAGTTCGAGACGTCGGTTATATGTCCAGACAATGGATTCGAATCAAACAAAAGGCCTGGTTAGCTACCACCCTCGAATTGAAATTCAAAGGCTAAAATGTGTTTAGAGTAATCTTTTATAATTTAAGGAACTATACTTATAAATCGTAGTGGTCTAGTGGTTTGACCGGTGGAATATCAACCCGATGTACGCAGGTTCAAAGTCCGACATTTACCGAAATTTTTTTCGGAATTCTCGTACATTTACTAAATGAAATGGGTAATACTTGGCTGACGTTGAAGGAAGACATCGTGAGGAAACCTGAACCTGAGAAATGTTCTTGTAATACTACTGTATGTGGGAAAACAAGGAACTTTATTTCTCAGAGTTTGAAATCGCCAATACGTCGTGGACTGTCGTGGCGTTTACTCCCATACCTTCATTCGGGAAGAGGCCTATGGCCCTACAGTAGGTCCCTTAAAGGCTGACTATGCATATCAATCTTATTTTTTGAATGAAATATATTAATGTGGTTTTGATGCCAAGTGAAATGATGCAATCAATCACTCGCACTGTTCAATCGACCGAGCCGAAAGACGAGGTCGGGTAACGGCGATGGGTCGTGTCCTTGTAACGAGTTGTATAGACATTGCGCCAACTAAACCAAACCGTACACGCAAGCGCAGTTTCGAGGTCACCTCACCACACATACGAATAACAACCCTTTTTTTAAACAAAAAAAAAAACAAGTGTCTACATAGACACATAATTTTCCTCAAACGAAACAGGTTATGTTGAAGTTTTTTAACGAAACTTGTTCTGGTCAAAACTGCATCATAAATTAGTAGAAATTGGCAACCATTAACGTACAAGATATTAAAGAAATTTTATTGATTAGAAAAAAAAACACTTTTTTAGAATAAAATTTTGAACCCAGCCTTAATATTTCAATACATATTACATCTTTTCTTCTAACAGATAATAATATTTGTGTTGTTTAATTACTAATCATCATTACATAGTATAAAACAAAGTTCCCTACCGCGTCTGTCTGTCTGTCTATTCGCGATAAACTCAAAAACTACTGAACGGATTATCAAGCGGTTTTCACCAGTGGATAAAGTGATTCATGAGGAACGTTTCGGTATATAATTTGTCAAGATTTTTTTTTATAATCAGGGCGGGGCAACGTCTGCCGGGCCCACTAGTATAATATAAAGTAGAACTCAATGGTAAGCGGTCATACTCAGCATTTTATTTTGTAACGATGGGGTTTATGTTCAAACAAGCTCTTGGACTGCAGATGTTTGACATTTAAACTCATCATTTGATGAAGAAAAATCTATCGTATAGACAAGGTAAAGACTGAGCGCTTCTAGTGCGTAGTCCTTCCTTCTCAGCAAATATAAATTAATGTCATATATGAGATTAAGTCATTTTCAAACGACGCGACGTCAGTTTTGATTCCATAGAGACATAGACGACCACTCGTATGATAAAAGTAGATCGAATTTCAACTATCAGAGTATAAATGTGTCGTTAAATGTCAAAATAAGCTACATTCAATTTTAGCCGTTCCTAATACTTTACGTTATTTTTCAAGATCTTTACGTTTTGTACATGCATAATATGAAAACCATAAAAAAACTAAAAACCTTATGAACGGTAACATTTGAACTTCGTTCTCGGTGTATAAAAACTGAAAACCTTAGAAAAATTAAACATGTTATGTGAACGATTAAACTTGGATGTAGCTCACTTTGAAATGTAATGACTAAGTATTTAAATGAATCAAATGAAGTTTCAATGTGAAACATCTACAAAACAAGAGCCGATTTTAATGTAAACCCTATCATCACAAAATAAGATGTAATGTATGACCGACTTACATAGTTCTATTTTATATTACTTCCAGAAAACGTCTGTTTTTCCTTGGTATTCAAAGAAAATGAATCAAATTAGTAAGTGAACAAGATAGCATCTATTCTGTTTGGGAAAGGATTCAGAAATTGAAATACAAACAAGCCATTTGATACAAAATGATTGAAGTTTCGCTCGGGACTCGCCTACAGACAGACGCATCGATCGATCGGACGCGCCCGCGAACCACTGAACCGCTCGAACGACCTTTCGGGGCGGTGTCGTTTTTTTTACGAGCTCACTACAAAAAAAACCTATATAATAAATGAGACAGAAGAAGCTCGAAACTATTAAAAACTGACAAACATTTAACGATCTAACTTGGCGTATTGTTTCGCTGGAGGTCTAGTTACCGAGTTTTATCCCGTGACCTTACATGGATCTACTAAGAGTTTTTGTGTTCTCGAATATTCTTCAATTGCTCCAAATTATATAGATATAAAAAAGAAGCTAGTACTATACGATTCGAAATTCAATTAATGAGGGGCCATGAGTATTGCGTAAGTTCAAAAAAAGGAAGGGGAGGGAGAGGAAGCGATCTGCTTATGTTTCATAACATAAGGGATGGATGGGGGGTCGATATGTGGATGTGAGACGAGCGGTCTTATCCACTTGGCTACCGTCCCCTAGTAGCGAACCACTACAACTTAAAACTTCTATAGACTATAAACTCCTTATTCCTAGACTGTTAACTGCAGCTTATGAATAAGTAAGGAAACCCCGGATAGATTGAACAATACTTATGTAAATGTTTATGTAAGCATGGGAGAAGGGGGTTAGTAAACAGTATTGCATACTTATACTGACAGGAGGGGGGCAGAAATTACGAAAGATTTTGCTTAAAAATTGAAGAAAGAAATCAAGTCGGACAATATCCTTTTCTAGGCCTATAAATATTATAACCAAATGGGTAGCTGGAACAATTTTACCTGAGCACAATGCGAACATGAGAACATTTCGCATGAGGGTACAATTTCACAACACAAGCGTTCTATGACGACACTAATTTTAGCACTTTATCTATTACTTTCTTGTGACTTTCAGCGTCATCTCTGGACACTACTTCCTCTTTCGTTAGCATTGGATGACAATGTAAATCCTATAAACCATTCTATTGTCGCACCACCACATTTTTTTTTTAAATATCGCTTCGTAAAAATCATTAGGCAACAAACAATTCACATCGAAACGTCCAAAATTTCATGATATTATTGTAATTTAATACAAACACACAACTACCGGACAGTTTCAATAATAAATATAATTCACGAAAGATACTTAGAAATGACAAGATCAATCAACAACACACGTCTTGCACAATGACTACTAACCTTTTCCCGAATCTCACAAATAACTCGCTCCATGTGATCGCTATGAGAAATGAGATCTTGATAGCGGTCAGTGCAGACTTCTCGTATCGATTTGTATCATTCAGACTAACATTCTGTGATTTAAATAAATAAATGACAATAATTACTGACAAGTTCAACGTACTTATCCAACCAAATCATAGTTAATAAATATCTTGAAACACTACTTACTACTACGACCGTACTTTATCAGGCACTTTGTAAATTAACTTTCATAACCTAAACAAAGCTGTCGAAGTTCAAATTTGGCTAGTCCTAGTGATAATAACCCTAATTTAGCAATTAGGGCTAAAGCTAGTTAGCTAAAGAAAGTGGCCACATCTAATATTCCACAATTATATTATTATAATAAGAAATGGTCATATATAATAGTTTTTAAAGATAAATGAGATTATTTTTGCTTGTTACATCAAAAACTAGCAATTTCATTTGAACATTTCTCATAAGGCGATGCAACTAGAAGAGTTCAAAATGTGCAAATATCCGACGAACAAAGACAATTAGAAAAGTTATCAAAGTAAAAATAAAAGACGATAAAAAGTAAAAGCGGCTAAAGAGAAAGTTGGAAATACATTTTCTGCTGCAAATGGAATGGTATATTAAACGACCTTATTTGAAAAATGACATCACACCTTCAAGCAGAATATTAAATAATAATTTCTATTTACAATTGTTGGGTTTTTATAATGATTTACAAAGTGCGGTCAAAAAAAGTAGGCACAAGTTCCTACTTCGTTCGTTTACATTAAACGTAGATAAATAGAAATACTTTCAAGCACAATCACGTCCAAACATCAAACTGTACTGAGAAAGTGACGTCACTGTACCACAAAGCTTGACAATGAAATAACATTGTCGTCAGTTTTCTAGGAATGTGAAATGCAATGGGATTATGTTAATTATCATCTATACTAATATAAAGCTGAATAACTTGTTTTATAGAACGCGCTAATCTCAGGAATAGTCCGATTTAAAAAAAAAAATCAGCTAACGATCTAATTATCTAACGATATCTTATTTATCTATGAAGACTATCATCATGCTAAGACCAATAGGAACGCAGCACCAATGAAGAATTTTTCAAAATTGTTTGTTATTTCCTTTTGAGAGCTTCCGCTGCATGCGCTCCGTAAACGGTAACTTCTCCACGCGGACGAATTCGCGGGCAGAAGGTAGTCAGTCAGTACGTTAGAAATACAAGATGACAAACATGCCATTCGAAAATATAGGTATGACCCAAAATCCTGTAGAAAACATGGTAACAGCATCCACAATAATCATATTTATTATTCTCGTTAGACAGGTAGCTACAAGTCATCCTACCAACCCATTTCATGTTTCAGGCTCACTAAGACCAGAAACAGTTTTTTAGGTAATAGTGTTAGGTTTTATAACAAAGTCCCAAAGTACATTACCTATTTGACGGATAGTGCGTTCCAGCACCATGTCAAGCGAGTTTTCATGTCAAAAAGTATTTTATAGGGTGGATCAACATGTGAACGATGGTGAAGTCTGGAAATGACGCCCATCTCTGTGCATCCACTAAAAACGAATGTAACTATTTATGTTTTGTAAAAATATATAGCATGAAGAGATATACCAGGTCGAGTTTCTTGCCGGTTCTTCTCGATGACTGGATTATTTTCCAAACCGGTGGTAGCTTTGAAGTTCATAAGCGCCTTCTCAAGGGCCTAGATCGAATAAAATCTTTTTTGATTTTACAAAATACATACAGGTTTACCCCAAATGCATCTCTATAGAGCATGCATCGCTATAGCGGATGTTCAAACTATGGTCGGTGGTCAAAATCCAGGTTGATACTATAAATTTGCATATTTAAATATCTATTCATAAATGTGGCCTTTTTAAAGGACAGTTATAAGTACCCGTCTTCTTTCTCTTTGGGGACTCCAAGCTGTGTTCGTTCGTTCGTGTTTCATATTTTTTATTAATTTTCTTCTATTATTACATTATAAACAACACGCCACCGAAGGTCTGGGGAAATCCTTATATGAGAGGCACACTATAACGATACAATATAAAGACCAACAATAATGACAATAACCAGAAAAAACTGACAAAAACAAAGGCGCTTTTCAACGAACAGTTTCTTAAATAGTTTATAACCGAACTTACAGAAATGCAGTATTAAACAAATTACAATTATAAAACTTGAAATCGATCGAGGGGAACACCCGAATAGAAAAATAAAATCGCCGCCGCACCGTTTACCGCGTTCCAGTTTAAACCAGTGTCTCCAATCACTCGTTATCGACGAGACGATGCAAATGAAAGTTTATAAAAATGAAACCTTTTTGTAGCATTACAAAATTGCTAAGGAATGCGGAAGAAAGACAATTTCACCAATAGAGCATTTAAAACTTTAAAAAACCGGTAGTATGGGACGAGCATTAGATAATGCTTTAAAATGAAAAGTATTTCAAGTAACACAACAGGGTGTCGGGGGTTTTTGAATTGCTTAATTTTGATGACTTAAGAGATGGGGCGATCTAGATATGTAGGTCAGACATGTGAAGCGCGCGGTCTTATCCACTGGGCTACCATCTCCCCAATAGGGAACCACTGTAAGCAAATTCCTTTATAGACCATAAACCAGGAAATCGGAACAAATTAAAAAAATATTATATAAAAAATACGTAAGCATTGGAGGGGATAAGATAAGCATTACCTACTTTTGCTGACCACGAGGGGCGGGGTCAGGAATAACAAAAAATCTAATTACGTAATATGTGAACCGGCCCAAATCAAATTCAAGTACATTGAACACTATGATACTTATACTCTCTAGTCATAGCCCTCTGTTAGCACCACGGATGAAATACCTAGGTCGTTACTTTCACAACCCAATCGAGACTACAAGCAATTTAATTTCCTCACCATTGTCATACCGGATAGTGCATGTGGACTTTCTTAAATCACCTTAAAGCGTAATATGACGTTAAAGTACGTGTAGGGCGTACACAATTGGGCAAAGCGCGTCGATGTATCAACCGCCTTATGTAATCACTAGAATGAGTCACATATCTCATTACACGCCACGTTGCGGACCTCCTTGTTACCGTTTTTTTTGTGGCCCCGTCGCAGTGGACAGATAACAAAAAAAACAACGTTATATCTCTGAATAACGGTTTTTTCAGTACATTCGGTTGCGAAACATAATTTAATTTAAAATATATAACTTATGCCAAAAAAAACGAAGCTCTAGATCGAGTTTTAACGTTGATATATCAAAAGAGTTGATTTCCTTTGTGTATCGATTAATATGTGGGGGATGTTTGTTCACTCCTCCACATGTAATGTGAAATTCCTGTGAAATTACATATTATAAAACAAAGTCCTCTGCCAAGTCTGTCTGTTCCCCATAAACTCAAAAACTACAGAACGGATTTTCATACGGTTTTCAGCAGCAGATAAAGTGATTCATAAGGAAGATGTAGGTGTATAAGTTGTCTAGGTTGTTTTTTATTATCAGGGCGGTACAACGTCCGCCGGTCCGGCTAGTACAACCATAAACACAACTTAGCTCTTGAACGTACAGCAATCAGTCTCATTTTTAACACTATCCAATACCCTTTCATTAGTATACCATTCATAAAAATAATAATGCGACACCAGATAACATCTTATTTTCAAGGAAATAATAGTGATATAATACCACATACCTGAAGCGGTAACACAATGAATGACGTTTAGGGAAGGAAATAAACGTAACAAAAAATACTGCCATGACACAGATTTAGTCACGTCAAAAATCGATTTGAATTTGGGTAAAAACCGTATTGGCTTTACCGAATAAAATAAAGCTTATAGTTTTGTCGGTACCAATATTGTTTCTGTGGAATTGGAACACTTATCGTAGATTCTCGCGGTAAGTTTTAATACTAAGGCACTATATATCTTAAAGATTATAGACTTGAGGCTGTTGAGATAATTATGAAATGATACATGATAAAAATAAAATGATATTACATTCAAGACAAAAAAGAAACGCATTTTTTTCGCCGAACTACAAATGAAGCAGTGCAACGAGTCCTACTATTGAACGGACAAGTCGTGGGATGGATTTCGTAATTGATTTTTATGTCCAAGTCTAAAATACCTTAATATGTATGAATATCAGACTTATTGTTACCATAATGCTTTCTTTTGGATTAAATGGCCGTATGTAAATATAATAATTTAAAAAAGAACGAAATGTTTGTGTCACTGTTTTCTTTAATATCTAATAATCATTCGAAAATCTGATTCAGGAAAAAAATCTACAAAATAATTAAATCTGATCTTAATTAAGCATTTGTCCGAGTAATTAAATCTAGTTATCTCTGTGGCATTTTTCTACGAAACTATATTATTATGTATTTAGCCTGCGCTCAATTATTAAGAGATATTATTGGATATTTGCTTGAACCTTCTAATGACCAGAGTTTCTAACCGGAATCTAATGACATACATAACGGATTCATAAACAAAATAAATTATGTTTGATTCCTCAAACGTGATATAGAAATCCCAGAATCGAGCAAAACTGTTGGCTGTATGGTTACAAAAAAAATTAACGCATTTTTGGGATACCTTATTGGGATAAGATAGGCGTGAATGCCACTTCATTCTATGCCAGCAGACCTCTTTCCCTTGGTTCAAATTTATCGAGTCCCAGCTATGCTTTGTCAACGCCCGTTCGCAGCATTCTCCTACGTACAATACTTTTACATTCTAACTGTATATTTCAGTGCTTTACCCACAAATTCGCAATGTTTATCTAATGTATAATTCTTTCATCATTTGTATAAGCTTTTATATTCCCAGATTATATAAATATTTATATTATTTTTCTAACTAGATTGTACAGAGTGGGAGTCTATATTTCTGGTTCTGTTTCAGATAGCAATCATCCTTACTTCTGCCGGCGTGAGAAGGGGAGTAGCACTATTTCTCTTTGTTCATGCAGATATCAAAACTGCCGTTGAAATAAATAAATGACAACCATTCTGTCTGTTTTCTTTTTATTTTGCAAAGCGTAACTGGCGGGTGACTGAGTTGGTACTAAATTGTAAAGTTAAGGAAAACATGACGAGTTAAAAAAGAAAACAAATTTTTGAAAAGTATCAGCAGCTACGTAATTGTTGAAGGAAAGAATAAGCTAATATATGATAAATACCTATATTAAAAGTATGAAATATGATAATTACGAAATAATATAACATTATCCAAGTCTATACTAATATAATAAAGCTGAAGAGTTTGTTTGTTTGAACGCGCTAATCTCAGGAACTACTGGTCCGAATTGAAAAAATTCTTTCAGTGTTAGATAGCTCATTCATCGATATATATATCATCACGCTAAGACCATCAGGAGCCGAGCATCAATGAAGAATGTTTCAAAATTGGGTGTTTTTCTCTATTTGAGTTTCCGCTGCGTGCGCTACGTAAACGATACCTATTCTCACGCGAAGTCGCGGATATAAGCTAGTATGCTATAAATGCAAACAGTATGTTAGATTGACTATTGGACGACAAAAATCACCTCACATATTACTCTTTCATCTTATGTCAGCAGTGTTTTTTTTTTTTTTTTTATATCATAGGAGACAAACGAACAGGTGGGTCACCTGATGTAAGTGATCACCACCGTCCATAGACACTTGCAACACCAGGGGAGTCGCAAGTGCGTTGCCAGTCTGTGTAGGGAGGGGGGGAGGAAGGGAAGAGGAAAGTGGAAGGGGAGGGGAGGTGGGTCTCCGGCGCTCTCACTGACCGAACGAAACGCAACAATGCAAGCACTGTTACTTCACGTCGGTTTTCTGTGAGAGGGTGGTACTACCCCGGGCGAGCCGACCCATTTATGCTGAAACCAGTAATAGTTTCAGCGTGGCTCTACCACCTGTACAATGTTTGAACAGTGTTGGCACACTGTTCCATTTTATACAAAAGAATAAGGTGGATTACTCACTTTTGTTTCTTCTTTCTGTTCAATGGATGAGATGATTCTCCAGGAGGCGCGACGGGCCCCTATGACGTTCTTGTATGCGACAGAGAGTAGGTTCCTCTCCTCCACTGTCAGCTCATTGTCGGAAACGTTGCGCGAAGCGACGTTTTTCATCGCTTCCACCATTTCTGTAAATATACGTCGTTAATTGTACCATCTGGAACTTACATTTCACAACAAAATCGCTATTAAAATTTGTAACAATACTCGGCTTTTGTCCGGTAGTAGGATATTATAATCGAGTTGTTACATTTAAAAATAAGGTAAAACCAATTTTAGCCGTACTTAAAATTTTACGTTATTTTTCAAGGTCTTCATATTTTGTACACGTAAAATATGATGATCATAAAAAAAAAACTAAAAACCTTATGAACAGCAAAATTTGAACTTCGTTCTCGGTGCATGAGAACTGGAAGTCTTAAAAAAATTAAACATGTAATATGAAGGATTACAATTGGATTTTGCTCATTTTGAATTGTAACGACTCAAATATGAGGGATAGGCCCATATAATGAAAAGGCCATATAAACAGTATTACTTTTTAATGTGCATTAAGGACATGAGGATAAATATATAGCTTACAAAGGCACTTATATTCAATCTGATCCATGATGATGAGTCACTATACACTGCAAGCCGAATGTAACTTTTTCAACTCATGTGATATGTGATATGATATTACATATTAATTGTTAATTTTCATCACTTTGAACTTCATTCAAGACAAGTCCGTAAACCCAAAGTCGAAGGAAGGTTCCCACAAAGATCCTTCCTTAATCACATATTTCGCAAGATCAAAGCAATATTAGTAAAAACGGTTGAAATATCTATTTCAAATTACATATTCAGTTTATGCAATGAACACATTTTTTTATAGATTCTCTTGTATTAAGTTTTTATTATTGTTGCTGTTTTGTTAAGGCTTGATTATGAATTCTCTTTGTGAATTTATTTAAGCCAATATTTCTTCATTTTTACTATTACTTTGCTCTTAGGAAAATCTTATTAGAACGCTGGAAAAAAGCAAAATTAGTAGAAATCGCAAGTTTTTTTATTTGTATATTTGATAGAAAGAAGTCATGCTTTTCATTAACTATTGATTAGACGAAGCTATACATTAGTTATTAGTTGTATTAAAAAACTTTTTTATTACAAAACTTTCATCTCTCTTAACAATTATAATGGGCTGAATAGTTTCTCCGACTCACTTTTTGCTGAGTAGAGAGTGCTCAAGTATACAAACAAACAATGAGCATCCCACTGAGGTCCTATGTAAGGTCAGCTTAATTTACCTCACTATATTCTCCTGGGAAATGACTTTATAAGATCAATTACATAAAATCACTGGTTTGAATGCAAGTTTTCATGCCTACTAATGTCCAGATACCAAAGAAATGGAGAAATCAGGGTTAAAACTATAAAGGTGGAAATATACAAAGTTACATAAGGTGTCTCCCTTATAAGGGTTTTTAAATAGTAATTATAGTAGCCATATGTAAAAAAGAAAATGAGACTGGTATGATATGAAATTTGAGACATTTTGTCTCATTTCACTTTTTAATTAAGTAAAATTTATCTTTTCCAATCCAAGATGAAATTATTACTATATGTGAATGTTGGTTCCTGTCTCTAATTGGTTGATTTTGGGATTGCTCGAGAATGTATCCAATGAACAAACACATATGCAGAATATATATACATAGAAAGATTTTCAATGTTTGTTGTCCTTAACATACAAATTTATTACTTTTAAATAAAGTTGCAGTACTATTTAATACTATAGCTTCTATTGCAAATTTTGATTTCATCAAATTCTTTACCTCAGATACATAAGCGTGTAAGTTACAGTTATGTTTTTTGTGTACACTAATAAGTCAAGCTTTATGATTCTTATGTACTCAAATATAGAAATGCACAACTTCAGTACATAGTATAAAACAAAGTCCCCTACTGCGACTGTCTGTTCACGATAAATTAAAAAACTACTGAACGGATTTTCATGTGGTTTTCACTGGTGGATAGAGTGATGAGGAACGTTTTAGTATATAATTTGTGAAGGATTTTTTCATAATCAGGGCGGGACAATGTCTGCCGGGCCCGCTAGTTTATCATAATAAATTAGTAAGAAAAATATAAACTGATTAGTTCTTGTTTAATTTGAAAGTTAAATAATGTCATCTTTTATTTTTTTGAAATGATAAATACAATGTCGATGATATCAGAGCAATGTGTCATAGTCAATCTTAGTCAAATGTTACATTTTTCAGTATTATATTAGTAATTGAATTCCACATTTTTTTATATTTTAAAAGTATATTTATACATCTCCAGGAACATTCTAAAGTAAACACTTCTATGTAGTTAATTTCCTTTCCCATATTAAATTTCTTTTTTTTTTTTGTAATTTGCAATTATCCAATATAATAATATATGCAGATTATCTTTACATATATAAGATGATATTCTCTTTATAGTAGTTGTGTATAAAGAAGGTAAGTTGTTAAAATTCTGTTTAAGATCTAAATGAATTTAATATGGTTTTCTTGGAACCAAGCACACATTCAAAGTTTATACAACATCTGCAGAATGATGTAACAATCACATTTTGAATTAGGACATCAGGTTGAGTTTTCCACATAGGGTATAAATCTATTGAAGTGAAGTGTTTATTTTATTTTACATTGATCAACCCAACCTTATTAACATACCAATTTCCAAAACTACCTGTGACATAACATAAATAGAAAGTCATAAGCTCTATTGCTCAGATTGGCAAATCTTTTTACAATGTACATATTTTAACCATTTTAATATAGCTTTAGTCACTTATAATTGTTTTTCCTTTATCATTTCATTAATAAAATAATATGCCATGTTTAAGATAGAAGAAATTAAGGTCACTGTTATTTTCAATCATAAAAGGGTGTGGTCATATATAAACTTCTTATATCTTGTACTTTATTTAATGTACATTCCAGTATCAGAATGTAGGGTCAAGTAGTTTGATTTGAAAAAAGACAATCAAAACCATTGACATAGCTGCAGTATTTTTTTAAATACATATGAATTAATAAATCATCAAGTCATATAAGATGTGGGACAGAGATCTAAGCATAAAACCTAACCTTGCACAGATTTAAATAGATAATTACACAAGATGACCATGTGTAAAATTGATAAGATAAAAAAATACTTTTCAATGATAATTCTAACAGGTCATTGAACTACTGAATTTGATTTTAGTCTTTTTTTTCTCTCATAACTAAATACATTTCAAGATTTCAAAGAAATTTACAAAACAATGTACTAATGGGCAACCTTCATAATGACCGCATTTTATCGCAAAAAGATAAAACATCGAGTTCTCGTAACTAGAACAATAGGTGAAATCCAAGGCATTGAAAGCTCGCACTATTTGACATCGCCAGAATATTCTGCAGAATCCCGAGCAATCATCTCTCTTGCCGCGACATGAACGACCGAATTATATATAAAATCGATCGCATTTTCACCACCCTCCTCAAAGAGAGGTAGGGGAATACTTTTTCTCTAAATTCTCACGTTTCTCAACAATAACGCTGACGATCGCAGTTTTTGCGAATGAAAACCCAATTATAAACCAAGCGCGAAGGTTCGAGTCGAGGTTATGAACTTTTTCGTCGGTTATATCAATGTAAAAAATGTAAAGGACATCCCACCGGCGGGTGACGCATCGATCGTTGACCAAGCCTAAGTTTGCCATCGATTTGTTAGTATGCCAATAAAATAATGAAAAGTGAATGTATTGTAGGCCAATTCTCGTCTAGAAGACTCCAACTAGGACTAGTCAAAAGACTCAGATAAGAAATATCCCAAACTATCACCAAATCGTCTTTCAACTGTCGGCGAAAATACGATGGAATTTTTAGTCTAATACGGGCCATGGAAGAAAAAATATGTACTCACCGTCATAGCGCTCAGCCTGCTCGGCTAACTTGGCTTTATACACATTATCTTCCCTTTCGGACATTGTGGATGATATATGATTTTTCACTAACTAAAACCAAATAGCCAGGTCACTAATTCACCAAGATGGCCGCACCCGCCAACCGAATCCGAATTCGATCTTCAACTAAACTCCGCCCATGACGTCATAGAAATGGCAACTTCCGCTGTCTCAGTGTTACCATAAAATATATACACATTTGCTACTAAAGTCTGCTAAAACTAAAAATTACCATTAATATTATTTACAAGTATTGAAAACACATAGTTCTTCTAAATAGTTAAATATTGTGATATCATCTCTGTAAGGCCTAATGGTGCTTGAAACTATGACATTATTTGAATGCATTATTATTATGAAACTTAATTATTATCGCCACTAAAATTATTTTTTGGTACTAAATATACCCTACTCTTAGTTTTAGGCACACGATTTTAAACGATTTGTTGTCAATTTATTCTTTATAAAACTAAATAAGAAATTCAATTGTTTTCTGGAATTCTCCCAAGCCAAATGGAAGCTGATTAGTATTGCATGAACCACGTCACACTTTTATTTTTCTACACATTATTAAATAAGAATATAATTTGAAAGCATTTGATTGTATTCATTTTACTCTACATTTTTATTTTTTAATTCTGAAAGGAGTGAAGTCAAGTATGAAATAACAAAATTTTAAGTGGTTATATTGTCCCTACACTTAACATATTCACTAACCCTATACTGAATGCGTGTACAAGTATATGCTTCATAATATATTTGTATAAAAACTAATATAAATAATAATAATTTATGTAATATATTTTATCAATACTATTATATCAATACTGTATATAATTATTTATATAATTTATTTACCAGATACCTTTATATACTTATATAAATACCCTCTGGAGTTCCACAAGGATCGATTCTAGGTCCACTACTTTATAACGCCTACCTATTCGACATGGAAAATTGTTTTAAATACTCAAAATTTATAATGTTTGCTGATGATAAGAAAATTTACTTAAAGGTTAAATCAAAAACTGACTGCATAAATATTCAACGTGATATTAATACTCTTGAGAATTATTATAAAAAGAACAAAATTACAGTAAATGTCGATATGTGTGTAACTATCAGTTTCACACGTAAATCAAAACCTTTAACTTTTAATATTATATTAATGATATACCTATTAAAAAAGTTGACAAGGTCCGAGATTTAGGTATTATTCTTGATCATAAGCTGTCTATGAATGATCATATAGACGTAATT
This sequence comes from Antheraea yamamai, assembly GCA_036509395.1. Classification (NCBI taxonomy): domain Eukaryota; kingdom Metazoa; phylum Arthropoda; class Insecta; order Lepidoptera; family Saturniidae; genus Antheraea; species Antheraea yamamai. The sequence continues at coordinate 17,613,295 of AP028439.1, read as the reverse complement.
GTTACTAAAGCATATAAACAATTAGGCTTCATAAAACGTATATGCGAACCATTCAAGAATGTAGAATGTATTAAAATCCTGTACTTTGTGTACGTAAAGAGTATTCTGGAACATGCTTCAGCCATATGGTCACCTCAATATAATAAACATATAGATAGCATTGAAGCTATACAAACAAAATTTGTCAAATTCTTATGCTACAAAGATTTTAAACAATTTACAAATTACGGTGAATTATGTAGCTATTTCCATTTAGATTCTTTAGAAGTTAGGCGTCGACACCATGATATGATGTTTTTGCATGCTATACTATCGGGTTATATTGATTGTCCCGATCTTTTGGGTTCCATATCACTACGAGTGCCAACATACTGCACACGAAAAGCACCGGTGCTTGCAGTCCCACACGCTAAATCCAATTATGCACAAAATTCAGTACTGTGTCGCATTGCTAGAACCTATAATGATATATATGATACCATAGACATATTTCGTTATTCGCTGAATACGTTTAAAGGCGAAATTATAAAATTAAATCGCGCTATTATGTAAACAACATTATTTAAAAAGGTATAAGCACGTAAATATACACGCACAGGAATCGCATACACACGCTCACTCACTCACAACTCTCAACAAACACACCTACATAGCATATACATCCACCTAAGTACGCACACGTACCCACTCACATATACTTTTAAGGCCAGTACGGGATGTATGTTTTCGTCTTACTTATATAACTATTATTACTAGGTATTAATCACTTTGTTGTATTAGAGAAATTCTGTTTTGGCTGTAATTATTACATATTATAAGTTATTTTATAAAAACCAATGTAAGCTGTTGAATTTCCAAATAAATAAATACGAATAAAAGTAGGTACATGGTTTTTATTATTATAAGAGATGTGTTTAGTCATTTTCTTCACGTATTGTATATATTCAAAGGTTTTGAGTTTCTACATTAGTATATTATCTATGGTTTTGAGTTTCAGATGCATACCATAGATTAAATCAACATCCGTGGCTAACAAAAAAACATACCTATAGAATACCAAATCTTAGTATACGGCAGGGGTCTCTGATGGACATTATAATGTGACATTGTGGGTACACAGTGTTGCCAAATGTAAACACTGATCAATACATCTACCTGATGTAAAATCTAAATTCTAAAAATCTACAAATTTATTGCTGAAAATGTCTGACTTTTATAATTGACGTAGGTTATACAAATTCATATGGTAATTCCTGGTAACAAATGTTATTGATCTCTGACGATTACATTTTTGAAAGATTTTTTCTCCTCGGCCAGATATATTAATATACATCTGCTAGTGTCATGTTTTTATTTTTCTTCTAATACATTTCTAAGTAGACAATATTTTAATTTGACATTGAGTTTATCTCCTGTACTTATAATCTAGTCTATTCAAAGAAGTTTAATGAAAAGGAAAACTGACTCGTTACCTCAAAATTTGCTACCCTTGCTTGACTCCAAATTCACTTGATGTGTGTACAAAAAAACATGTATCACTTAATCATGTAGAATTATCGAAATAACAACAACTTAGCCTATAAAATATTTAAGAAAAGGCCAGTGTTATATTAATTAAAAAAAAAGTTTAATTCTAGGTGTGTGTGAATACTGCTCGAATTGAATTGAACATCGATTCAAAATGTTTCACTACTTGAACAATTCAAATAATTAAAAAAAATAACGTCGAAAACACAATTATTATTTAAAATTGAAGATTTAAATGCTCTTGAAAGAGAATTTGTAGTTTTATTTTGTTCTTGATGTGTGCGAGTGTAGGGTGGAGAATATACACTAAATTACGGTTTCGTAGTTTGGAAACTTATAAGCGATGTATATATTATATAGTGATGGAGTCTACACAACAACTGACTTAAAGATATGAGCCGTGGACAAATGCGTCGTATTTCACAATACCTAAAATAATTCGTTAGCATTGCTACTACAAATTTTAATCTACTATGCATTGAAATTCCTCAATAATGAATTACTATTAATGAAAATATTTACAGTGGCATATTTACAGGTATTCTAGAATTTTGTGCTGTTAATTTATATCACATACACAAAAAAAAAAACAGTTTTAAATGTTTGTGCTCAAAAATTTTTAACAACTAACAAGGTACAAACGTATAGCTTTTACTCTCTTTAAATAGTTTGTGCCATCATTTATAAATTATAAAAAAAATATCAGTACCTTTGGGAAAAAATTGGTTGTCCGTAAAATCGGTTTACGAACAATAATTTTACGTGATAACGTCATAAGAGAATTGATGAAAAATGTTTTATGAATCGAATTGAATTATTCTACATATAGATAGATGCGCGCTCTTGCTTGCACGCTCGGCTCAGGCAGAACGTGACAATAAGTCATACTTTTTCATGCGTGCGGTTGGCGTTCATTGATTTGTAAGACGTTATCACATCCAAAACTTTTAAATAAATAATTTTAAAAATAATAATGTTATTACGTTAATGAAGTCTCTTATTATATCTATTATTAATTTTCAAGCTAGTTTAATTAAAATTTCTTAGAGTAAGCTATTGAACTAAGTTTGTATATTAATAATTATTTAATATTTGATAAATATCTAATTAGTTAACATAATTAAAATAGTTTGAATGATTAGCATAATTGAAATTATTTTAATAATCCGAATAGTTGGAATTAAACGAATAATTCGGATTTTGCATCATATTGTTCTGTATGATTCGTTATCAAATAATTTTAATAAATTGAATATTCGCTCATCCCTATTAATTATATGTAAATCGTAAGAATATGATATTATCTCTTAATTATAAACTTATAAAAGATCATATTATTGAAAAACTTTTAATATCTACTTTCTTCATTCATAGTAATAATCTATTATATAGGCAAAAGAATTATACAGTATACCATATCTCTTATTCGACTGATCAATTAGAGTTCATAATTTTCTGACCTTACTGTTACATATTCGTTAAGAAATCATTAGTATCAATATGTACCATATGTTAAAATATTCTTGTAATTTAAAATAATTTGGGTACTTAAAAGAGATTTTATCGTCATTTCGAAAGTCATGCATACTGGTTTATAACTTATTTTAGGTGGTTTTTGTATCAATGAACAAGTGATAAGAATATATTATATAATAACAACTCAACATTCAAGTGTAACGTGAAAGGGCATTTACGCAGGTCGGCATGACAGCGACAACCGACGAAGGATCTCTCGGTGGTCACTGTTCTTTTTGGATTGTACTTTACTTACCATCAGACATATTGCAGTCACTTTGCCGTGCTACAATAAATAAAAGTGAAACATGCAGTGTAAATAAGTAATCACATAGTCACAAATATAGTACACTGTTTGAGTGCCATTTAAAGATTGTTTGATATAAACATATTTGATATAAGAAGCCTAAAGAGTTAATTAGCTACCCGGTTGGATATACGTTGTTTGATTTGAGCTATTTCGGAGTTACAGTTTTATTCGCATCACTATTTTCTGTATCGACTGTCGTGTGGTTTGCTCTGTTTCGTTGATTTGATTTTTAGTTCAAAATATATTTAAAGTTTCTGTATAAGTAATAAAATATTTTTAAAAGAACTGGTTCTTAAGGTGAAATCCTGTGTGCTTTCATTTAATATTGGTGTGTTTATTTAGAATATTGTTACAGTTACAGTGTCGTAACGGTACGAACTACAATAAACTTGTATTGGCTGTTTACGTTGCCACGATCAGTATTTTACTAGCTCTGTAATTTTAGAAACAATTGAGGGTTCTAAACATTTTAAAAATGTCAAATGTTGGCTACGATTTGGACACTTCGGGAGGCTTGATGCCGGTAAGTGTATTTTTAACTTACACAAATAGTATGTTTGTTATCCCTTGTGGCGCCATTTTACGGCGTTGATACGATGCGTTTAGCTTTTCTACTTATATATACCTGTTTTATAGCTCATAAAGGCTTTAATAAAACCGCCGGACGAAGAATTAAACACACAAAAACCTAAGAAACCTCAACATCCATACTATAAAAGGCCTGGGAAGGGACATAACCATGATTCTTGTGATGCGTGTGGCGAGGGAGGCGATTTGATTTGCTGTGATCGTTGCCCTGCTAGTTTTCATCTTGGTTGCTAGTAAGTATAAAAAGTTATTAATGTCAATGCAATTATTGAAGCAATATTGTTAGTTTATTGATAACTGAAACCACCACCCTTATTTATTTACAAACGTGGATAGTGCAACAGTCACATGAATTATATAATAATAATATAATACTATATAATAGTAATATAACTCTTAATAATAATGAAAAATTAAAATTATATAAAAGTAAATATTGAGATACATTTGAGAAAGAAAAAAGAATATGTATAAATGAAAAAGTGAAAATGAATTCATTTATAAAAACTAAAATTAATCTATGGAATAGAAAACATGATGCCAAATATAATTAAGAATATATATTCTTAATTATATACATATGTATATACAGTGGTGGTCGTATAATTAGAAACACTACCAATGGTTACATTATGTAAGATACTTCACTGCGATTGTTTTTATTTTGAAATTAAACAATAAATATGACAACAATATGTTCAACAATTTATCATTTATTAGAAAGACAATATAAATCCCACTACTCAAGTGCAGTTTCAATATTACATTAAGGACAAACATTTAAATCAGTTTTAATGTATGAACTATAATGGTCAACTAATTAGAAACATCAACAAAAAAGTATAAAAAACAATATTTTTTTAAGTATTAGTACTTAGTATTGTTATTTACAAAATAGCTATTATCCACAGCCTACCAATAGTTATAATTAATATTTAGTGGCCTATCCCTTATTTTCAATAACAGCACTGCAAGGACTGGTTCAATCCATTACATACATTTTTCTAAGGGGATTGAATTCCATGCTTCAACAAATGCTTCATTTAGTTCGTTTTGACTGGTGCTACGTCTGTTTCAGACTTTCTTTTTAACAATATACCAGAGATTTTCTATCGGGTTTAAATCTGGACTATTTGCTGGCCAGTCTAAAATGGATATACCCTGTTCACTAAGGAAACATTTGGCACTATTGGCTGTGTGTTTAGGGTCATTGTCATGCTGAAAGATCCAGGTTAGAGGCAAATGATCATCCGAGTAAGGAATCATTGCGTGCTCTAAGATATTCTTGTACTGTCATTGATCCATTGTACCTTCAATCTTCCGAACGGGTTCAACTCCACATCCGGAAAAACGCCCTCTAACTTTAATGTTACTTACTGCCATATTTATTTTTGTTTCATCTGAAAATAACACTTTTTTCCATTCTCTTACGGTCCAATTAACATATTTTATAGTGAATAATAATCGCTTCTCTCGGTGTTGCTTGGTAAGAAGCGGTACCTTTCGAGAGATTCTTCCAAACAATTTAGCTTCCACTAATCTTTAGCGTATCAGTCTTGATGAGAGGTTTCTTGTGTCATCAGGCGAAGAAATTTCATTTTTAATTTGGTTGGGTCTTTTTTAGCAACAATGATTCTTCTCTGGGACATGTTTTTCTTCGCCAAGCCTTTCTAAAAACATTTTCAACAGTTCTATATGTTTTATAAAGATCAATTGTATTAAAAACTTTCTCAACAGAACAATTTAAATGCTCAGCTATTTAACTTGCCTAGTTGACGTGTCACAACTTTTATTTTTGCCCATTTTGAACAAAATAAAATTCGGATTAAATTTTGAACTGCCACCAAAATAATAGAAAAAGCTAAGAAAGAAATGGTATTCTCCAATTTAAAAAAAAGAATGAGCTATGGATTCTTTTTTAAAATGTTTTTAATTAGGTGTCCAAGGGGCTAGTAACAGAAAAAAACTCCTACATGTGTAAGACTCATTTTGTAATTAAAAGTAAGATATGTTTTATACTTCATGCATTTAATGAGTTTTTTATTTCAGTGGCTATATTATTGCATGATTATTAATTATTAAATGTGTATATTTTATAGGAACATTTGTATGTTGAAGTTATACTTTCTTTATTTATAAGAAGTGTTTCTAATTACATGACCACCACTGTATATATATGTAATAAATATATAAACATACAATACATAAACATAATAAATACAACAACCCTGTGAACATGTCAGAGAGTAGACACAAACAAATTGACACCATTCACTCACTAAATAGAACTGTTAAAGTGCATCACACTGTGTTTGTAATTAGAATGTTTTGCTTCTATGCCTCTTCGAGGAAACAAGACTTTTTCGACTCGCTCGCACGGCTCTGCAGTCTGAGGACGCTAACATTCGGTATGACTCCTAACTACAAAAAATGTAATGATAACGTACAAGATGGTGCTTTTTGTTCAAGATGCCAACTGATTTATCATTATTACTGTGTGACACTATCTGATGTTGGCTGGAGAAGACTGGGTGCAGAAAGGCAAGCAGCGTGGCTATGCCCTGAATGCAAGTCCAATACACAGTCAAATTCTCCCAGAAAAACTCCCCACACATAACAGGCAAACCGTAGTTCCTGCGACAGAATTGACATCACTTCAAAAAATAGAGAATATGCTAGCATCACTATTTGGCTTATCTGAAATTGTCGAGCAAACAAGTCTAAGTAACATTGATTCACTGAGGGCGGAACAAAATAAGCTGTTAATAAAACTAAAAACCTACGAAGACCGAGTACTGAAGATGGAAAAGAATATCAAACAGCAAAATGATCAAATTACAACTTTACTAACTAAAAGTAAGTTACTGGAGAAAGAATACAACAAATCTCAATAATAAAGTCGATTTTTCAATATTGAATTAGTCGGAGTTCCTGAAAAATCTAAAGAAAATTTGCCGCAATTACTTGTACAGATATCGACGTTAATAGATGCTAACATAAAAGTAGACGACATCGAGTTTATAACACGCGTACAACCACATCATTCTCACCCCGGAAGACCCCGAAGAATTGTTGCGAAACTAAGGTCCAGGAGGGCTAAAGAGGACATTATCGCCAAGTTCAGGAAACAAAATAAAAGCAAAGGAATTGCATCTAGAGACCTTGGTTTCGAACATCTAAAGTATTTATCAACGAACACCTAACAATAGCTAACAAAATGCTCCTGAACAACTGCAGGCAACATGCACAGGAATTCAATGTCAAATTCGTCTGAGTAAAAAGCTGTTCAATTTTTATGATATACTAATACACTCAGAAGAAGATATAAAGAAATTCTTTACTCAAAATTAATTTTCAAGTATTTCGAAATAATTGCACACTCAATTTTAAAATCTAAACAAATCATTTATTCCAAACTATACTACACAACAAACACAGCAATCAACGCCCTACATTCATATTACCATTTCATTAATCTAAATTTTAATTTCATAATGGCACACTTAAATGAAAGAATGACAACTCCTTCCCTGCTAATAAATACATTTTTTTCGAACTGACTACTGACTACGCTATTGACCTAGCAAGGTCTTAACAGCTTCACCGGACTACCAATAAATACATTGATAACTTGTGTAGCTCCGTGCACATCGCAAGTAAATTTGCTCTTCTACGAATACCCTCCCTAAAACTTTATTAATAGTCACTCACGTAATAATAAATTCGAATTATTACTTGTAATAATATGGTTACACGTAATCTAAGTATTTTTTATCAAAACACGCGCGGACTCAGGACTAAGTTGCCACAGTTTTACCGGAATATTGAGACAAATAATTTTGATATAATTGTAATTACCGAAAGTTGATTATGTGAAGGAATATTAGACACAGAACTTTGCGATAATCGGTACGATGTCTTTAGATACGATCGCCCCGATACTAAGAAGGGTGGTGGTGTTTTAATTTGTATTAAATGTTGTTTCTCAGCCATAATACGGTCAGATATAAACACAGGTAACGCGGAATCAGTTTGGATAACAATTAAAACTTCTAATCATTATCAGGCACCAATCGCCTCTGCTTCGCCAAATTGTAATATCCATATAGCTGCGGTATATGTTCCTCCAAAAAATAACACACATACAATGTTAAACGATTTTAAAAATTCATTTATGCTACATCATTCGGTTAACCCCAAGATACGTTTTTAGTCATTGGAGATTTTAATCTACTGTTCATTCAGTGGGTAGAGGACGGTCATGTTATTATATACTCGTCCAACTCCGAACTATGCGCAGCTGCAAATGATTTTATTAGCAGTTTAGATTATATGGGTATGTCTCAACTAAATTTGAACACGAACTGTTGTGGTAATGTGTTAGATCTCGTTATAACGAATTCAACTTTACAACAAACTATTTTAAACCAATTCACACCCAACCACGAATAGTTAGGAGATTTTTTAAGGTGGACTATGATATTATCAACGAAGAACTACAAAAAGTAAATTGGGGACAGTATTTTGGCTCAATTAGCGTAGAAAAAATGGTGCATAAATTATATTCAAAATTAAATTCTCTAATTGAAATATATGTCCCCTCTGTAAAGGTATCTAGCCAGTACTCTTACCCGAAATGGTACCCATCCTCTTAAATCAATGTTATTAAAGAAAAATACAAAATACATAAAAAGTGGAAAAGTATAAAAACCCGAACGATTACGCTGAATTCTCATTGTTATGAAAAAGAATAAAGGATTTACAAGACGAATTCATAAAAAAATATACGGATAGGTGCGAAAAACAGATTAAAAAATCACCTCAGGATTTCTGGAACTATATTAAAGAAAGGCGCAGTTCCTCAGGTTACCCTTGTAATATGACATAAGACGGGACCACCTTTTCAAACGGGAAAGACATATGTAATGCATTTAACAGATTTTTTCATAGCGTTTTTCAGCCTTCCGATCCCGCTGAAGAGTATATAACCTGTAGCGAATGCCCTTACGCAAATACTGCTCTATCCATTACAGTTAATTTTCAAACCCTTACAAACATATTTAGAAAACTAGACATTAAAAAGGGCGCAGGCGTGGATGGCTTACCTGTTATTTTTATTAAAAAGTGTGAAACAGGATTAATTGTACCCCTACAAATGATATTTCAGAAGTCTTTAAATGATGGTATATTCCCTAAGCAATGGAGAGATGCACAGATTGTCCCAATTCACAAAAAAGGCCGTACAGATGATATAACAAATTATAGGGCAATCTCGCTATTAAATAATTTCGGGAAAATGCTGAAAAAATTGGTTTATGAGCATATTTATACAGTTTCGCAGCACTGCATTTCATCATCACAACATAGTTTTGTCAAGTCCCGTTCTGTCATAACAAATCTTTTAAGTCTAAGTGAATTTGTTGTTCTAACATGAGAGATGCGCAAATAGATGTAATTTATACAGATTTTGGAAAAAAAAACCATTTGACCGAGTAAATTATCACATCTTAATTTCAAAATTACAGGCAATCGGAACAAAGGGCAATCTCTTGCGCTGGCTAGAATCATACTTAAGAAATAGGCGTCAAGCTGTAGTGATGGGCGGATACAGATCAGACTTTGTTGATGTCACTTCGGGCGTGCCACAGGGGTCCTAATTTACAATATGTACCTTTTTGATATAGCAGATTGCTTTCACCACTCAAATCATCTTCTATATGCGGACGACATAAAAATTTTTCGTCGAATAGACAATTTTGCTGACTGTCTACTGCTCCAATCTGACTTAATCGACTAACAACTTACTATCAAGCTAACAAAATAAATGTTAACACCCAGAAGTGTCAAACAATAAGTTTCACTAGGAAAAAGTCCCCCTATCAGTTACGACTGCCGTCTCTGCAATGAGACAATCCCCAGAACATCACAAGTAAGAGATTTAGGCGTCATTCTTGACAGCAAATTTACATTTAGTGCACATATAAATCATATTAGTAAAGCTTATAAATACCTTGGATTTGTAATACGTAACAGCAAACCATTCAAGGATCCACAATGTCTTAAGGTGCTTTATTTTAGCTATGTTAGAAGCGTATTAGAATTTGCTAATTTGATTTCGAGACCTTTTTTTAAAAGTTATATTGATAATATGGAAGTAATTCAACGCAAATTTATTAAACACCTCAATTATAAAGCTAAAATATTTAACCAATCATATGAAGAATCATGTGAACACCATAAAATAAATACTTTGGAAGATAGACGCCAACTAACGTTTATGTTATTCCTGTTCTATGTAGTTAATAACAAATTTGATTGTCCAGAACTATTAGAAAAGATAAGCTTTAATGTACCTCCCAGACGCACTAGGCATACTCCATTATTTTCAGTTCCCTCATCCAAAACTAGATACTCGCAATTGTCGCCATTCATTCGCATTCCAGACATATATAACAGCGAATTCTCTGAAGTAGATCCGTTTAGCACTTGACGCTATACTTACAGAAATGAAATACTACAATCTCTGTACCGGAAAAAGTACCAAATTGTAATTACATCATCAATGTATACTTAATACGCTCACCTTTCACAAACATACCTACCCATACCATACACTCTCACTTATAAAACAAAACTCTATACACACACCTCCATACACACACACACTCACATCCCAACACACACTCACATCCCAACACCTATACTTGTACCTAGATTTTATTCACTCTTATAATTTTGTTCACTCTCTAATAATAAAAATTGTTATAATTTGTGTACTTCGTAATTGGCGTATTGAATACATTGTATTTTTTTTCTTTATTTAATACACATTGTCAGCCGTGAAGGACCTATATGGAATAAATAAATAAATAAATATGATTTACTAAATGCTGTTTAAATAGTCATAGGTATAAAATGTTTTTAATTGTCCTTTTGAATTTAAAAGCTTGGTGGTCAAATACACTCATCAAAAAAGTCTAAGCAACATGTACTAATTTAAATTTTAGGATGGTTCTTCACATTATAACGTTGTATTTTATTTTTAAAATAATATCTTTAGGGTTCTGCGATGTAAAAATAACAGCTGTTGTCTTTATAAGTTCTTTTAATAACAAAAATGAACAATATTAGAATATACTGTAGAAACTAAGATACATAAGAAACTAAACTTTTTTCTTACAAAATGAAATTTCTAAAGAAAATGTATTTATTGTGAAAGAATAGAACAATTTAATACAAAGTATGGGCTCCTCTGCTATTCAGAACTTGTCGGCAACGATTATTCATTGAATTAATGAGACTGTTTATGTCATCTTGCGGTATTCGCTCCCAATGGAATTGTAGCAAATCCTTCAGCTGTTGGGTTGTTGTCGCTCCGTCCAAGTCCTTCAAAACACGTCTCTGGAGCATGTCCCATGCGTGCTCGATGGGGTTGAGATCTGGTGATTGTGCAGGCCAGGGCAATACACGGATGTTCTCCGTTGCAAAGTATTCACTGGTTCGCCGAGCTGTATGTGAACGCGCATTGTCATGCATTAACCTAAAATCGGAGCCAAAGGTTTGTGCAAATGGGTAGACATAAGGTCTGAGAATATCCTCGAATGTAATTTTCAGCATTCATGTTTCCATTTACAAAAACGAGCTCAGTTCGCCTGTTCTTCATAATACCCGCCCATAACATAACTGTTGAGCCGCTGTATGGATGAACTTCCTGAACGCACCTGAGCCTTTCAGTATTTCCGGGCCGACGATACACTCGCACCCTTCTTGTATCAGGCTTAAACCCGAATCGCGACTCATCGGAAAACATAATTTTATCCCATTGTTCCTGGGTCCATGTTATGCGTTCTCTACACCATTCATATCGACGAGCGCGATTCCCGTGACGTATCGGTGGGCACCTGATTGGGCGTCGAGCTCGTAGGCCGTACTTATGCAGTCGATTTTGCACAGTTTGAGGACTTACATCAACACCACTTGAAATTTGTAGCCTCAAACTTATCTCTCGAGCGGTTAACATCGGCTGGCGTCTTGCAGTCAGTTGTATGTACCGGTCTTGCCGAGTGGTTGTACTCCTTTTACGTTCTGGATGCTCAGCGGTTCAGCGGGTTCTCCTGTATTATTGTAGCGCTGCCAAAGACGACAAATAACACTTCTATGAATGCCAAAATGTCGAGATACCTGAGATTGATTACTTCCCGCTTGCAACATCCCAACAGCTCTTTGCATTTCATCTGCCATCAAATGACGTCGCTTCATGACGTAAAGAATATCTAACAATTCAATTTTGTGGCTAACTTTATTTAAATGGTTGGTAAAATTATAAAATCAAGACTAAACGTAGCAATTAAAACGCACTTAAATTCAAAGAAATTCGCAGTCATTTGAATTTTATGAAAAAACAAAACATAATCAAATTTTTTTTTACAACCAGCCAGTATGTCATCAATAACAAAAAAGTTTACTTACCTACGCACTTTGTTTGAGTAAACACTTAGAAATTAATTAATATAAATGGTAAAATTTGTAATATCACGCATGTTGCTTAGACTTTTTTTATGTGTGTATATTGAATAAGATGTGCTTAGATGCAAGCTCATTGAATAAACAAATCATACCTACAATTGAATCGTAGTAACAAATATTATTCTTAGGTGTGTGGTGAGTAGAGTTGATCTGAAACTTTACAACTATTTCTATAACATTTATGTGTAGCTGTTTTTGTCTATACTACTATAATAAAAAGACTTGATGTTTACTTGTAATGGATAATATCAGAAAATACTTAACTAATTTTAAATTATTTATCACCTATGTATAGAAAGCATTACATGCAAGTAATATGGGTTGATTTTTTTTATCAAAGTCTACATTAAGTTACGTAAACCCACAGGACAAAAGCTAGTATTTAGATAAAGTTCATTATGGTTACATATATCTTAAGGACGCACTCTCAAATAAGGTTCATTTTCATGGTTTTTCAGTACGAATTACAACAAAACTATTGAACTTTGGTAAATATAATGATAAACTACAGATACATTGAACCTTTAAAAATGATCTACAAAATATTGTATTTTAAAAAGAATAGGTTTCAATTTAAAAAAATCAATTCTACGTAGTCCCCTCACGCGAAGCAGGCTGAATTTCGGTACGAAAATCTCAGTAAATTTTCATCTTTCTTACTGTAGTCCTTTTCATCTCTAACAGATGATTCAAGTAGCATTCCGAAAGCACTTTCGTAGGCAGCACATCTGGCAAGTATACGTGCCCCCAGGTGGACGGGGGTTGGAGGCCTGTACATGACTCCTCATGCGTTTTACCTTGAGTAGTTGAAACCAGGCGACGTCGTGCTTCTACTGACCTTCGTGGATTAGGATTCTCCCATTGACTGCTTGAGATGTTAAATGCAGCTATGTCACGTTTAGCACAATCCTTAAAGCGTAGCATAGGACGCCCGACAGACCTCTTTGCATGTGAAACCTGTCCGAGCAGAATTTGCCATGGCAAACGAGTCGGTTCCATTCGATGCACATGCCCTAGCCAACGCATTCGTCTCTTCTTGAGAATGGTGGTAATGCTCGGATACTGTGCCTCGCTGAGAACACACTCGTTTGTCACACGATCTTTCCATGTTTTGCTCAGTATGCTTCAAAGACATCGCAAGTGAAATGTGTTCAGTCGGCGTTCTTGTTTTGCGTATGTTGTCTAGGTTTCCGCTCCGTACAAAAGCATGCTTAGGACACATGACTAGTAAATAAGCATTTTCGTTCTCACAGTAAAGTGTCTATTTTTCCAAACCCTTGCACAAAGTTTTCCAAACGTAGAGATTGCTTTACCGATGCGTGAATCGATCTCTGCATCAAGCGAAAGATTGCTCGATACTTGTGAGCCTAGATAGCTTGTGAAACTTGTTGATTATCTCTAAAGGTGTGCCGTTAAGTAAGACCACTGGTTAGTCTGAACACCCTTCCGCGAAAATAACGGTCTTTTTAATGTTGATGGACATTGAGAAAAGGTCACATGCTTTAGCGAATTTGGCCATCAGGCTTTGAAGCTCGTTTTGACCATGGGCAACAATGGCAGCGTCGTCAGCGAAAAGGAGACTATTTACAAATAGATCCTCCCTAAAACGCTTAGACTTGAGCATTGAAATGTTGTATAACCTACCATCAGATCGCGTATGTAGGTGAATGCCATGTTGTTCAACACAGAATGCAAACTTAAGAGTATTCCAAGAATATTCCAAACTAGGTTGGAGTCAAATCACAACCTTGACGGACGCCATGGCACACTTCAAAAGATGCTGAAGTCTTACCATTATGAAGTACTGAGCCTTCCATGCCCATCCATATAGGAGTTTCGGTGGGCATCCAATTCTAACAAGTATAAAAAAAAAGTAGAACATCAATAATAAGAAAATATTGTAATCTATACTGACTAATATATAAAGCTGAAGAGTTTGTTTGTTTGTATGGTTGAACGCGCTAATTTCAGGAACTACAGGTCCGATTTGAAAAAATATTTCGGTGTTAGATAGTTTATTTATCGAGGAAGGCTATAGGTTATATATCGTCACGTATTATATACGTTGCCATGGTCACGTGGTAACTTTCTATCGCAAACATTTTTAAAGTTTATTTTATGTTTGTATTCAAAATGTTTATTTTACGTTTTATTTGTAATCTATTACGTATTATAAAAATAAAGTGTGTGTATGTGAAATTAAAATAACAACTTTTTGGTGAATAGATATGGCTACAAATAACAAAAAAATATTTTTTTAAGAATCTTGTCGGTATTTTATATTATTATATTTTGTCTGACTGTTTGTTCCGGGTTAAATCCGAAACGGCTGGACCTATGTTCACGGGAATTTTACTGGCAGATATCCGAAATTATAGCAGTTGACAAATTCTATTTTATTTGTTGAACTTTTACCCGTGCATTTGTCCGTGTGAAATTTATAAAAAATATGTTGTTTATTCTAAAAAACCCCGTCAGACATGTGCTTTACTGGACTTCAAGAATAGATATACATAATTGAAAGTCATATATTTTTATGTAATTTGAATTTTATTATCTTTTCGGTCAATTTGGCGGCCATTTTGTTTTATTTACTACGTCTGCGTCTACATAACTCGGTGATTATAGCAGCGTATAAGACTAACTTAATTATATCGACAATACGGGCATATTATATCTATATAATAAAAGATTTAACACATGTTGTTCGATAATGTATAACTTAAAATTATAATTGCTTTCTTATATAGTCTAAGTGAGCACTGAGGGTGATATATTGTAGACTAAAGTTCCAGGTATGTTGCTGATGATAAATCCCGTCCCATTCGATACACTGTTATTATTCACATATCTAATGTACACGTTACTTTTTACAGTAGATCGCGTGCGTGTCGTACTTACAAATGTTTTTGAAAAAGCTCATATTCATAAATTTACATTTCTTTAATACATTTTAAAAAAGCGCGTGCGGAGCCGCGGGTAACAGCTAGTATTTTTTATAAAAGTATCAAACTCGTTTCACGTGAGCTACAATTGCCCTGATTATCAGTTGTCGTGTCTGCGTGAGCTGTGCACGTCTAGTAGTATGACTCGATGCCAAAATTGAACCGCGAAAAATTGAGAGCGCGTCCTTAATAGCTTTAAGGTCTATGGTGACCCCTTCAAGTAATAAAAGTAACATAGGACAGAAAAGTGTAGACCCTAGCCTCCCCATCATCATCATCAGCCAGTAACAGAGCCACTGTAGGGCTATAGGTATTTTCCTGAAGAAAATTATTCGCATAATCACCAAGCCAGTCCACAATGTATTGGCGATTTAAAATTCCGAGAAATCCACAGTTCTATATATTTTCGACATGCTGTGGTACTACGAGAACATTTTTCAGGTGCAGGTTTCCTCACAATACTTTCCTTCACCATGAGCCTATAGTGTTACCAATTTAAATTAGTAAATTACGTGAATTCCGATAAAATTGTTGGTTGTACTTGCGGACCTTACTTTGATATTTCACTGGACAAACCTCTCGACCACCACAACTTTATCTTTCTTATAGCTGCGAGATAATAGGGATATTTGAGAAATGAGCTAGGTATATTGTTAGAGTTGACTCTTTATAATAAACAATGTTAACATAATTATTTCTTCATATATTACAGTGACCCACCATTGGATGAGAACGATATCCCTTCAGGATTGTGGCTCTGTCGGGAGTGTCATGCCTCCGATGACAACAAGCCGGCAAGCACTCGCAGTAGTCGGGCACAGTCACCTGCTGAAAGCAAATCTGACAATGAGAAAAAGACAAGGTCAGTCAAGTAATAATCGTCAAGATCATAAAAATTTTATTGTACTTGTGTCCCAAGCAACACTATTGTTTTTGTAAAGTTACTATTTAGTGTAATTAGCAAGAAACTAAGACAGATATTTATTGAAACATCTTGTATATCATTACATAGTATAAAACAAAGTCCCCTACCGCGTCTGTCTGTCTGTCTGTCTGTTCGCGATAAACTCAAAAACTACTGAACGGATCTTTATGCGGTTTTCACCAGTGGATAAAGTTATTCACGAGGAACGTTTTGGTATATAATTTGTCCAGGATTTTTTTATAATCAGGGCGAGACAACGTCTGCCGGGCCCGCTAGTCTACATATAAAATAAATATCAACATATTGTATAACTTAAAAACTATTATAGAACTTAATCTGAGAAAAGATCTATGCTACATATTATTATGCTTTGCTGTAGGTGTTAATTAATCAAGTAAGTAATCAAATCAAGCATTCAACTATGTCTACATCATTTTAAGAATTATGAGTTTAACATAATTCTTTAAATTATGTAGACAAAGTTGAATGCACCAACTAGTTTATAATAAACCTAACTGTCAACATTTGATTCATTTCTAGACATTGCCATTCTCATAATAATTTGCAGTATAGTGATGTTGCGAATGTTAATTTCTACATATTCACAAATATAAATGCAAATATTTGGCATTGATATTCGCGAATACGAATATTTAAGTTTTTTATAAATCTAGGTACCTCTAGATATTCTATAGCTTAAAGTTGACAAGGGATTGACTAGCAGGTTTTTTTTTATATTATCGGTGACAAACGAACACACGGGTCTCCTGATGTTAAAAGACCACCTTCGTCTATATACACTAGCAACACCAGGGGAGTCGCAAGTGCAACATATGATCATCATCTTACGCTTATTCCACCTAAGTAGGATCGGCACAACATATTTTTCTTTTCCACTCTCACCTATCAGATGTCATCTCAGTATTCACACCTTTTACACACATATAATTTTTCGCACAATCCATCCATACCTTTTCATCATAATCAAAGCTTTTCTAGTTACATGGTCTTCATCTCTTCACATGACACGCCCATGCTAACCTATTACTCGTCAACTTCTTGGTCACTGGTATTATTTTCAAACTTCCTCTGATATACTCTTTCTTAATCTTATCCATTCTAGTTACACCACATATCCACCTTAACATTCGCATCTCTGCCACATGTAGTTTTCTCTCATTTCTCGCTTCCGTCGCCCAGCACTCAGATGCGTACAACATGATTGGTCATATAATAGTTTTATACACTTTCCCCTCGAGTTTCAAGGGCATTCGTGGGTCATTCCGTTTTTAGTCTACTGATTTTCAAACCAACATTCTCCAGTTTTTCTCGCCATTTTACCAGCCTACTCTGGACCTCGGCAGCATCTTCGCCGACAAGAACAATATCATCAACAAACAGCATACACTAAGGTGTCTCCTTCTGTATGTCTGATGTTAACGCATCCATAACAAGAAGGAATAAATAAGGGCTTAAAGTTGAACCCGGGTGCAAACCTACAGCCACATTGAAATTATCGGTAACTCCAGCTTCGGACTTAACATGTCTATTGGCTTGACTGTACATACAACGAATAAGTTGTAGGTACTTCCCAGGCACTCTTTTCTTTTTCAGAGCCCACCACAGAACATCTCGGAGTAGTCGATCATACGCCTTCTCCAGATCAACAAACACCATATGCAAATTCTTATGTACACGTCTGTATTTTTCGCACAGTTGCCGAAGTGCGAAAATGGCATCTGTTGTCGCACGTCCAGGCATAAACTCAAATTGATTCCGAGTCACTTCAGTCTCATCTCTTATTCGTCTCACTATTGCTCTTTCCCAAACCTTCATACTGAGTGACATGAGCTTTATTCATCGATAATTGTTACAGTACTGCATATCACTGTTATTCTTAAAGATAAGCACTATTACGCTATTGCACCATTCATTTGGGATCGCTTCCTCTAGTAACATCTTATTAAAAAATAAAGCTAACCCAGCCATCTACTATTAAAAATTTCCATACTACAATACCAACTACATACTACAACCATTGGTAAACAAGAACTTAGACATAGATATACTTGCAATAGATAAAATGTCGTGGCGATATAAGCAGGTTTGGGAATAACTTTACACAATCACAGCATTGAAATATCCAAACTTTTAGGGAAAAGTTTACAACAAACAAGTCACAATATTTATTTTGGCCTATTTGCCTATTAGAAGGACATAAACATGTTAAGTATTATTCGAGAAAACAATAAAAATAATAATTTCTAAATAATACTGTCCTAAATAACTCCATAAATCCACTGAAATAGGAACCTAAAAGGTTGAAGTTAATGCACAAAGCATGTGTAATGTAGATCATATAAAAAGTATGGTATATTGTAGGTCTCTGCGTAATAACCGTACAAACTCGAAAAAGAAGAGCAAAGATGGTGAAGAAGATGATAAGAAGGAGGAGAAGAAAGAAGTAGAAGGTGAGAAGGAGTCGGAGCTCACCCCAATGGAAGTACTTGTGAAGGCTGCTAAGATTATGAATCCGCGGCAATTCGAACTGCCAAGAGAGATGAGAGTACCTCTTAACTTCCCTGGAACTGAAAAAGGTATTGCTTATGAAAGAAAAGGAAAATTTTATTCATAAAATGCTTAGGAACTTAGGTGTTATGTTTAACACAAATGGTTTTTTTTTCGAACTGACTATGCTATTGACCTATCAAGGCCTTAACAGCTTCACTGGACTACTAACAAAAATGGGTGCAATAAGTTATTGTTAAAAAATAATATAAAATTACTTTCAAACAAAATAAACAAACAAAAGTTTAAAGCTTAATTAATATCACTACATATTATAAAACAAAGTCCTCTGCCACGTCTGTCTGTCTGTTTGTTCGCGATAAACTGAATAACTACTGAACGGGTTTTATGTGGTTTTTACTAGTAAATAAAGTGATTTATGAGGAATGTTTAGGTAGATAATTTGACATGGTTTTTTTTTATTATCCGGTCGAGGGGCCATCCCCGCCAGGCGAGCTAATACGCAATAAATAAAATTGAATTTAGAAAAACTGAACTGCACTGAAAATGTGTCCAACCCTTAAGGAAGAGTTCAGTTACATACACAGGAACAGAAGAATGATATATAGAAAGATATGTGTGTTGATTATATGCAGAGAGTGCCGGCGGTAAGAACGGCAGCGGGTCCCTGGTGAGCGCGGACGCGTGGGGCTGCGTGCCGCTGCCCGCCAAGTGCTGCTTCGTGTGCCAGCGCACCTGCAAGAGTGCTCCGCTGCTGCACTGCGACTACTGCCCGCTGCTCTTCCACCAGGTATGCCACGTCGCCTGCAACCACACACTGTTTCCGGACGAGGGTCCGATGCTCTCGGACAAAAAACACCTACAGTATATGAATGCTACCTAGTCCAGGTAGGGATTTTGCAATGTGGTGCGAATACGATAGATCCTGCCGGTTGCAGTAATACAAGATTAAAGCCTGAATAGCCTTTGTTAATATTATCATAATAATAATAATAAAGAGTAACACCGGTCATGGTCCTTTTCCCAAAGAGAGATATGGTCATAATCACCAACCCAGGACCTATTGCAGATTTCAAACTCTGAGAAATCCACACTTCTATATTTTCTCGCATACAGTGGTATTACAAGAACATTTTTCGGGTTCAAGTTTCTTCATGATGTTTCCGTCACCGTCAGCCGATAACGTTACTAATTTGAATTAGTAATTGCACGCGATTTCTGAAAAATTCGTTGGTACATGTTGGAGTTCTAACTCGTGGATTGTGAACTGTCATTTCACTGGTCGAACCATTCAACTTACTCGACCAATATGATTGATTCATCAGGTGCCTTCCTGATACTGTGTCTGGTGAAGGGTTCATTGGAATCAAAGAGATATGTTTAACCAGTATACAAAATATATAAGTCTATATCAAGTTTATCTTTCTCGATTATCTACAGCAGCTACACATCCCATTATAGCTTATACCTGAAAGTGAAACTTAATACCATCAAAAACAAAACTTGTAAAAAAACAAAGTCTCGCAACTCAATTCTTCTACCGTAAAAAGTTGTGAGATCCATGTAATAGCAAGTCAGTTACTTTATTAAATCCCTACTTAAGGGACCTTCTGTCTTAAGTTATTACATCATTAACTATCCTAACAACACCTTTTATATTTAAAATAAAATAGATTGACTATATACGTATATAAGGAAGTACTTATAAGTTAAATTTAGGTGAATATTCTGCTAGTGTTAGTCATCTAACCAACGTTATTACATATTAGTTTTGATATTCCCAGGATTGTTTAGATCCGCCGCTGACCGCACTGCCCACCGGACGGTGGATGTGTCCCAACCACGTCGAACAGTATATTGTGAGTTATTATACAAACACCATATCCTAATTTGCTTTAGTGCGATTATAGGAAAGTTTAACAGATGGATTATTAGAAATGGCTAAAGAGAGATGAAATTATGTTACATAAAATATATTTTTTAATTTGTATGAACAGTTATGTTTCAGTTACGAAGGATATTTAGAAGTTAGTTGTGCCTTCATATTAAATTGGTGAGGGATTATAGAGAACAATCAAGAGTAAAAGTTTCTTTCACATTTTAATCAGTTAAATGGAAGCAAGAGTTTTTGGCGGGATCTTGGTCTGTCATGTAGTGGATTTTATTTTTTATTCATAATCTTGTGTTACTTGACTCTATATTGTGTAAAATTGGTGGTGTTTTATGTGATATAGTTTGTTTATTGTGCATAAGTGAAGTGAATGGAAAATAATGCCACTGACCATGAATTCTGAGATGCTACAAAAATTCCATGGAAGGTTCTAACAAGAAGGCCACCATCTTGTTAGTTCATTGAAATTATATGAAGAAACTTGTAATATCGATACTCACTTGATAATAGCAGTAATGGTCTACTGTAAGACTGGTTGCCGAAAATGGAATAGAAGAAGAACTTGTAATACTATTAACTACTTGACAATGGCAGTAATAATCTAAAGATTGGTTGCCGAAAATAAAGTTAAAAAAAAATGGAAGCAATGTTGAAAATATGAAAATATGAGGTGAAGCCATCTATAAAATTGACTGGAGATGCAATTCATTTTTTATCATGTTAATTTTTTAAAATATATATTTTTTAAGTTTAAATTTCATTATAATAATTGATCATTAATTTTTATTAATTTAAGTTCTCGTTGGCGTCTGTACTAATCGTGGGTGTGTATCACAGAGGCCGGTATATTTATTAAATATATATAGTGGATGAATAAAGTCGAGAGGGTTAGTTATTAGTAAGGAGTGTATGTGTGTTGCTGCGTGTGTGCGTGCGTGCGTGCGTGCGTGCGTGCGTGCGTGCGTGCGTGCGTGCGTGCGTGCGTGCGTGCTTGCTTACTGTTATACCCCCGATCCCCTCCTCCGGCTCCAAGGCTGACTCCACAACTTCCTATTCCAAGACAGCTTTCCTGACCTCTCAACACACACACCCGCCCAGTTAGTCTCCGTTCCTTACTCGTCGTTTAAGTTAAAGTCGTTTCAGTATGAACTAAATTTCTTTTCTTAAAAATCTATTTGAAAGAAGAAGAAAGAAAGAAAGAAAAGTGTTTATTGTTGGAAAACAATTACAAACAACAAAATAAATAAAGGAAATATAGAAATAGTTTATTCAACAATGTCCCCCCATTCAGTTACATACTGCAGTACAACGGGGTGGTACTTATCAATGGGGGGCCAAAGTAATGTACGGACGTGTAGTAAGTGCCTTGACGAAAATATTACAGGATTCACATATAAACAACAAATGCTATGCTAATGCTATTTGCTAGAGTATATAGAGCCAGTATATGTGTTATACTCGAGGAAATGATGTTGCACTCGTTTAGGACTGGAAACTGGTGAATTCGATATCGGCGACAGAACGCGTTGCGCTCTGGGACAAGTTCTCGGGTCCCGTGGACCAGCACGCGATCAAAATCGACTTCATCCGCCGCGCGAGGAACCCTAATCCTGCGTTCAGGTATACATTACTACTTATACCTTACACTAGTCGTTACCCGCCAATTCATCTGCATGCACTCAACGAGCATTTTTATTTTACGCACGGATAAGGGATACTGCTTCTTTATTATTTTTTTCTATCTAACCCTATAATTCGAAACTCTGTTTTTCTTTCTGAAATAAAAATAGTCCAAGATACTTCTTATAATATCAGATATCTGCTAGTGAGAGTCCCGTCGAAATAAGTCCACCTGTTTTGGAGACAGGAAACAGACAGACAAAAATTAAAATATTTTTTCTTATAGGAGTACTTTCATATCCATTTAGTAAAAATGGTGTTATATTGACGTTATAAATAGGCATTTTAATTTTGCTCATCTCTTATAGCAATGTCTAAAATGAGGGCCTGTAGATAAGATAACAGAATTTTTTCTTTTTCTAAATAAACTTGGTAGGATTTCTCTCCTTTCATGCATTGCACACTACTTTTATATGGTTATGCACAAGATGTTACTATCTGCATTTGTCCAAACTTATTCAGGATTATGAAAAGATGAATAAGATGAGAGACATAAAAGAGGTAAATTCAGATTTAGGGAAAGATAGATAGATATATTATTGAGACGATCATACCTATTTGTGACTTGTTTTTAATGTACGAAGTAGTAATGTAGGTGGGAAGTGTTATTATGTATAAGTGTCTTGTGTAAGTATTTTCCAAGTGAGTAATTATTAATTAACGTAAATTAATTACTTTCCTTCTAGTTCACGAATGTACCCATCATTTCTGTGTAAAACTCCTTTTATAAATGTACTGTTATAAATACTTTAGATTTACAAAAATAACTAAATACTACTGTGTGTACGTTATATTAACACTTTACCTAATCAGTTATCATTTGCATTTTCTACCTAGCATAGTGTAAATTATCCATGTTGTGAGTTTACATAACTCAAATAAGACCTACTTTTTTACTAAATTTTCAGTTAACATGTTCCGTGCCAAGCTTTTTTGCCTGACACGCCCTTCAGGTCATTTGATATTTTGACAATGAAAAGATGTATTATCATACGTTTTTTTCGAATTGTTTATGCTATTGGCTTGACGTGCCTTCACAATTTCACCTGATTACATAACGTATTATCATGGCACACGTGGCCTATACATCAACCGTAACATGTACCACCGGTGGTACACATAGTGTAAACATCTAGTTTAAGGTGTAGTACCGGTGTTAGACGTGGCACGGAACGTGTTGAATGTAAATGTAAAAACAAAGTGAGTGCGTGTACAGGATGAAGGTGCCGGTGGAGCTGCGGGCGCGGGTGCGGGTGCCGGCGATGGTGCGGCACCACTACGCGCACCCGGCGCCGCTCGCCCCGTCTCGTCGCGAGTACGTCCGCTGTAGAAACGGTACCAATATTATCCATTTTATTATTCACACAACTGTTAGATTGCCTTTAATGTCATCTGTCCACTAATCCTCGTATTATATTGTTAGCAATAAACGTTTGATATTCTTTTATAATATCATTTTCGAAAATGGACTTTAGTAGACAAAGGTATCATTCATAATGTAAAGTTTTGCTGTAAAAGTACTATAATTTTACTTAAGAGAAAACGAGATAGATATACTAAAACGTATAACACTTTTTATACAATATTAACATGTTCCGTGTCACATATACCACCAGTAGTGTATATTAAACTTTATCTTTAGGCCAAGACCAAGAATAACTTATGTTATCACTTATGTATGATGTTGTATGATAATACGTCAAGTAATCCGGTGAAGCTGTGGAGTCCCGTCAGACCAATAGCGTAGATAGTTGGAAAAATTAATGATAGAACATATATTGTTTGTCAACATATCAAATGACCGGAAGAACATGTCAAGCATAAAAAGCTTGGCACGGAACATGTTAATAGTGTTGATATGAAATAAATAAGTTGCATACTATTGACAATAAATAATATAATAAGATTACATTTTTACCAATAGTGTTGAGGAGCTTGAAAGCGAGTGGCAGCTATGTGGAAAGCGAAGACGAAGACGAGAGCAAGCCGAAGCACAGGATCTGCATGAACCTGGAGTGTCCGACCTACAGCGGGGAGGGCCACTGCGGGTTCAAACACGAGGATAACGACACGGAGCCTTCTGCCTCGCCCAAGGTTACTTTAACGCATGTAACATCTCTGCAAATGTCCAGTGTTGTTTGCGTATATTTCAAATTTAATCTAGTTTTTTATAACATTGACATATTGTGGAATAATCAGACATTTATAAATTATGGAATAAATAGAAATGTATGTTGTAGTAATCAGAAATTAATTTATTACTCTATTATATTTGTTAAAGTATTCGTGTTATATTCGTCTTCGTTTGACAATATCTTCCGTATAAATTAAAACACTTTTTAGAGCAAGACTATGTATTCATTAATTTATCCTGATATCGCGATATTACAAACTGTCACATAGTGCCATCTATGGAGTAATGGCGTACTATGTGGAACGGTTTAGACAATACGTTTATATAATGCTACTCCTATAACTGCGAAACGAAGCTTTGACTACTTGTCGCGCTAAATTTAACGTCAAAAATCATTCCATAAAGGCGCAAATTATACGTCGCCACACCTGAATCTTTCTAATGACGCGACACTAGTGTCCGTTAAACTCCTTTGATGTGTGTAAAAACCGCCAGCCTAGTTATCGTGCTGTGTGCA
The DNA here is from genome assembly GCA_036509395.1 of Antheraea yamamai. NCBI lineage: Eukaryota > Metazoa > Arthropoda > Insecta > Lepidoptera > Saturniidae > Antheraea > Antheraea yamamai. Next base: position 17,588,208 of record AP028439.1, on the reverse strand, counting down.
GGCCGATGGTTCGTAACGCATAACGATAATGTCTTCCCACATCTGTGTGTGACCATAGATAAAACTTCGTACCGATACAGGCAGATACAGGAGTAGCTTAATTACTTTCCTTTAGCAATATAAAGTTACTAATCATCATACTTGATTAGAGATTTTTGAACTAATTTAAATAAATCCTAAATCATATTTGCAAAATCTTCTAATTTATTATTTTATTATGGTAGTATAATAAAGAGAAGTGAGTTTAATGAGAAGGTATAAGTAAGTAGGTGGTCGTGTGTGCGCCTGCATGTATGTCTGTTCGTGTATGTATAGTTAGTGCGGTTGCCGCAGGAGGAGCCGCGCACGGCGTCCTCGAGCTCCTCCTGCGAGTCCGAGTACGAGAGCGTGCGCGTGAAGCGGCGGCGCGTGGGCGGGGGCGGGGGCGGGGGCGGGGGCGGGGGCGGGGGCGCGAGGGGCGGCAAGCGCTCGCGCTCGGACCGGCTGGAGCTCCGGCCCGACCCCGACGTGGAGGAGCTGCTCGCGCTCGTCGACCACCAGCTCAAGAAGCTCGACGAGAGGCTCGTCAAGCTGCTGGCGTGGCAGCAGCTTCAGCAGGTCACACTATGCATCCTCATCATCACTAAATGGTTAACACATTCCAAGCCACGTGTACCACCGGTGGTACACGTTAGATCTGACCCTTAGGCCACATGTACCATTAGTGGTACACACTAAACTTGATTTTAAAGCCATGTTTTGTACCCCCTGTGGTACATAATTTGATAACTACAGAAAACGAAATAATTGCTTGTGTACTTGTTATGTATGATGTTGTAACGTAATATTGTATGGTAATACATCTGGTTATTGTTAAAATATCAAATGGACTGAAGGACATGTTAGACAAAAAATACCTTGACACTGAATGTGTCAACGGTCTATGGGAAATTAAAATACGTCAATGTCGTCTATTGTGATTGAAACTTGATATCATTTCATTGTAACCCTAATGAATTTTCGTTTCGGATAACATGACTGGATTTTTTGGACTTGGATTGTTGAGTTTAAATGTACATGCGTTTTTAGTTACGCCGAACATTTTTACTTTACAATATCTCTCGTATAAAATAAAATATTCTTTTAGAGCAAATTTTTCTTATCAAAAATTATTAAAATTTTTGGGATTTTTTTTTTAAATAGCAACATTTTTTCTTTTTTTTAACTCATTGCATCCTATTACATTATGCATATAGACCACACATTTATTTTCTACGCGGGTGTAATTAAAAAACAATCTTGACATCGTGATTTTACACGTTTTAATTTTAATACAACGCCAACTACCGAGTATTAGCGGTATTACATAGAACGGTTTAGACAATCACCTATCGCGGTATACTGGGTGAATATTTGAACACTCGCAATATTCAGGGACATGATACTTTATTGTCACGTTTAACGTATAAAAAATGTCATAATAGATAGTAATAAACAAGAAAGAGAACCTTAGTTTAAGTTTGTTCTAAGACTTTGAGAAGTATGGATACAAACCTAATAAACCTAGGTTCAATGACCAGTGTAACGAAACGTTCGAGGGCGAGCCGGTGTTAATAATCTCCGATAATAATACGGACAATAGTCCCTTTTTTCTTCATACTTCAAAAAATTAATTGCGGTTTGGTGGTCGTTCATCCCAAGTTGTGTCACTGACACTGTCTTGCCACGTGCTTATATAAAGACGCGTATGGGGTTGAATATAAGTTTTGTATTTCTTTAGATAATTAGGTAAAATATTAAGCACCTATTTTGACGTGGTTACGTCTTTAAATTGAAATAACAAAATCGAGGGATACAGTTTGCCAATGTAGTTTCGAATCTATTTTCTACATTTAAAATTAAATTATACCACAGGATAGCTGTTAACGTTACAGTCGGGTCGCGGGAGAGCTACTACGAGAGCAATAAAAACACGGGTTAACTCATTGACTGTTCAGTGTAAACTGAAACAAAAATTTATTAAACGTTTAAACGATAGCTAAAGGATCAAAGAACTTATTACGTTAAGTTAAGATTATAACACATAGCACGCGGCGGAGGGAAGCGCCGTTATTTTGATTATTTCATTATGCTGCGTTTTGAGGTTTCTATTTAATATAATTTTCGATTGGGTGAAGCTACGACGTTTGTTCAAGTTTTAATCGTCAGCTCTTGTCAAAGTCTATCGATGATATATAAAACATTAGTGTAAAATTGTTACTGTGTATATAATAAGATGTTAAAATAAAATAATTACATGAAAAAATATATAATGTCGGCCTATACGCGTCGAAAAGCCAAATCCAATACAGAAGTGGTATTGGTGGTTAAAAAGAGTATCTCAAAACTAATCGAAACCAATAAAGTACCATACGACCGAGTCAAGCAGTGCCGGCAACGTAAAACAGTGAATGCGGCCGAGCGGATCGTAATTAGAGTATAGTAGCCGTATTCACAGACAACAAACGGCCGTGTCCATGACACAGCAATACCCCATTTTTTGAATTGATATAGAACGAGAATCGAGTAGTGAGTACCCTCGTGTGAATATTGCGTGTGTGCGTGCGCAGGTGGCGGCGGGCGAGGCGTGCTGGGGGCGGTGGCGGGGCGCGCGGGGCGGGGGCGGCACGGCGGGGCGGGCGGCGGCGCTGGCGGTGCGGTGGGCGGAGCGCGCGCGCGCGGCCGTGCGGGGGGAGCGCGCGGCGCCGCTGCCCTCGGAGCTGCTGTCGCGCGCGGACCGGGAGCGCATCGCGCGCGCCGTGTGGGGCAGCCCGCCCCCGCCCCCGCCGCCGCCCGCCCCCGCCGCCGCCTCGCCCCCGCGCTCGCCCGGCCACTCGCTCAGCCACGCGCCGGTCCGCGCCACGCTCTGCGCTCTCCGACGCCCCGACAGGTACGTTACTATCCCTCTCATCCACTATTTACGCCCTAAAACACTGTGCGATAGTTTTCTCGTACACAGTATTTCGGTAAAATCAATTGTGAGTAAATAATTATTTAATTTAGCACAACTTTAGTAATGTTGTCGCAGTGATGTAAGATTTTGTGTCACTGTATCGCACTAAGTAATACACAATTCCACCAAGGTCATGTGGATACAGAGTGTGTGCTATATATGTCATATAGTATCATAAACGAAGGAGAACAAAACAATTTTTTTTATCAAATATCGAAACGTCACATGTTCTGACACAACTCTAATCGTGGCTTATTCTTTATATACCCTATGAAAAATTTTTTAAATAAACCTTCCTTCGAGCCACCTGGGCGCCAATTAATGTATTTATTATATTTTTGGTATAAAAGTCTACGAATATGCCCTGGGTTGCTACTGCGCCATTCACCTGCACGTCCGTAATAATGGGGCAACAACCAATATTTTCCAGGTAGATTATTAATGCTATTATCTGGTAGGAACTTCAACATGCTGTAAAAAGTAAACTCTATATCTGTGAAATTTTTTACATTTTCATTTAGCAGTTTTAATGATATTACAAGTTCCTTGTGACCTCATTCAAATTACTTATAACCTATGTTCTTTTGAAATAAAACATCTATTTGGATGAAATATTAAACTTAGATATATTGTGTCGTGGACATTTTTGCTAACAAGATGATGGCTCTCTTGTTATAGATTTTATTCCTTTGTTTGAAACCTTCAAACAGCCACCATTTAGAATTTATGTAGTAATTCAGATTCCATGCTCTGCGGTATTATACACCACATCACATTTGCACAATATTCAAACTATATTATGTAAAACACCACCAATATTACAAAATTGATTGCACCAGGGAATACTCAAAAAATCAAAACTAAAAAAATTAAAATCTCTAAAAAAAATTAGAATCAATATAGCAAAGTATGGAAATTAAAACACCAAAAATTATTTTAATAGTAAAGCCAAATACCACCGGATTCATGAATAAAATATAAAATCATCAATATTTACCAAAACATTTACTTTCTTAATTTATGACGCTGTGTGTAAGTACTACACTTTGATATTCCAATGACCTGCAAGGTCTTAATAGCTTCACAGGACTACTAAGGCGAAAACTCCATAAAATTTATTATTACAAGACTTTTGCTGACAAGGGGGTTTGAGGGGGGAGAGGCTCTGAAATTACAAATATTCTGCTTACGTAACAGTTGAACGGCTCCTAGTGTCGTTTTCAGGGCATCGAGCAGGTGTTCGTGTGTTGCAGGGCGAGTGGTGACGGTGCCGGTGGTGGTGGCGGCGGCGGCGGAGTGTCGTGGGGCGTGGGGATGCGCGGGAACTCGCTGTCGGTGGGGTGGGACTCGGGGTGCGACGTGCGGTTGGACGCGCGCCTCTGCAGGAACACCTCCAGGACGCACGCACTCATATTCAGAGACGAGGTAACCTACATCACACTACCTACCGACATACTTACCACTACTTACTACTCTGCACACATCCCAGCCAGTTAGTACGTAATTGAAAATGCAGCAACGCGCTCGCCGATCCAAGAGGTAGTCGATACTCGCAAAAACAAAATAAATAGGCATCGCTCGTGCACTTGCTACAGTGCTACCAAAACAAAGACAAAAAAAGACCTTGGTTAAGAAATAGTTAAAAAACATACTATAAATTAAGTTATATAAGCATGATGAGACATTTAAATCTGGCTGATTTGAAAAACATTTTAGCTTTTTTAGAGCATCCAGCCTCATGTCGTGGTTCAAAATATTCTGTGTTTTTTTACCCCACAAATACAATTCCTATAAAACTTCAATAGTTTTCGTTCGGGTCCAGGTTTTATGTATTATTGTAAATCCTAGTTATTCCAAGTTATTGCAATTCATCTCATCGTATCTGATCATGTTTCTAGTTGGACATGCACGCGCAACAACTGCGACCATCACAATTGGTCTAATTTACCTTATTGATTCTACTTGACCTAATGGATGTTACAAATAATAATTTGTTTTCAGAATCCTTACTACAATGAAACTATATAATTTGAAAAAATATTATAAAATAATATAAAGAGTTAACACATAGATATTTATACAAAGGGAAAAACTGATGGTGAGACAGGCGTGTAAATAGCCGTGCTCACCGCGCGGTATGAGAACTTATTATATGTCTGAACACGGGGATGCGTGTCAGTCTAACTTTGTCTATACTCCGAGCATGTGAGGGTATGTGATTGATACGGAAGGTGTATATAGCCACCAGATCGTTCACACACGTAACACAACACTTAATGTATATTATGCGGTGATAGTTTTTAATTACACTTAGACTAAAAGCGGTTTAGACACAAGGTTTAGCAGTAATTGTGCGTACTTAATGCGCACGCGATGGCAAGCGGGTCGTGTCGTTGCAACAGTATCGCGAAGAGAGAGTGCTGCACTTATGTCAAAAGACTCCCGTATCGACACAACTTATCATTATTAAACTAGATGGCGGGACATCCGTCTCACCAACTGATAATCTCATTTCGACATACTATTATGAGTGCATTATTTTCAGTGTCTGGAGTTCTTGGCGCTTGTCAATTTAATTTAGGCATATCTAAGACATCTGTAACTTGATAACTAGAGCTACTATTGACCTTTGTACCGTGCTATTTGCTATATCGAGGGAGTTACTAATAACCCCAAACGCCATTTGTTGAAGTTATTGGCTGTTCATTATTTACCCCGGTGTGAGACACCATTGGTTGGAAGTATCGGCTGTTTATGTATCTTTATGCCTTAAAAGGCGACCCACGACTAGATAATTGGGCATACTCGCTCAGACAGTTGGGCTAGTTACACCTATGGATAATTCGTCGTATCTATATTAGTGTTGTGTTTCTGTAATTGGTTAACTTTTTTTTATTGTTCTTGGTGTATTGATCTATCAAATCATAACCATGACGTCATTGTGGATGACGTACGTACGTCTACATAGACGCCATTTTATCTCTGCCCCGACATATATAATTTTGGATTTTCTGAAATGAATCGGTTTGGCAGGTGAGCGGACATTACGAATTGATCAACTACTCAGAGTACGGGACCAGAGTGAACGGGGTCCTATACACCTGTGACGTCACTGTCTATGAAGAGACAACTCCGGGGGAGGGACAGGAGGGGTCGGTAGAGACACCGCCCGCCGAGACCGAGCAACGAGCCAACGCACTCAGGGACATCGTCAGCCACAGGATTGTCAAACCTAACAGGTATATTCTGGAAATATTAACAGGCCCGGTGGATGTTGTCCTGTCTTGATAATAAAAAAAATTCAGAAGTCAACTGTAGCGCCACCTGCCGGGTCCAATTATGAATCTAAATCATTCTTGAATCCACTTGGATATATATAAAAATTTTCATCAAAATCGTTGGATAGATTTGTTTAGGAGGGTCAGTTTCTGTTACAGTTATAGTTATAGTGTTTTTTTGGCAAGTAATCTTCTAGTAAATCATTACTGCCATTGTCGAGTAGGTAATGATATGACAAGTTCCTTGCGATCATTTCAATGAATTAACAAGATGGTGGATGTTTTGCTAGAACTTTCCAAGGAGTTTTTGCGGCAAGACACTCTGCACAGATGCTGTGTGGTATTATTTGTTATCCAGTCCACTTGTGCACAATAACGGAACTATAATACGTAAAATACTTCCAATGTTACAAAATTATGGAGTTGAATCGTTATGAATAAAATATGAAATTCATTACGTGATATTCCAAGATCTTGTGAATAACTCCTTCTAAAACTGTAATGTATATATTTTTTTAATGAGATACTATTGTCCTCTGGGTTTGGCTTGTTGATTCCACGGATCATTTGGTAGACGCAGCTCGGTTGGTTTGGTTGGCAATGGTTTTTGGTGGTTCATTTGACTAGTTGATAATGTGGATTAGTGAGATATCATGGATACCTTGGATCATCTCATTGATTCCATGGATCGTTATGGGGGTAGTTTGGTATGATAGATTACCAATATGATAAAAACACGAATGTCATTTCAAAAGATATATTTTGGAACTCGTCCAAGCACAATACGTGTAATGCAGTAGAAAGGAAAGATGACAAAATGACATATATGTCATTATCAGAGACCCATTTGCATCCGTTTACAAAGTGAGTTACAAAGAAGTATTCTGTCAGTTCTATTTTATTAATAAATTGTATTATTTACTTTATGAAGTTGCGTTTACAAAGAGAGCTCTAGCATGGTAGAGTTGGGTTGGTTGGTTGTGGGTTGTGGGTTGTGGGTTTGGCGAGTGGCTGATGTTGTTGATACGCGTGTGCGGTTGCAGAGTGAACGGTGAGCTGACGAAGGCGAGCTCGAAGGATTGGTCGTGCGGGTGTGCCGCGTACAGCGGCGCGGAGTCGCGGGGCGCGTGGGAGGGCGGCGCGCTGGTGGGGCACGGCGCGCTGCTGCACTTCGGGTGCCTGCCCTACGTGTTCAGCGTGACGGAGCACGCGCAGCCGCTGGACCACCTGGACCCGCTGGACCAGCTCTCTACTCCCGACACTAGGTACTAAATCACGCTGCAGGCGCCTCAATAAAATATGTCCAATCTGTATATACAAACTAGCTGAGCCCGCCACTCAGTCTGCGTGGAACCTAATGTAAAAAAACAGTCTTTAATAAAACCGTCTGCATGTATTAAGTCCATTTACTTATCTACTTTCCTCTCGTTCTTAAGTCGCGCTGTCTAAAAAATTGTAATAACTTTTGATACAGTGAATCAATTTTAAGGACGCGCTCTCATTTTTAAGCTCTTCATTTTAGCATCGAGTCGTACTACTGCAAGTGCACTACCCGCCCATACATCGACAACTGATAATTTGGAAAATAGTAACTCACGTGAAATGACTTTGATACTTTTATAAAAAGTATTATAATATTTTTCTATTATTAACACTCTACTTTTTGTTATATTAGATCCCATAGTGCTAATGTCAATTATCATTTCTAAAGGTTATACAAGGTCAAGGACAGTATAACTGAACCTAAATATATGTGAGAGAGAGAAACATCGAATTTCTGTTCAATTATTGTGGTGACTGGATCATAATCTAGATAATAGCTAGATACATCAAGCTTGTACTTAGATATTTAGTCTCCCAGTGTATGAACAAGGTTTCATTTTTAAAGTGAAACGTTTATTACATCGTCTCAAACTTTTTCGTCTGTGTGTTGCATGTCGCGTGATGGTCGGCCGCGGAGTAGGGATAAAGTGAAAGGCGCCCGCCAGAGCAGCCAGGGCCAATATGGCGGCGCCTATAGTTCGCAGCAGCTGACCGTGTAGTGTATAGACTATTATTAGTTAAATGTCTATAGTGTGAAAAAAGTTTCACTTTTACCGTGATTTCATAAAACCACACAATTCTTTTTTTTATACTTGCAGAAGACAGTATTTATGATAGCTGAATCTTAATATAAATAATAGTTCGAAACATAAAGTCTGCGCTCAAAGGCTTAGTGTCATAGTGTCAGATCAAGGTTTCATTTCGTAAGGACCAGGTGAGCAACTGTATTGTGATAACAGAATTTTAGTATTGATAGTCGCTAGAAACACAAGTTTGCGACCATAGGTTCTAGCCTCATAGGGTCAGAGTAACATTTCATTTTATAGGTCAGATGAGTAGCTGTATTATAATTACTGAGCTTTAATATTCATAGTAGTTAGAAACATCAAGTTTGGGTTCAGAACTTTAGTCTCATAGTATGCAATGAAGGTTTCATTTCTTATGGGCTAGATGCGTACCTTTATCTTGATAACAGAATTTTAGTATAGTATATAGTAGTTAGAAACATACGAGTTTATGGTGAAAAGTTTAATGGTGAAGTGTCTGATTAATGTTTGATTCCCCGTGGGCCAGGTGAGAAATTGTATTGTGATAACTGAATTTTCGTACATATAGATATTAGCTACAAACATTGAGTCTGTGCTCAGTAAAATTTTAAATTAGCGTTTGCTTTTGAATCAAATATAATTATGTGAACAACATACTGCTCACGGTCGGCTGCCCGGAGCAGCGGTACCATCCTGGGGTAGTATTTTTTTTGGACTTTGCCTTCATTCTTTCTTCTTCATCGTTTACTTCATCGGGATTGGTTACACCAGCAACCCGCTAGCCGCTGGGGTTCGGAATGAACCCTCCTCCAGCCTTAGAGTCGTAGTGTTCCGCGCCAACAGACTACACAGGGAGCATGCCTGGTAACCCTTACCCCGCGGTTCCGACGTACCCTCCATCGTACTCCATCCTCTGTCCTGTGCTGAGCTCTCGTTACTGGTAATAAAACGACTACAAAAACGACATATCTATTTCTACCTGCAAAGGAGTTCCACAGTATTTTCTGAAGTCCATCATCAGGTTATTTTGTTCAGTCCTGAGGTAAGCTCTCGTTACTGGTAACAAACCGAGTACAAACAAGACATATTTATTTCTACCTGTTTCCAAAGTCCATCATCAGCTCACTTTATTGGGTCATGTGGTAAGCTCCCCTTACTGGTATTAAAATTAATATAAACAAGATATATCTATTTCTACCCATCAAGGCGCTCCATAGCAGTTCCTGAAGTTAATCTACAGTCAAAGTGTAAAAAAAGAAGTAAGCTAATAACTTTGAGGAAACAGCAGCTTAACTTCAGATATTTTTTTTTTAAATGGAAACCAAATCATTTTTAAAAGCAACTTTAGTTAACCAATATGTTAATCAAATTTGAATAGTTTTGTTGTAATTGATACTGATAAACCGTGAAAATGGATATTTTTTGAGAGCGCGTTCTTATTGAAACCAACACTAAATGTTACTCTACAATATGCTTTACGACTTTCTTGGTGAGGTTTTATCGTCCACGCAGCACTTTAGCAGTGATGCGTATTCAAACAGACAGACAGACATTTCTAAAACTGATTAAATGTATTTTATTAGTCACTCCAAGAAACCTGCAACAATTTTTATCACAAAAATCTAAAAAATACAGACACATTACATTTACATTCTTATTATATGTATAGATGCCTTTACTATACTATAGAATAATATATTATATTGTAAAAAACGCGTACTGACCTACAACCCTCGAATGATAAAACTCAATGGATTGAAGTTACTATGCAAAATGTTAAGAAACCAGCCTACTCCTCCTTTCTCAATGCATCTGTGATTACTCTCGCAGGTGTCCATGAGCGACGGTGATCACTTACCATCAGGTGACCCGCATGTTCGTTTGCCACCAATAGTATAAAAAAAAATGTTAGGACATTGAAATTATCACAAGACACTTGTAATATTATTACCTACTCGACAATGTCAGTAAATTATCTAAAAAATTGATTGTCAAATAAGTATAAATTGAAGAGAAACGTAGAATAGATAAATACAGAAAGCCGACTTCATATAAAGGGTGATAATGTATTTGAAGTTATGTAGTTATTATGGTTTTTTGTGAGATTGGAGTCCGAATTGATTAGAATTTCTTATGTTTTCCTTATCTATTAGCTATTAGTTTATTTTTTAACTCTCTCATGTTTTAAGTGTGTCTGTAGATGTGTCTCTACATGTTATCGGTTAAAGTTACGAATAAAAGTACATGTAATCTCAGATGATTAGCCTATATTAATATTACAAATAATAGAATGTATATCCGAAATAATAATATTATTGGGATGAGAATAATAGCGTAGGAAATACGTGTCAAATCGCGGATAGAACTAAATAAGTTTATATAAAAAATAGTAAATGAGTTTCTAAAAAAAAATCGAGTGTGCTTTAGACCACACGACTGAAGTAAAACTTCTTTAGTTCTATATCTTCTTTACTTCTATATGTATGTATATATATATATATATATATATATATATATATATATAATTTTCTACGATTTAAATTTATTATGGGTTTTCATTGATAATACGAAACGTAACTATCTCTCTATCTTCGCTAACATATATTTCCCTCTCAAGTTCCGTTCGTCTCGTCCGATCACACGTTTTCGTAACGATCTCGTGACGCATTCACGGCCTACTCCCCAAGTCAAGCGTGCGTAATTTACTTCAATATGTACTAAATGGTTTTTATTGAAAATTCCAAAATAGTAATTGTATTTCTAATATTGCAGATGACAGCTCAGACGTTACAATTATAGGTAGATACTAACTTCTGCCCGTGTGGAATAGTTACTTTGGACTAACGCTAAAAACTCAGATTATGAAATATTTTTCATTGCGGTTCCGCTCCTGTTTGTCTTAACGTAGTGATATATATAGCCTATAACCTTCCTCGATGAATGAGCTATATAACACTGAAAGAAATTTTCAAATCGGACCAGTAGTTCCTGAGATTATCGCGTTCAAGCAAACAAACTCTTCAGCTTCATAATATTAGTATAGATATAAAGTTGACGCGAAGTCTGTCTTTGTTGTATTTATCTATTGCATAAATACTCATACTTATATATAGAATTTTCGATACGATCTGTGTGTGTAAATAAACGCAAAAACATCAGATTTAAATAACTGTTCGAGTATTCGTATAAGCAATAATTTTAAAGGCCTTATATACTTTAGTCTTATTGCATGCCGTTGTACATTTTTTGTTATTATAATCTTTCGTAGTAGGTATTTCTGTAATGTTGTAAATAATTGTGGATATTTTTGTTTGTGATTTTTTTGAAAGGCACGGAATAAAATCAAATAAATCCAAATTTATCATAGGAATATATAGTTCGTTTATATATATGTCACAATAAGGTATTATATAAAATCTGTTTTCAATGAGACTTTCATACCGAAAGATAAAAAAAAATAATTAAGATATGAATAAGTCTTTTTCCGCGGCTTGACAGTTATATTTGATGTGATTTTTTTTCTGAATTAAGTTTAGTAGTCTGTACAATTGTTATAGTGGTCGTGACTTTAGAATATATATGTTAAATTTTACAAAACTTTAAGAAATAAATAAGTGAACTTTAAGTAATAGACGATTGTCTTAGCATTAAATATTCATTAGCTTATAAGTGACAAGAAAGATTAACGATTTTTATAAATTTATTTGAAAAACTGATTTAATTCGTATTCTCTCTAGATAATTTATAGCGTAATTATTTCGCTTATATTTTACTAGAATTAAGTAAATATACGACTAGTTCCTACTATATGTATATGTAAAAATAAAAAGTATATGTTATATGAGAACTAAAGCACTAAATGTACTGTGTGAGTATTTTTTTCTAGTAGTTGTGGACTAAAAAACTCCCATAAAAATATGTCCACTGCAAATCGACTACAACTCGTATAGACATTGGTTAAGCAACTGAAATTGTACCATGCATAATGCACCGAAATGTGTCACTGTGTCTTCTTACCGATCCTCCCGATGATTAACAGCAGCGAACGATCAGTACTAGCTTGTCTCTCCAAACAGAGCGTGTTCACGCTCACGCCCGCGTAACCACAGATCACGCCGCCGTGGTCTGGGAGTAAATTTCGCTCCCGCGCACCAGACTAGACCCCCCTCGGCAGCGGCTCAAGCCTAGGTCCGTTCCCTCGGCGTGGAGCCCTTGAGTACGCTGTCCGTGCGATACAGTGACACAAAATCTTACATCACTGCGACAACATTATACATATCACCTCCACATACGTGCACGCATACACGCTCACACATGCTAGTGGAAGGGTTTTATTTTTTTCCCTTATCAAACTGAAATAGTTTAGAAAATTATCCGATACGAAATATATATAAGAGTTGTTGAGGTATGTATGCTTGGTACACATGTATGTTTCAACAACTCATATATGTATGAATAGTTAGCTTAGTTTAGTTTAGATAGGTCGCGAATTGCGTGTATCAGGCAACAGCCCAAGCCGAGGTGTGCCGTGCACCCTTGAGCTAGTTGTCAAATAAAATCGCCTGAGTGCCTTAAGCGCTCGCATTAGTAGTCCAGTGAAGCTGTTAAGACCTTGCTAGGTCAATAGCGTAGTCAGTTCGAGGAAAAAAAAGAGTCACTGTGTCCGGTTGCCGCGTTATTTTAATACTACTTGTTATCTTGAAAAATGATATTTACAATATCTCGACATGTATTTGTGAGCATATTTGTTTCATTTTTTGATATTGCTGCCCTTTGCTTTGGTAGATATTAGGAATGCGTGAACTCACTTATTTTATTTATTAGAGAAGTCTTAAAATCTTTAAGGACATTTAAATAGATACCTGCTTCGTACGAGTATTCGGTAAAAAGAAATGCAATTAACAAAAACTGGTACAATTATTATACTGTTGTTGAGCCACGTGTCAATAGATGGCGCTGACCATTTTATATAGGTTTTTGAATGATGCTGTCAAGATCATTATTTGATTAAATAAGATCTAAAACTGAATCGTCTTATTTATTATTGTAGTCCGATGAAGCTGTTAAGACCTTGCTAGGTCAATAGCGTAGTCAGTTCGAGAAAAAAATTCTCGTTTATTAGTAGTCCGGTGAAGCTGTGAAGACCTTGCTAGGCCAATATAGTAGTCAGTTCGAAAAAATAATGTTATTTATGTAGTCCGTGAAGCTAGGGATGCAACATCATTCATAAAAACGTTGATATCGAGAACATCGATGTTTATGTACGCGATTGATTTAGTTATTTTTATTTTTTTCCCTTGTTGGGAATTAAAACGTCATCCCAATAATAATAATGAATAGTGCAACTTTCTTTTCGTTGTTTATGTGTGCAAGAGGTGTTTTTTGTAGGTAATTTTGTGTGCTGTGTTATAGATAAATGCATCTCCTTCTCATTCGTTTGGTTAACGACTTAAAGAATCCCAAGTTTGATAAGTGTATGCATTATTGACCTCATAATTTTTTTTAAACCTTTACTAGGTATATTTTCAAAAGTATATGAACAAAACTGTGCATCTTTTGATGACGGAGATATTGGTAATAGGTTATAAACCCAACAACGCACATGAGTTAGTATTATATGTTTTATTTACATGCTAAGAAATTCTAAAAGCACCTACAGATTAGAATAAGTATCTGGGAGATGCAGAGCTTCGTTCGTTTGGTTGACAAAATAATTGCATTATTGCTATTTAATTTAAGCCAAACTTATTCGTATAATGTCATATAACGCGTTGTCACGAAATTTTGAAACATCAATGAGTAAGGATGGCGATCTGAGATCGAATATTTGAACTTAGACATAGTAAAATCTATTATTTAAATCGATATTAAACATCGAATCGATTCAATGAATCTGTCCCCGACACTATAGTATCGTGATTCGATTTTTCTATTTAGATAAAAACATAATGACAACATATATGACTGTAGCAGCGTTTTCGAAAATACTAATTATTTCGACCGCTATGACGACGATACTATGACCTAGTGGAGTAGGCAGCAAACTACCGGTGACATCGGGTGTTACACCGCTGGATCCTTTCTCACCAATGACAGGGCAAAGAACAATCTCACTCACCTGATGATGGTCTAAGGCCCAGACTATGAATCTCAAGCACGTATCCGTCGCAGCGCCATCCACGAGACACATATGAATGTATCAGCCGTTTAAGATATATGATTGTTCAGCACGTCACTATACACTCAATATGTTCATATATAAAAATTAATAAAACACGAGCCGCGCGCCAACACTATATACAATTATTTGTATAAGAGTTTTAGAACACAGGTGTATGAAAACCACAATCAAACCCAACGACGAGCGAACTTTCATGTGACGTAGTTGTACCTATGTCGTGCAAACAACAAGTGCGTATTATGTTTTCTAAGTTGGCGGCAGCACAATTAGGCTTTACGCGCACCCATTGGTAGTGAGATGCCCATTACCCGTGATTGGTGTTTGAGAATACATCGATGAATCGACCTAAACAATGACATTGGGTCTAATTAGCTATAACGTTTTTTTTTTTGCGTAAAATCGCGTTTTCCCGGCAACATACCATGCGTTCAAAACAGATTTCAAACCTACGTATTGTTTATGTTTTTCTATAGACAACTCCAGTAGGCTTTCTTTTCGTAGTGTCTCATCTATTTCAAAATATGTTTGTTTTCTTAATGCTACTCCCATACCAGGGTGACGAAGATGCAACTACTTGTCGCGCTAAAAACTCACCTCAAAAGTAATACCGATAAAACAGCATAACATTTTTCTCACACTTTTGTCATTCGAATAATAATTCGAAGTTAGCGTTTCCAAATTCCTTCGATGTGTGTAAAAATCGCGGGTCCAGTTATCGTGCTGCGTCTATCGGCTCAGTACGATAGTTCGTTACGTATGATGATGAGTCCTCACACCTGCATTTATTGCAACCATAGACAAAACTACGTAGCGATACACGCAGATATGAAACTAGCATTACAAATCCAAAAAAGTTCTGTTTAACACCTATTGATACATTGTTAACATATTTGAAGTGTTGCTAGAATTGCTTTCTGCGTTTAGAACTGGTTCTATACAAAACAATTTTTGTTTATCGTGCATTAAGCAGTCATTCTCTAGGTTCTTAGAATTTTATTAATATTGTGTAATTCATTATAAATGTAATGTGTTCTATTGTACAACAATGTAACCAAATGTTTATGTTTGTGTTATAAATAAATGTAATTATAAAGGATTTGTTGATTTATTTTTGTATTGTCCTACCGATCTGTTCCATTACATTGGATAAAACAGTTGTGAAATTGGTTTCGCGCCGTTTTGTCGCTGTCATTTCGTGTACAGTATAGTAAATAAAATTATCTAAATTGCCACCCTTTTACAAAAAAATTAAATTAATTAGGTTCATTGCTATGTAAAATTAATTTTAGTTTAATTGTAATATGGCACAACAATAGTTGTAATAAGAATCTCACCAATCAATTTTAAATGAGAGGGCGACTGAAAGTTCGTGGTCTTTCAAAATTATACAAGTCAATTTCAAAATTATGAACAATGAATTCAAACATAAGTCCAAAATTATACAAGTTAAATAATATTAAAAAAAAACAGTGTTTCTATAGGTATAAAAATTATTTGTAATTAGCGATATAAAGGGAGAGAGGGGTGATCGCAATTTGATACGAGTCACTACTCTTTCCCTCTACGCGTTGCATGAACATTACAATAAAAAGTCACAAAGATTCGTCAGTCATGATTTAGATGAAAGTCAGAGAGTCGGAGCAATCTCAAAGTCCTTAAAAAATGCCTTAAAATTAATGATCAAATGCTTTACAAAATTACTATTAATAATTATAATGTTGAATTGTATACAATGAATGAGCTGACGTCCTGAAATCTTGAAAAAACATAAATCAAGATATAAAATGTTATATCTGTCTAAGCAGTTTTTAATATTCGATAATTTGAATAGTGTTACTATGGTTGCTGAGTTATGCAGACGAAAGCGCGGCAAATAAAGTAAAATGACCGAAAAGACAATATAATTCAAATTATATACATAGATACAGATATATGAATTTCAATTATATTTATTCTTGCGAGTTCAGTACAACGTACATGTTTACAGTGAACAACATATTTTTGCTAAATTTTATGCGGGGCAAGTGGTGGGTAATACCTAGTCTAAAATAGAATAAGCTAAATTACTTCCTATAAGATCAGCTATCTGTCAATGAAAGTCCCGTGAAAATCGGTCCAACAGTTTTGGACATTCCACTGCGGGCGAAGTCACGATTAACAGCTAGTATAAATTAAAATTGCCTAAATTACTTTTTATAAGGTCAACTATCTGCTAGTGAAAGTCTCGTGAAGATTGGTCAAACCGTTTTGGAGATAGCACTGCGGGCACAGCCACGGTTAACAGCTAGTATAAACTAAAATTGCTGGAATTACTTTTTATGAGGTCAGCTATCTGTCAGTGAAAGTTTTATGAAGATCAGTCCAACCGTTTTGGAGATAGCACTGGGGGCAAAGCCACGGTTAACAGCTAGTATAAACTAAAATTGCTGGAATTACTTTTTATAAGGTCAGCTATCTGTCCGTGAAAGTTTTATGAAGATCAGTCCAACTGTTTTGGAGATAACGTTACGGGGATAGCCGCGGTTAATAGCTAGTATAAACTAAAATTGCTGGAATTACTTTTTATAAGGTCAGCTATCTGTCAGTGAAAGTTTTGTGAAGATCAGTCCAACCGTTTTGGAGATATCGTTGCGGGTGAAGCTACGGTTAACAGCTAGTATAAATTAAAATTACTTTTTATAAGGTCAGCTAACTGCCAGTGCAAGTCCTGTGGAAATTGGTTCAACCGTTTTGGAGATAGCAATGCAGACGAAGCCACGGCAGCTAGTCTAAATTAGAGTAGCCTAAGTAACCCGCTGTAATTTTAGCTACCTCGCAATGAAATTCCCGTCAAAGTCGGTCCAGCCGTTTCGGAGATTACCCGGAACAAACAGACAGACAGACCAACAAAAAATTTTTAAATTGCATTTTTGTTATCAGTAGCGTGTATACTTTTATACCCAATCACTAAAAAAAAATATTTTGATATAACATACAGACACTTCATTTTTATTATATGTATAGATATCTTTGCTGGTGTCACTTGAAGTGCGGTTAGGGGTAGGAGGGGGATGTTGGAGGCGTACCTCGAAGGTAGGGAGGTCGCTTACGTAGACAGCGACGGGCGTATGGTCCGGCGGGCCACAAGGCGGGGGGTTCCACAGGGGTCGGCCTTAGGACCGCTCCTGTGGAACATGGGCTACGACTGGGTGCTCCCATATGGGGCACGCCTCATATGCTACGCGGACGACACTCTAGTCGTAGCCCGGGGGGGGGGGGGGGGGGGGGAGTGGAGGGAGGTGGAGCGCCTGGCCACGATGGCCACAACCCTCGTGGTCAGGCGCATCAGGAGGTTGGGCCTCAGGGTGGCCCTCGAGAAGACCGAGGCCCTACTCTTTCATGGGCCTCGGCGAGGGCCACCACCGGGGGCCCACATAGTGGTGGAGGGCGCCCGGATCAGGGTGGGGATTCAGATGAAATATCTGGGCCTCACCCTGGACGGGCGCTGGCGGTTCGAGCCCCATTTTACGGGGCTCGGTCCGCGAATTGCTGGGGCGGCGGCGGCACTCGGCCGGTTGCTCCCTAATATAGGGGGGCCTGGCGCCGGGTGCCGCCGACTCTACATGGGAGTCGTGCGGGCGATGGCCGCCTACGGGGCACCGGTATGGGCCGACGCCCTCGGTGCCGCCAACGTGCGCGCGCTGCGTAATGCGCAGCGCACGGTGGCACTGAGGGCGATCCGGGCGTACCGGACGGTGTCCTCGGCGGCGGCCTTTGTGCTCGCCGGCTCCCTGCCCTGGGAGCTGGAGGCAGGAGTTCTCGCCGCCGTGTACGAGTTCACGAGTGCGGCGCTGACGAAGATACCGCGCAGCACACTCTGTCTGAGTGTGCTGCGTGGGGGGAGCAGCGCCGCATTCTGGCGGCGGCGGTGGGAACGGACTTAACGCTGCCGAGCGTGGTTTCGGCCATGCTCGGCAGCGAACAGGCTTGGCGAGCGATGTTCTCCTTCTGCGAGGACGTCTTTTCGCAGAAGGAGGAGGCGGAGAGGGCCCGTGAGGCAGATCCTCAAAGTGGCCCTCTCCGCCAAAGGAGGACAGGCGGGAGGAGGCGGCGCTTCGCCCAACTCCTCCCGCCACCGTAGCCGGACCTGAGGGGGTGGGCCGGGGGGCCCATCTCCTCATTGCACAGGTCCGGCGGGCGAGGGGTGGCAGCCGGTGTGTACCCGGTCTGTCCCTCTATAGGTAGGAGCCCAGCGGTCACCTTCCGCCGGGCGGACCATGGGGGCGGCTCTACAAGGTTGAGTAGCATGTACGATCCCTTGCCGCCCCCACACAACGGTCTGTCGGTACACCGTGGGGTTTTAGTCCGTGCGAGTCGGACATAACCCACTCTCTCCCCCGGGAGGGTGGGTATCCATAAGGGATTACCCCACGTTAAAAAAAAAAAGGGGCAGGAGGGGGAGCACAAGACCTTTAAGCTTAAGCTTACTCGGAACGAAATATTAATCTATAGGTGAATTGAAATAAAATTATATGTCAATAAAAAAAACTTTAATCGCCATCACCATCCTCTGGCAACACTTCTTCGAAATCTCGTATCTTGACGTCAGCGTCCTCGCCGTACTGTATGATATTATCTATGGTGAGCATTATGTTCTCTACGGACTCCTCGTCCTTTATATTCAGCGGGTAGAAGCGGACCAAGCTGAAATTGTCTATGACCTCGCCGATCGCTTCCGTGAGTTTTGCGTATTTCTCGTGCCACTTTGATTTCGCGTTTCTCATTTCCGCTAACAGTATGTGAGGGTCTGGATCTAAATAGCTGTAAAGATTAAAAAAATATCACATGAAAAAATTATTTATGTGAAAAATAGTTACTCTATTGTAAAACCTTTTTTCAAGTGAAAACTTCTTCAGGTGCGTTGAGCGATATTTTTTTGGCAGAAGATAAATTTATAATTTCGCGTTATGACATGCTAATTAGCATGACCGAGCATATTGCGCTTACGCGGCGTGCGTCAGATTAGCGACGCATAGTATAGCGATGCACATCTAATATTGATATTTTGTATTGAGATTGTGCAGCCCGTCATGTCTGATTTGCAATATACAATATACAAATTATGAAATTTTAATAGTTTAGACTAAAATTAATTCAAAAGAGAACACAGTTATTGTATTATTTTAAGTTTTTCTATCGGCAATCCTTATAACTACCTCGAACTTTTTTCTTAGTCTATGGCCACTGTGGAAAATTCCACAATTCTGCCAGTGTCAGATTCATGATTAAAATACCAACTCAGTACATACGTCACAACTATTATTCAATGAAACCAAATAACGTCCGCTCACCTGTCTATCTGGTTGCGCGCCGATTTGCTGAGGAGATCCATCTTCGTCAATATATTCACATGAGACAACTCCAAGTTAACCATCACGCTCAGAGCCGCCATCGTGCCTAGAATAGCATAGCCAAACTCGATTACATTACGACAAGTTTATTTTTATACAAATCACACCTTAAACAAAAAAATATCTAACTCAAAATTTTATGATTTTAGAGTTTTCACCAGAAAGTAAATTAGGTTACTAGAAGAAACGTCCAACTCAACAACCACTTCTAAAATTAAAAAGTAAATGAAGCACTTTATGTCAATTCTAAAAGTAGGATTAAGTAGTATTGCTATTTGGTCATTATAGAAAATAAAATAAAAATTGTAGTTAACTTTTTTTATAAAATGTGTTATAATTTCAATGCAGAAGAAGTAATAGCATAATGCACTATGATAATTAGCATAAAACAAATTTAAGTGTAACGTCACTGTAAAAACTACGTAGATTATACATATATTTTTTATTTTTTTTTATATAAACTAAAGTAATACATTTTCTTAACTCAGCTATTTCATTTTACTTCACTTTATTAAACTATATGAAGACACTAAAAAAAGCATACATTTTGAGTTACTTCTTTTTTTAATTAATGGTGCGATTTGTTATTCGACAATGTCGTAAATTAGTCATATCCTTTCCTATTATGATATGATTAAATTAACATATTTTTAACTAACCAGATAAAAATTTGGATCCATCGATCATAAATTGGGAATCTAACATGAAGACTACACAAATTCTGAAATTCCACTTCTGCAATTGGTCGACAAGCTTCCTCATAACTGGCAAATGCGTGTACAGCTCTATCTGTCCCGGACAATCAAACAGAATGTAATCGTCATCAACATCACCAAGCTGTTCTTCTAACCAATCACAATTTTCTAGAAGAGTTCTGAAATTTTAAATTATGAGTCATAAATTAAAATTTTAGGACAATGAAACCAAAGAACTAGCTTCAAATCATTATCATCATCACGTAAGAAACGCATTGCAGGGCTGTAGGCCTCTTCCCGCATGAAGTGGGATTGGTATGACTGGAATCATCTACCAGCGTGTGAAATAAGTGCACTTGAATTCAGTTACAGAATCAAAATTTATGATTTCCTGATGGCTAATATGTAATGCTACTTTCATACATATTTGTGTTTATCACCACAAAGTTTTGTCTATGGTCGCAATAAATGCTGGTGTGGTAAGAATTATCATAGTGCGTGTATCGTCACTGTGATAGTTATGCTGGCTTGCTCTATAAGGCATTGTGAAATGTTCTTTATGATCATCTCATGTTTACATACGTACTTATAAGACCAATTAGTATATATGTAGAAAGTAATATGGCAAAGAATCGTGAATTCAGTTTTCAGTCATTTCAAGTCATTTCCATTTTGTTTATTTGAATATACTTAGTCTAGCCATAAATACTGTTACAATTAAAAATAAACAAAATATTACATTTCAATTTGGAATCTGTTATTTTTATATGATTAAGCATTGAGTTTTCTTATTTTGGCGCCAATACATTGTACAATATTTTGCGATATTAAAATGGAGTGGGCTGATAAAGAGAACCGAATTATGAATTATGATTGCATTACACAAAGTAGCTATGGAGCTAAAAAAAAGATCTGGCCGTCCACATAGTGTTCGTACCAAAAAGGTGGTCAAAGCAGTAAGGGAAAGAATTCGAAGAAATCCTGTCCGAAAGCAAAAGATTTTATCTTGAGAGATGAAGATAGCACCTAGAACCATGTCCCGTATTTTAAAAGATGACTTAGGACTTGCAGCCTATAAGAGACGTACTGGTCATTTCTTAACTGATAATTTAAAAAAGAATAGGGTTGTAAAATCGAAACATCTACTGAAGCGTTACGCAGAAGGAGGCCACAGAGATTTTTTTTTTAAGGATGAGAATTTTTTTTACAATTGAGCAACATTTTAACAAACAAAATGACCGTATTTATGCTCAAAGCTCTAAGGATGCTTCCGAATTAGTCGACAGAGTGCAACGTGGACACTATCCGACTTCAATGATGGTTTGGTGGGGTATTAGCTATGAAGGAGTGACTGAGCCATACTTGTGTGAGAAAGGTATCAAAATATCGGCACAAGTGTATCAAGGTAATATTCTTGAGAAAGTAGTGAAGACCCTTAAGAACACCATGTTCAATAACTAAGAACGGTCCTGCCAGCAGGACTCAGCGCCGGGTCATAAAGCTCGGTCTACACAGTCTTGGTTGGAAACAAACGTTTCGGACTTCATGAGAGCTGAAGACTGGCTGTCATCTAGTCTCGATCTTAATCCGCTGGATTATGATTTATGGTCAGTTTTAGAGAGTACGGCTTGCTCTAAACATCATGATAATTTGGAGTCCCTAAAACAATCCGTACGATTGGCAGTGAAGAATTTTTCTATGGAAAGAGTGCGTGCTTCTATTGATAACTGGCGCTCAAAGTTTAAAGGACAATGCATTGGAGCCAATGGATACCACTTCGAATAAGTTTTTTATATTTTAAATTGTTTTATATTTATGTATTAAACTAACATACTGTAAAGGTAATAAATGTTATTTGCAATAGAAATTTTTTTTTCTTTGTTTCAGTATTTATGGCAAGACTAGGTATAGTTGTCTTTTTCTGTGTTTATTTATATTTTTATAAACTTGTAATTAGCCTTTAACTATGTTACTGTTCTGTTATTTCCTTAACATTAGCTGTAAGTTTTCCTAAATAATTAAAATAAAAAAGATAATAAAATAATTTAGACATAGTGCAAACATTTTAGTAAGAATTGATAAAGAAAACTGAAAAAGGTATTGTCAACTCACTCTATACAGAATACTAAGCCACCATTTGGTCCAAACTGTAGTTCTTCATCTTCCATTGCATCATCAAGGTGGATCAGCTCTCTTATATCTACCAATGGTTCATAATCAAAATGTTCTGCTGCTGGATCTAAGTTGACAACTTCAACTATGCGTTTTGAGTCACTTGCATACTTTACCATAGTTGAACAGTATGTAGACTGGAAAAGAGAATTATTCAAATCTAATATCTATAGATATAATAAAAATGAAGTGTCTGTATCTAATATCAAAATAACATTGTTTTACTGATTGGGTGTGAAAGTATTAATGCTACTGATAACAAAAATGCCATTTTTAAAATTTTGTTGGTCTGTCTGTTTGTTCCAGGTAATCTCCAAAACGGCTGGACCGATTTTAACAGGAATTTCACTGACAGATAGCTGAAATTACAGCGGGTTACTTAAGCTACTTTACATTAGACTAGCTATAAACAACGATTTTCCTTTCGGTTTTTTCGTTAATTCGGTCCCATGAACCGATTTTCATGGAATTTTCACCGGCAGATAGAAGACATAATAACAAGTAATTTAATCTTTTTTAACTTAGACTAGCTGTTAACCGTGGCTTCGCCCGCAGTTTTATCTCCGAAACAGTTCAACCGATTTTTACGGAACTTTCACCGGCAGATAGCGGACATATTAAGAAGTAATTTAGTCTTCTTTAAATTAGAGTAGCTATTAACAGTGGTTTTGCGCGCAGTGCTATCTCCAAAACGGTTCGACCGATTTTTACGGGGCTTTCACCGGAAGATAGCGAACATTATAAAAAGTAATTTAGTCTATTTTAATTTAGACTAGCTGTTCACCGTGGCTTCGCCCGCCGTGCTATCTTCAAAACGGTTCGACCGATGTTTAAAGGACTTTCACCGGCATATAGCCGACATTATAAAAAGTAATTTAGTCTATTTTAATTTAGACTTGCTGTTAACTGTGGCTTTGCCCGCAATGCTATCTCCAAAACGATTGGACCGATTTTCAGGTGACTTTCAATGGCAGATAGCTGACCGTAGTAATTTATATTATTCTATTTAAGATTAGCTGTCACTCGCGACTTCGTCCGCATGAAACTTAGCGTAAGACGTGCGTTGTACTGGACTCCAAGAATTAATATAATTGAAATTCATATATCTGTATCTATGTATGTATTCTAAATTATGTTGTCTTTTTGGTCATTTTGGCCGCCATTTTATCTTATTTACCGCGCTTTCGTCTACATAACTCAGTAACCATAAGAATATTGTGTCGATTTCAATGAGCACTATTTAAATTGTCAAATATTAAAAACTGCTTAGACATATATAAAGTTTTATATCTTAATTTATATTTATGCAAGATTGCAAGACGTTAGCTCATTCATTATATACAATTCAAGATTATAATTATTAATAGTAATTTTGTAGATAGAAGGGGTCTTTCTAAAAAGATATTAGACCATAAACATGTTACTTATTGACAATATGGACATATTACATCATCATAATATCATCTTTAATTCATTGTTTCATTAGGTCTATATACGGTGTAGGTAAGCACTGAAGTAGTTATATATCTAATGTACACGATACATGTTGTAAGTGGCGTGCGTGTCATATTTACAGTTGTGTTTAAAGAGCATTTCCATAATTGTACATGGTCTCACAATTTTATATTCCTTTAATACAATTTAAAAAAGCGCGTGCAGAACTGCGGGTACATATAACATTGTATAAAATTGTGTACATATAAATGTAGATTATATAAAATTGTACTGCTCTTCTAACATATTGTTGTAACTTTATTAAAAATAACTTTAAAATGTACATATTGCTTATATGTCATAAGATGAGACATTTCAGGAGAAATTCCTATTAACATCATCGTCATCGTCAGCTTGTAAGAGACCCTCTGCAGAACCTTCACGAAAGAAGGTATGAGTATAATCACTCCACCAGGCCATGACATAATGACGATTTCATACTTTAAGAAATCTACAGTTCTATATTTTCCCATATACGGTGGTACTACAACGATATTTCTCAGTTTCAGGTTTGCTCACAATGTTTTCCTTCTCCGTCAGCCAATAGTGTTAGCAATTTAAATTCATAAATGTTCCTCAATTATGAAAAATTCATTTGTATATGCCACACATTGAACCTGCGGACATTGGAATGTTATTCCACTTGTCAAACTACTAGACCACCACAACTATTGTATTTATTAAAAATTGAAGATATGTAATTTTTAGAAACGAAAATCAAAGATTATTAGTCAGTGTTTGTATTTAATTTTGAGAAGGCGATATATTTACATAAAGTGTAACTTGCCAAATGTACATTAATGTGCACTTCTACACATTCTACAGCATTGTTTCTAAACAGTTTTTTTTTATTTACCATTACATTGGTGGATTTTATTTGACAGACTCTGTATCTAAGTTTTAAGGAAAACCAGGAAAGGACTGAATTTACCTTTGAGCCCTATAATAACCTCTTAACCATCTTTAGTTATTACTTCGTTAATACATTTAAGGGTACTAAGATTCGAAAATATTTCAAAAAACATAAACACAGTGTAATGTTTGTATAGAGACACAATGAGAACTCATAGTGTGGAATCCTGAAGAGAAGAAAAATCAATATTTTACTATTATATATGTGTATATATTATTTACGAAGAAAATAGACAATCATACTAACAAAACACAGAAGGGGGCTGCATTAGAAATTCGCATCCTGAAATAAGGGTTAAGGGGGGGTGAGAGGGGTGGGGGAGGAGGCTAACTACCCCTCTAAATCACTCCCCCGCCGCGGAAAGTTATAGTTACTGAGATATTCATGATCAAAGTTTTGAGATTATGTCTCCTCCGAACAATCGTTGACAATTTTGTATATTAACAACATGTTGATTTTTAAGATTAAATTCAACTGTTTGTACAATACTATGTCTATATATAAGTAGAGCAAAAAATGATTGCTGGAAAAATGTAAATTTTGTGGAAAAAAAATTTTTAAGTATTTAAAACTTTTGTAACAGTTCTAAAAATTATAGTAATTTTGCATAAAAAAAGGTTGACTTTTCAACTAAAAAAATAATAACTTGTATGACTATGTATATTTATGCATTAAGGAATAAATTATTGATGGAACAGCATAGATATTGAGAACAAAAAAATATTATTTACAATAAACTTCTGTCCTCATTTTTCACTCAAATATTTCACATTTAAGCTCATAGTGGTTAAAATATATTTAACATAAAACAACAAGGAATTTGATATGTGTTCGCAATTCTAACCTGCATAGAGAACTAGGGCTGGAGCGAAGCTACATTTCGCTCCAGCCCTATTCCTCTATTAACCTAACGTGACTAAGTCGGATTTGCTTGGACCAGTTTGCTCGCTCGCCTGTGTTACGTGTGGCTTTATGATCATACAAATAACTTACATTATATTTTTTTCTAGGATTGAGACAGTTGAGTTTTGGATTAAACATAGTAGAAATAAAACGAAAAATACAAGATCTGGAAAACGTTCCGTTTTACGTCATACAAAGAAGTTATATTTGATTTTTTGTTGTTTTTTTTTTGGAAATAATAGTGAGCGATTACAAAACAACAATAAATATGTATAAAACAACAAAATTATAATATTATAAACCTTAACAATGCGCATGTGAAGGAAAAATCACGTTCCGTTACACGTAACTTCAAACACATATAAAAAAAAACTACGCGTCTCCGCGGGGTGAGGGGGTGTCTTTTGAAAGGGGTAACCAACCCCTATAAAAAAATAACCCTTAACAACCCCAAATCGTGATGCGAATTTCTAATGCCAAGCCCACAGATGAATAATAATTAAATGACATTTTACTTACTTTGCCGCTGCCTGCAGGACCAACAACTAATTGCGCATACCGCATTTTGTTAGTTTCTATTCAAAGTATTCACTTCAGAGGTTATATTTAAATATAACAATTTTATTGAAATAAATTAATACAAAGTCTTCATATTCTGATCTGATAGATTTAAACCTAAGACTTTTTAAATCGTAGTTTCAAAAATATGAAAACTGCTGTTCTGACTTTGTCGCAGAGCTTATATTATTCAAATCGGTACTACGTAGACAAACAAACAAATTCTGTACGAGTACGACTACGATTCATATGGTTTACTGCCATTGTCATTACTGTCAAGTGTCATGTGTTTCTAATTGTTCTTGTAAAAGGTTCTACATATACGTCCTTTAAGCTTATTTTCAAATTTTTATCCAATTTTTGTTAATACTGTTTCTTATTTGCCAAAAACAAGATGGTGGCTCCTTTAACGAATTACATAAATATAAAACCCTCTATATAAGTCATAAAGATTTTGACAGAATCTAGTCTGACTTGTAGAAGTTTTTATTTTTATTATTCATAAACTTGTCATTATTTTTATTATATAAGAAAATATAGTGATTTAAAGTCTAAACTAAACTACTTTCGTTGTAGTTCTAGTTGTAGTATTTTTATAATTTGTGCATAGCTTTATATTTTAAAGACTATTCTTCGTATATAGAGAAGTTCGTATTATTTGTACTGAGAAATAAGCCTCGGCGATACCATTCTTTTTATTTAAATCTACTAGTGAAAATTTCATTAAAAGTCACCGTAATATTATGGTTAGGTAAGTATTGGTTTAGTACTTTTACTAAAACTCTTTTCAAATTTAGTGATGTTAAAATGGAAATATTTAGTATAGAGTGTGTCTAATGAAAGCTGAGTGACAATATTACGATTTTATAAACTGGTAACACTGCAGCTAATGTCACTTCTTGTTTTGTAACCTCATCATACGACCGTATTTTTGAATACTTTGGGGCATTTAGACTAAAATAATTCCTAAAATATTAAATAGCGGTATCACAGAGATGTTATACAGTATAATTTTTGGAGCGTGTTCAATATGATATAAATGTAATAAATTAAACACCGATTTTGCAACCTAGTCTTGGCTCACTGAATTTGGCCCTACTCTTTTTGATTTTTGGATTTTTTTTATTTTTAATTATTTGTTCGTCGTTTGTTCGTTAATGTTCGAATGTAAAAATTGTTTGTTCGTCTTTTTCTATTTTGTACTCATTGCACCTCGGCCGGCTCGCGTTATCCTTTTTCGCAAGTCTAACCTAACCTAACCAACACTTAAAATCAATAATAAGTGGATACTTTCGTATGCAATACAATGCGCTCACCGACCGCTACCGCGGCCGGCTCGCGTTATCCTTTTTCGCAAGTCTAACCTAACCTAACCGACAAACAAACAAACAATTTTTACATTCGAACATTAACGAACAAACGACGAACAAATAATTAAAAATAAAAAAAATCCAAAAATCAAAAAGAGTGGGGCCAAATTCAGTGAGCATCGAGTCTTTTAATTATGGACTTGTATATTGAGGAAAAATATATCCGTCTGTCACATCGAATATGTCGTTCGCTTTCCAAAAAGGCCAGAGACAATATAAATGGCCAGCACGCTATATAATTAATAAATACAATGAAGTGAAAAGTGAACGTGATACTGTTTTAACTGAAAAGTGCAATTGTTTACATTGATTTTGAAAGTTACTGGTAAGTTTTATTGAATTGGTTTTGATATTTTAACATTTTTATTTAATTAAACTTTACATTACAGATTAAATCGTGTCTATTAACTTAAATAGGGAAATGTAATTATAATACCTCGAATAGAAATCGCGTGCCATTAAATAAAATGTTTCTAATATACATCATGTGCTTATTTCAGACGAATGCATTAATGATTCTATTGAAGATTGGGACAATCCGTTCTTCGATTGATAAGATGAGAGATTTAGAAGGCAGACATATATGGAAAAAAGTTATCGACCCTGTAATAAATGTTGAAAATATATATAAACAAAAAGACAGAGTCCTACAGGATAAACTGAACCCGTTTATCATCAACGTACCCAGTGAAAGTGCTGACGATAGTGACGATTCCTTCAGTGGCATTGAATTCCTCGAATCAGACATTGATTATGATTCGTATTTTTTTAATGATTATTAAGCTGTATTAAAAATATTATAATGTAATTATAAAAAAAAATGTCGGTTCTTATTGATGTAGTTCACTTTAACATCCTAGCATATTCTTCCATAGCAAAAAACCATACGGTTAATGTACAGAATTATGATAAGCAGTAAGCATACGTAATAACAACCAAAATAAGAAAAAATGTGACCTTATTTAACATAATTAGTTATACAATAATATACTAATTTTCAAGTGTAACCAAACTTACGATCATTAAAAATTATCAGTATATTATTTTTATACATAAAAGTATGAAATAAGTTTATTCCTAGTTAACCTGGGGATACAGGATCTAATTTTTTTGAATTTGCCACCATTTTTTACTCAGCTTTCATTAGACAGACTCTAGAACAAATCATAAGTTTTTTTTATAAAATTCTATAAACTGGCTGTTATACGACAGTGACATATTTTCAAATTTTGTATCTCGCTTAAATTAAGTATTGCGAAAAGTTGACAAAGCAAAACAAGAGGTTATATTTACACAATATTTTCGATTTTCAGCTACTATGTCCGCTATCGGTATAGATAGATTGATATATCTGTGGTACCTAACCACTTATTCTCGTGTTAGCGTTTGGCAACATGGTAACGTGGAAATTATAGCGAACGATCAAGGTAATCGCACTATACTTTTATACGTTGCTTTTATTGACATAGAACGTCTTATCGGAGACGCGGCAAAAAACCAAGCTGCTGTAAACCCAAGAAACACCGTATTCGATGTAAAACGCCTTATTGGCTGTAAATTTAACAACCCTAAACTCCAACAAGATTTAAAGCATTGGCCGTTCAAAGTAATTAACGACGAAGGTAAACTAAAAATTCAAGTTCAAGTGGAATATAAATCTATGCGCTTCGCTCCCGAAGAGATAAGCAGCGTGGTATTAACTAAAATAAAGGCGATTGCTGAATCTTATTTAGGTAAAGCAGTTAAAAATGCAGTAATAACGGTACCAGCTTATTTTAATAATTCACAGAGACATGCAGGTACTATTGCTGGTTTAAATGTTTTAAAAGTTATCAATGAGCCCACTGCAGCCGCTTTGGCTTATGGACTTGATAAAGATTTGAAAGGAGAGAGAAACGTACTTATTTTTAATCTAGGAGGTGGCACGTTTGATGTTTCCATCCTTACCATTGATCTTTATTTGGAGTAAAAGCGACAGCTGGTGACACTCATTTGAGTGGAGAAGATTTTGAGAATCGTTTAGTTAACTTCTTAGCGGAAGAGTTTAAAAGGAAGTATAAGAAAGATTTTAATAATAATCCGAAAGCTTTGAAACGACTACGTACGGCAGCGGAACGAGTAAATCGAACTCTCTCAACGAGCACAGAGGCTAGCATGCCTTGTATGAAGGCATCGACTTCTTCTCCCGTGTGTCGAGAGCTCGTTTCGAAGAACTTAATGCAGATTTATTTAGAGTAACCTTAGATCCTGTGGCTTTGAGGGATGCCAAGTTAGATAAAACCTCTATCCGGGACGTAGTTTTAGTAGGAGGTTCCACAAGGATTCCCAAAAATTAAAAACTTTATTGCAAAATTTTTTCAACGGTAAAAAACTTAATTTATCCATTAATCCAGATGAGGCTGTAGCTTACGGCACAGCAGTTTAAGCTGCTATACTGAATGGTGAACGTCACGCCAAAATTCAAGACGTTTTATTGGTAGACGTCACTCCACTATCTTTGGGGATCGAGACAGCTGGTGTAGTCATGACACCGATAGTAGATAGGAACGCTAAAATACTGTGCAAGCATTCTCAAACGTTCACGACATATTCTGACAACCAACCTGCAGTTACTATTCAGGTTTACGAGGGTGAAAGAGCTATGACAAAGGACAATAACTTTACTAGGTACATTTGATTTGACTGGTATACCACCTGCACCAAGAGGTGTCCTTCAAGTCGATGTCACATTTGACCTGGACGCGAATGGTATCCTTAATGTATCGGCTAAAGAGAATAGCACTGGGAAAAGCAAGAATATCGTCATTAAAAATGATAAAGGGAGGCTGTCTCAAGCAGAAATCGATAGAATGCTGTCAGCCGCAGAAAAAATTAAGGATGAAGATGATATGCAAAGGAAAAGTATCTTTGCTAGAAATAAACTCGAATCTTACGTGTTTGGAATAAAGCAAGCTATGGATGAGTCAGGCAGTAAGTTGTATCAAGGCGATTATTCCAGAGCTAAACAAACGTGTGACGAGATATTGCGATGGTCGGTAAGTAATCCATTAGCGGAAAGAGATGAATACGAAAGAAAATTGAAAGAGTTAACTAAAGACTGCGATCCATTGATGAAAAAGCTTCATGGCGCGTCAAAATCTAGCCCCCATCAAGGGCCTACCATCGAAAAAGCGGTTTGATATATGAAATGTCAACAATTTTGTTATATTGGTTCCAATAAATTTTAGTATATTTTGTGTTAATTTGAAGTTTTTTATAAATATGTTTAAAAATTGATGAGAAATTAACACAATGGAATAATTTATATATTAATAATTTTTGTTATTTAACCAGAATTATACCAAATCGATTTGAGGTATAAAACACAACACATGGGTAGGTCAACTGGGTTTAATTGAAATTGCTCAATACGAGTACTGGTAAGAGTAACTATGTCTAATTTTACACCACACCTGTATGTGACGTTTAACAGTAGTGTCGATAGCTGTTCGATAACGTAAGGAGTTTTTGACTTTCCAGATTTAGTGTATGTATCATCTAAACCACATCGCTTTTCTTACAATTGAAAATCCATCTTAACTGTAATACGTCTATTCAGATGTAATGACTATACCGAATCATTGTATTAGATTAATATGGTAATAATAATATTGATAATAAGAGTTGCCATTACTTTAATTACTAACTGCAATTGTTACAAAAACGGGCAATTCGAGCAATTTACAATATGGAACCTAGCGAATCCTTAAAGACCAAGTTCAAGGAATACGGTATCTTAACTCTGCCCTCTCAATACATTCTTGACAATGTAATGTATGTCCGTAAGAACCTTGAAAAGCTAGATTTCGTAAAAAACCGGCACAATCTAAATACTAGAAACTGTGACAAACTGATTGTCCCATGTTTTAGACTTAGTAAAACCAGTAACAGTTTTTTGGGAAATAGTGTTGGATTTTACAATAAAGTCCCAGAGGATATTACCAATTTGCTGGATTGCGAATTTAAGCGCCATGCCAAGCGGGTTTTGGTGCCAAAAGGCTATTATAGAGTGGATCAATATGTGAACGATGGTGATGTCTGGAATTGACTCATCTCTGTGCATCCATTAAAAACGTTTGTGACATATACCTAATATATTCTAAATATTATATATATTTGTTAAAAAAATAAACCATATAGAGTTTCTTACCGGTTCTTCTCGATGACTGGGTTGTTTTCCGAACCGTTGGTAGTTTTGACGTTCATAAGTGCCTTCTTAAGGCCTAAATTGAATAAAGTGTTTTTGATTTGATTTGATTACATATTCTCGTATCCTTATTTGTATAGCATCCTGCTTAATGTATGTTGTACACAATGTTTTGTGCAACTAAAATCTATATGAGGATTAAAGGTAAATTAATTTAATACATTTATAAATAATTAAACAAACATTGATTAGCAATTTCTTTATTTTTAAATATTTAATAACTTTAGAAATTGTACGGAAAGAAGACCAATAGTTTTAGCATCGTTACCGTAATATTATGATATGAACAATAATAATTATAGCTATATTAATAATTAACTTCTATACGTTATTTAATAATGTTGATAACGTTAATAATTCTATTTACTACCAGTTTGTTATATTTACAATAATGCTAGCAACCCCAAACATACCAATTAACAATAGAATATTTATGTAGGGCATTTTACATTTAAAATGGTGTCTTAAATATTTTGAAGGCTCTATTCGACGAAAAAGCTTTAATATATAATGAATAAGTTCTCTATAACTTTTCAATACCCAATTATGCATAAAATGTTTTAACAATAACTATTGTTTTGGTCTCTATAACTAAATATTTCTTGATGTTTTGCTAGTTTACTGACTATCAAGTTGGTGGTATACGATAATAATTTAAAACAATACAAACAGATACTTCTATAAAATATATTAAAATGGCTGCTATAATCTAATGCGTTTAATATTATACCGTTCTATAAAAATTTAATATTTATTTATTTAATTTTGATAAAGACGTTTGGTCGTACATATTCTATTATGTTACTGAACGTTATAAAAAGTTTGAAATGTATATTTAGACTGTGATAAATTGAGTACATTATATTCATTATATTTACTAATCTATCAAATTCTTGTTCGGTGGAATCTGACATTAAGAAAAAAAAATGAAATGCGAATAGTTCTTTGCGATATTTTTGTAATGGTTTGATTAACGATCAAATAATAAATCCAAAATAATATAACTGTAATAGCGCATTGGATTCTTGTATATTTAAGAACCCACCTGTGCATAAAATGCTAATTACATCGTATATTCGTGACCAGGACTAATTTTTTGGTATGAAGATGGAAAGATGGATTTGCGTCATTACAATATTTGTGTATAGGAGCGAGGATCAAATTACTGTTAGACTTACGGGTAAAAAAGTAATGCTTTTAATTTCAAGCTTTGTATTAAAAAAATTAAAGTCTACAGAAATTGAGCGAATCACTGTGATAAAATATTTAAAAAAAAATTATGTCACTTAGTTTAAGTGTGTCTATTTTTTATGTAATTAATCCAAATCTTATATGTTTTATGAGAACTGTCATACGCCTTGAATCGTAAGAAGCGAAAATAAAGTAATACCTAAAAACAACGAAGTAATATTTTCTTATTGAGAAGAGCAAATTAAAAGGCTATGGAGTTTCACCTTTTTTTAATAGTGGCGTCTCGTGGATACGATTATACGATTTCTGCCAGTGTCAAGTCAGTTATTGGAGAGTCACTTTATAGGTAGTATTTTATGGAGCTATTGTTACCCGAAAATAAATTGAGTTGCCAGCGTAAAATATTAAAGACACCTTTGAACAATAATACTAACTATTTTTTAAATAATATATTTAAATATTTGTTTAAACGAAACACAAAACTATGTAGAAAGAATAATTTTAATCAACCGAATGTTTATGAAGTGTGTTTGAAAAAAAACGTTTAGACCGTTAGACAGTCTAATGTTTTTTTTAATATTGACTATAATATGCTCTATCTTAGTTAACTAATTAATCTGTTTATATAACATCGATATGTATGGATTTTCCCCCTAAGACTGTAAACTATTTTTAGAGAGTTTTTCATTGGTAAAATTTATAGATTTCAAAAATGCCGTATTTAACGAATCCCTAAACTATTTTTACTTTCGTTTATTTTTTCTTTCGAATACAGTTTTCATTATTATTATATTATTTTATTTTGATTATTTTACCGAAACGTTACCCCTTTTACGAATATTTCCATGTTGCTAATTATCTACTTATCTAACTATTATTTTCTTTAGTCGACTAAAAGGTCTTGCCCTATGTATTTACACTACTAAAATGAACTTCTTTTATATACAATGTGATGCAAGGAGTATGGTTCCTTTAATGTACATTATCTTACTTCTAACAACGTAAAGAGGAAAATTAATAAAAAATAAAATAAAAATAAGATTAAAAGCAAATTTATTGCTAAATAAAATAAAAACTATAACCACAAGCAATACATTATTTGCTTAAATCATAATAATATATGCATTTGATTTTATCCATTTGTACATTTTTTTTTTAAATATATAATTATGAAAAAAAAAACAATATCCATGCTATTATTGTACGAAATTCAATAATGTTCTACAGAGAATTAAAATGACATTCAGTTGTCAATAATCACAAGCTTGAGCGGTCCCGCACATAAACAGACTATATAATAATAAAAATAATATATAAAAATCATAATTTAAAAGTATAAAAACTTAATTATTCAATATATAACCCGATTTAATAATATTTTATACCTCTCCGGTTTAATATAAACATAGTAATACTTTTTAACTGGGGCTCAGTATAGAAACATAGAATTATTTTAAATCTGATTGCACTTTCGAAATATTTTTTTTAAATTAAATTAATAAAACTTATTACGGCTAAGTTATCAGCGAATATCTTACACAGAACATAACCTAAATATAATATTTACAACGGTTGAAACAACCGAAACATTTGGTTTGGACATTTATTTACATTTAAAAAAGCCGTTACACTTAATATTATTCAGTTATTTTTGTACCTTATCAGGGTACGACTTAGTTAATTTTTTTTAAAGCAAATGCAATATTTGTATCGTAAGTTTACAATGCCCCACGGCGAGCAGAACTCGGCTCTGAGAGAGGGATAACTATTTACAAAGTCTTTGGCCTTACAATCGAATTTAACACTAGCTACGATTTTTATAAAGTATCTTTTGCACTGAACGTCACACGTGTCATAATGTCCGTACAGACACACTGTCGCGTTTCACTCGCGTTACAAATTAATACTCCCACCGGTCGTCGTCTGCTTCAGACTTTATTTTATCCTCGGGTATGACGTCATCGGGTGTGTGTGGCGTGTGGGGGGTGTGCGGGGTGTGGGGGGTGTGCGGTGTATGAGGGGGTCGCGGCGTGTGCGGGGTGTGAGGGGCGCGGGGCGCGGGCGAGGGGTCTCGCGGCACCGGCGACGGCTCGACTCGCACAGTCTCTTCGGATTCCCTTCTGAAGTCGTCGCTCCGCATGACGCAGACCCCGTTGATGATGACCTCGTCGGGGTTGCGCGGCTTCTCGTCCTGCCAGTCGGGGTTGACCCACTGTGGCGCGGCGGGTTTCCGCCTGCTGGAGCGACCCCCCTGGGGCGTCGATGCCGCTTTCGGCTCAGTCTTTGATTCGTCGTCCATCGAGTCCTCCGATCCGAGATTGCTTTCTACGTCGTCGTCCTCGAAATCGTCCGCGTCCGGCTCACGCTTCAGGGGCATCGATAAGTCGAGCCCTCCGGACTGGTCCTTCCCGACCTCCGGGGGGATGAGACCGCGACTGATCAGGGCGGCTAAATTCGAATTCGCAGCGAAGTAGGGTGGGTACGGCAACGGGACACCGGCGAGACCCATTCTCTCTTTCTGCAACTCTAGAAGCCTCTGATTCAGGAGTAGACGGAATTGTACGGGATCGAAGGGAGCTGAGGATTGATCTCTGGCAGGCGGCTCTGCGGGTAAACCGTGAGGAGCTTGCTGTTTTAACCTCATTCGATGGTTGTGGAACCAATTCGTTATAGTCCGTGTTGATAATCCGAGTTCTGCGGCAAGAAATTCTATCGTGGGCATGTTAGGATATGGATCTAAAGCGAAGGCTAACCTCAAAGCTTCTTTTTGTTCTTCTGAGAACAATACTCTTTGTTTTTTCGCGCACGGTGCTCCTGATGTCGGCCCTGGCGAACTCGAATGGTAGAATTCGGACGTGTCATTTGACGAGGTGTCAGAAGAGTTGTCCTGTCCTGGGCCACTGGATCTTCTACGTTTGTTCGCTTCCCGTCTCTCATTTTTTAATGCTTGCAGGCGGTCAATGTTATGGGCATCACTCAACCATAACTGCATTCTAATGAATGGTTCTCTGCCTTTGATACTGAGCATATGCCAAGGCTTTGGCTTAGATAACAACTCGCTGACTGATCCTTGCGAGAGACCGAGAACAGCTTCACCGAATATCTTTTGGCCTATGTTATTTGCTAATAGTGCTTCTTTGATTTTGGTCGTGATGGTTTGCGTGTCGAGATCTTGAGTCAGGGCGGCCATCTCGTAGACACTCGGCGATATGTGCTGGTGTAGGCTGCGCATCACGGGAGGTTGGTGGTGAGGTTGTGGAGGGGGTGGAGGTTTCCGTTCCTTATTGTTGTTGTCGTGATGCTGCGGCGGTAACGTTACTGCGTGGTGAGGAGGGAAGCCTGGTGGAGTCAGCAGGAGAGGTGTCGGTTGTCCCAAATGACCTAGATGTGTTGGTCCTAACAGTTGTTCTTGCTGCATTTTGCTCAGTAAGGAAGTGGCGTCTGAGATCATTTTCTGAGTCGGCGGCATCGGTTTGGTCATGTTTGGCGGACAAGCTGCAATAGAAAAATTAAATGATAAGATATGTTATACAAATAACACAAATTACACAATAATTGGACGTATATCAGGTTTCCATCTTTGATTTATTTACTCAATGATAAGTAATATCGTACTACAGAAATAGAGTGGTGAAGACGATGTGAGTTGACGTGAATATAATGATTATTCAAGAAGCATATGTACTTACGAGGTGCTCCGCTGTAATTTCCAGTCCTCATAAGCTTCTCCGGCGCGATTTTATATTGGGATGCGACCAGTTTATGGACAGCGTTGTCGTCTTCCAGGAACATTTTCATCCTGATGAATGGCTCTCTGCCCTTCTGAGTCAACATGTGCCATGGTTTCGGTCTCGCCAGCAGGTCGCTAACCGACCCTTGTGAGAGTCCAAGAACAGATTCTCCAAACAGTCTTTGACTTATCGAATATTGACTTAACGCTTCCTTCACTCTTCGAACTATATCTTCAGTATTCAAGTTATTGAACAAATCGAATTGTTGCTGTGTGATTGGCGGTAGAACCGCCTTCATGGATCTTTGTGGTGGCGGATGATGGGGTGGATTTGATGGCTGCGATATGAGACTGTTTGTTATTGACGCCATTCGCTGTAAAGGGCTCGCAGCAGCCGAACCGCTGAAATCGTCGTTTGGAGTTATAGCTGGTGGTAAAATTGCATTCCCAAGAGGGCTCGATGCAGAAGACCCCGTCGATTGCTGTCCAGGTTCCAATTTAGGCCTGACCAATGAAAATGCACTTCCAGCATGTCTCATAGCTTCCTCTGCGTCCAAAGGTCTTTCCTTATCACTATCAGTCATTCCGTTGATTTTGGTATTCTTGTCTTTCGGAAGCGACAAGTCCTGGATTGCTCCAGAACCATTTATATGTTGATTTTGAGCTTGTTGTATCGCCTGCTGTTGTAAGGCGAGAAGGTTTGGGAATGGCGGCATTGCAGGCAAGTTGTGAATGTTCGGCATGTTACTTCCAGGCTGAATTTTCGCCAGTTCTCTGTGGTAGGCCTCTAACGCCATGCGGATGTCCTCAGGTGGCCTCTCCATGTGCGGTGGCATTCCGCCGCTGAAAAACGGTGGAAACACGCTACATGTTAATTTTAGATTTGCTGTCCTCGTCTAGATTATTAAAGGGATATGAAATGGAAATATGAATAATTTCTTTTTTGAACCTTGATTCATAGCTCTTTTTTCTAACAACACTTTTTTGAGTTTGGGCTGTATTTTACTTATACTTATTTCTTTATTTTATAATTATAACTGTTACTGATATTATTACTTTGTTTGTTTGCCTATATCCATTTAGATTACTATGCTTTAAAAAATGAGACATACCCAGGAAAGCCCTCACGGCTATGTCGTATGTCCTCCACCCTTCTGGTCATTATTTTGGCAAGCTCTTCCTGGTAGATGCGCACCACCTTCTCTTGTGGAATGTCATCGTTTTCATACTTCTTGAGCCTTCTATTCTGACTGGAATCCTGGAAATTCAAAACATTAACATTTTAGGAAGTTCCCACTATATAGTATTGAAGGTTGATGTCATTATGCCCGACACAGATTTTAAATGTAGTCTATTATTAGTAACTTTTAAAATACCCTTGGTATTTTATTAAAACTGAACAGCGATTCTACAATAAATAATCGATTAATTGTATATTCCCACCAATATGTCTCATAGATACATGTTAAAAGAAAGTGTTTTATTGGTCAGCACCACAGAAAAACCGAAATGTACACATTACATACTACACATTAGTGTAATGTATGTACCTTGTTGGAAAACGGCGATGGGCACTGTGTCCTCGGTGAGCTGGAGTCCTCGTTACTCCTGGAGTCATCGTTGTGGCTCTGTCCGGTCGGTGTCTTCATCAGATGAGAAGCCTCATTGAGGATATGCACGAGACGATCATCACCCTCGCCGTCTGACCTACCGAAACCAGGGCCCGGGGTTCCATCTTTTGTTCCTACTGTAAAAAATAAAAATAGAATCGTTATTTAATTAAACAACACAATTTTATCGTCATACTCAGTTTAGGGTCAAGTATTTTGTAGAAGTAGTTGATTTTTACATTTCGTTTTTCTGTGTTGCTTACCAATAAAAAACTTTCTTTTTACACGTATCTGTGGAACTTTTTGGCGGGATTTCTGTCATACATCATTTTTGATCTATAAATTTGCTTTGTTTGACTATACATTATGTAATATGCTTTGATTTATTTGTATATGTAAAGTGGATTGTATATAGTATTCTGAGACGTGAAAAATCTTTTCTGGAAACTTCTAACAAAGACGCAAACATTTTGTTAGAGTAGGTGTACTGCAATCACCTGAAGTAGTTAACTTTACCCACTCGTTAATTATAGTAATAATAGTCAATAAAGACGATTGGTTGTCGGAGAACAAAAAAAGAGGTCACATATGTGTGTCATTGTGCATTTGGAGAGAGCCTATATCTACTAGACATTCAAATATCTTGGCCTACTAACATATTAAATAGGAAAGTTGACGAAAACTAAATATTAGAATTACTTGAATAGGAGTTAAAGTTTATAAAATAAGTCATTTGCACACACTAGCGTGTTTAATCGTAATTAAACTGTCACGCACACATTTGAATACTCGCAGACGAGCTAACCAAACTCTCTTGCCAAGTAATAAATACGAAAGTTATATTTAGTACAATTGAAATTAGGCGAGTCATTAAACGAGAGTTAAACGTTTCACAGTAAGGATAATTGTTGAATGGGAACGAGCTATCGTCGCCTAAGCCAGTAATCCTAAAACGGCGTCCGCGCATCCATAAACAAGCGGAATTACGCTCGGGACCGCGCCCGCCATA
Source organism: Antheraea yamamai (assembly GCA_036509395.1). Lineage (NCBI taxonomy): Eukaryota > Metazoa > Arthropoda > Insecta > Lepidoptera > Saturniidae > Antheraea > Antheraea yamamai. Next base: position 17,548,407 of record AP028439.1, on the reverse strand, counting down.
TTGCGGCCAATTCATCCTGTCAACATATTGTCTCTGGTCACACAATGGCGCTGTTTAGATGCTGATTTACGTTGAATACGTTTAATTAAGACGCGCAATTAGTTTTGGACGCACCGCCTGATAATTATAGAAATTCTCTTGTCTTAACGAGTTCACGTTACATCTCTGATCTCGGAGTTTATAATAATAATCCTTACAATATATTTCGAAGTTCAAAGAATTTTCGTTATTATATTATTACGTTGCAAACATTCATTTGAATTTTATGTTATAGTAAATTGTCGGATGTTGACAATCCTTTCAACTATACCAACTTTATGCTCCCACGAACTGAAGTCATGAACATTTTGAACCAGCTACTACTACTGTAATATGATTTAGTAGATGAAGTTTAGATAAACCAGTGAATTTTAGAATACCTGGAAGTAGTTCATATATGTACAGTAACCTAACTGAGGTCCCGACCACTATGCATTTAGTGGTAGCTCCGTCACAGTATCTCCCTTTTAGTTTATCGCATTCCGCCGGAATGACAACATTAATTAATAATAATAAGAGTTAGCAACAATAGCCGAGCGGTAGCAGTCTTGGTATGAAAACTCATAGCAATTAATTTAAAATAATCGCAAACATATATGTCTAGGATATTATATAAACAGCCTGTAAATCAGTTAAAACAAAGGCCCATTTCGTTGCCATGGCGGTCGGCGAATTGCAGGGTAAAAGTCCATATTGTTGTCACACCTACTGTTTCCAATCTACAAGACATTAAGGGATTCGTTGGTCGATATAGATTTGGACGCATTTGTGAAATCTGGTGACAACCCTTATATAAGTTGTTGCGATTTCCAGAGATAATAATCGATGATTCGATTGTTCAAGCATCTCGAGGGTTAATAAGTGTTTTTCGTTAGTTTTTCTTGCAATCATCTAGTTCTAGGTTAATGGAATTATGGAGAATAATCAACTGAAATACTAAAAGAAATAAGTCAAGTTCGAATAAATTAATAGTTGTCACCAAACAATATCTACCAACGGTTTTCCAAAAATGGTTGGACATCGTGAACCACTACATGTCAAAACAATTTTGTGTTTATCGTGAAATGGGAGCATAGTTGTCTGTTAATCCCTTAATACAATTACCGCGATGAATTCAGTTTATATAAAGCGATACATTATTTACTCGCTGACATTTCGACGAGTCCGAAAACAGATCGGCCGCGTCTCGACGTATTAGTTTTCAAGGATCGCATACGTTTAATTGCTCCTTTAAATTTTATTTTAAACCGCACAATATACTCGTTTAAGTCTTCCAACAATTTGTATTATCGGGGTGTAATCAAGTTTTGATTACGGGACCCACCCCCTAATTAAGTATTCCTCAAGAGCAAAGCGATAGAAGAGAAAAAACGGCTACAAATTAACAAATCCAAACTAAGCTTGAATCATAATCAAGTCTTAACGAAGCAAAAACATTGCTACTATATACGTAATACGCAAAAATATACTACGAGTAAGTGTGTAGATACAGAAGTACACATTTATTATACACGCATTTTGATGTTGGTTTCTGGGCATTTCATTATCACATAATACAGTGATGATTAATCTTAAGAACTACAACCCGGCATTTAATTTGATACGTCGCGTCGGCGAGAAGAGTGAGACGTCCGGCTATCTTTGTTTGCTTCGATCTTGTATAGCATTATCTAGTGGCAGTGGTCATATATAGCATTCAACAATTTTTAATCTACTTTTTGATAGTTTGCGGTCCATAGTTCTAGTTTCATAAATTGTATAACAATATTTTTTATAACTTTATGATTTATAGTCAACCTCTTCACTATTGTTGTTTTAGCAACAAAAAAAAGGGATTTTTTCCACTTACCTGTGGGATGTAACAAAGTATGAGTATCTTTATAAATAATATTATGTAATAGATATAATTTTATGATTATATTTTGAACCCCTGACCCGTAGTATTGAATCCGTGCCCGTTCCTCTGTCATTTGGATATTTCAGAAACAAATCGAGCTAAGTTAAACTCTGATTAATCGACAATAAAATGCACAATGCGATGCATCACGCTTGTTTTTCCACGAAAACTCTCCCGAACATTTTATTGGTACGTTAAATGGGTTTTTATTTATTATTGCGAATTAAAAAACGATTTAAAAATGCACTTTCCGAAACGTTATTTTAACGTTGGCAACATTATAATTAGATTGATAATGCTCATTCTCCGCTTAAAGTAATTGTAAACAGAATCGTAAATTTATATTATTCATGTTTGAAAATATTAATAATTAAAAATGTGTGTTTTTATTAAATATGCTTTATTTATATATATCTTATTTATATTTTATATATATTTATATTTATTTGTTTATTTTATTATTAATATTTATAGGAGTTGTTTTGTTATTACACGGGACCCATGTCTTTAGGGATGTTCTTTTATATTTTAATTGCATTTACCTGAAATGTATCATTACTACTCAGCTTCTAGGGTAAAATATAAGTATTTAATATCACTCTTAAAGCTCTTAGGAGAGGAGTAATTACAATAAAAAAATGTAGATCAGTACATATTGACGTATGGAACATAGAAAAATTATTTGTACGATTACGCATAAAGTAGTCTTCCACTTATGGATTTTCTCATCATTTTCTATTCCACAATTACAAATATGTATTACAATAGAATGTGACAGGTCAGTCTTCGTTTATTCTCACGCTCTAAATTCAAAATAAAAAAGATACGATCCTCTATGCTCGACCATAGAGTTTATACAATTTTGTAAACGACCTATTCACCGGTTTAACGACTTATGAGTAAGCACGTGACGGAAATAAGTATAAATATGTCCACCAGCAAGATTATAATCATACATGTCCATAACGTTCACTTCAAATCCGTAATGACCGCAGACAATAATCCTAAATACGTGATACATTTTCATAATAAACAATTATTATTATTTTTTTTAATTGATTTAATACTTCAATCGCTGATGTAATTTACTTTAATTATAAATTTCAAATGAAGTACTGCGGATTATTCATTCGTCTTGTTAACGAGATCGTAAAAATAAGTATTTTGAGTTTTTAGCGGGAATTTGCAAAGTGACGTTCTTCTTTTTTTAAAGTTATCTTTTTTATGTATTTCATGTTATCTTGATAAGATTTTAATAAAAGTAGTTCACTTTAGATTATTGAAGTGATAAGAAGGTGTTTTATATTGTGTTTCAGTTAGGGCATAAATATTAAAATCGATCTCGTTGTCAGAGCCCCATTTGGCAATACCTGATAAAAGTCAAGTCCACAGTTATTATCGGCGGTAATAATCTTTAATCGACATGGTTGATAGACATAATCAAAAAATTGTTTACATATTTAACATCAGACAATGTATATATCCTTCGCGATATACATTATAATACATATTATTGGTCACCGCCTGTGTGTCCGTCCGCGTTAAATTATAAAATAAAACTAAAAATAGGACATAACCAATTGCCACCCAGTAGCTAGTTATAAGAAAACCGACAACCTTTTCCATGAGAAAACAGTTGGGCCAACTCCCATGGCGATCAGTCAAACGGCGTTACCAACTTTTACATCTTCTTTATATATATAATTTTTATGCCGTGTGGTGCCGGCAGAGTAGAATAGCACCACCCCATATCTTCCCGTGGGTATCGTAAAAGGCGATAAAGGGAGTGTGAGATAGTACTGACCCCTTGTACTTTCTCACTGTAATACTGTACCATCCGTCTGAGTCCTTCTCCGGTCGTAACGGTCCCCGTTCCACTGGGTCCAGAAGAACAAGGACGAGTATGTGCACCTGTGTCTTGCGCGTACACTTGTGCACCTTAATATAATATATCCTGCGCATATGACCGCTTCTACTACTGGACTCCGAGTTTTTAGGGGTCAAAGTGGTCGCCATGGCCGAAACCGGTCGGAGCAATCATCATCAATTTTTCTGTCCATGTGTATGTGACTGAACTTCTCCTAAACGGCTGGACAGATTGTGAGGAATTTTTTTATGTGTGTTCAGGTGGACTCATTTAGATTCACAATTGGACTCGGTAGGTGGCGTTGCCGTTGACTTACTGCCGGTTTTTTATTATCAAGGCAAGACAACGTAGACTGGGCCCACTAGTATATACATATAGTTCAGACACTGTGCCTGATAGTGACTACAGTACAGGACACACATTGGTAGAAGTACTGTCCAAGGGTTCAGACGTAAGTAAGACTAGCTGTTCCCTGCGACTTCATTCTCATAAAAGTAGTTTTATTGCTCCATCCACGTATATTATCTGAATTAATTGGTAGTCTGGTGAAGCTGGTAAGGCCTCACTAAGGCAATAGCGTAGTCAGTTCCAAAAAAAATGGATTAATTATAGACTGCCTTTTATTATTATTTTTATTACAATTTAGTAATTATCACTTATATTAAATATTAATATTATCGCTTAATCTATATGGGATAGCGTAGCTTGGATAATAATCTGAAAAGCCCCCTCTATCTGCGAATGAAATTCTCGCGCAAATCGGTTCAGCTGTTTCTGAAATCGTCCTGGACAAACAAAAGACAGTTTTTTGTTTTATTTCTGGCAACCAATATTCCAGATTATCACTGCCATTGTCGAGTTGATAATAACATTACAAGTGTTGTGCGATAGTTTAAATGATCTAACAAGATGGTGGCTCTTTTTAAAACTTTTCAGGGAGTTTTTGCGGCATCTCAGAATTAATGCTCCGTGATATTATTTCATTTCAATCCACTTCACTTATGCACAATAACCGAACTATATTACGTAAAATGCCACGAATGTTACAAGATATAGAGTTAATTAACAGAAGATTATGAATAAAATATAAAAGCCGCCGCTCCATGACAAACGGAGGTCCCGCAAAGAAACTCCAAATGACACTTAAAAAGTAGAGAAGTTTTAAATGTTACTGCACTGCATGCTTTTTTAATATATTTCGAAAAAAAATGTATATTGATACTTAATATGCTCTTCCTTTTCCAACACTAATAAGATACGACGATTATATGCTATTACTAGCGGGCCCGGCAGACGTTGTCCCACCCTGATTATGAAAAAATCCTTGACAAACTATATACTAAAACGTTCCTCATCAATCGTTCTATCCACCGGTGAAAACCGCAAGAAAATCCGTTCGGTAGTTTTTGAGTTTATCGCGAACAGACAGACAGACAGACGCGGTAGGGGACTTTGTTTTATACCATGTAATGATTATATAATAAAAATTTAAAAAAATTCCGCAATTTATAAAAAAATGTTGAAGGTTATATGGTTTTATATGCTCTAGGAATATTATTGTCCAACATTGGATTTTGGTGTTAAAAAACATCCGTTATGTCAATAACCATGACAAAAACTTATTAGAATGTACATCGTGTTTCGAGAGGCCGCGGCCGCAGACTTGTACTACCTATGACCAATATGTTTAGTTTTATCATCGTATATATTTACCCCGCGGTGATACTTGTCTCGTCAATAATTTAATATGAGTGATTTCGTAACGTCTACAAAATTTAGAATATAAAATGTAAATGTAATATTCCAGTTAGGATGTCAGTATACTATACCTATTTCTGTTCGCAGTTATTATATAAATAAGCATAATATCTATTTAATTCATGTAGACTTGTTAAAAATATTAATAAAGTTGCCAGCTATATCGCTGTGTTGCCCCGTTTTGAAGTTCTATAATATCCCTAATTCTTAAATCATAGAAGTCATGGATCAAAATTGTCATCTTCAAAATGTCAATTTCAACAGAAATAAATAAAAAATCGTATGTAAAAACTGGACGGACGTGTTCTCAAATACATATATGGATCTCGTTAAAAGTGCCGACTCGCAAAAAATTAAGCGTTTCGAAGTTACAGAGATGTAGCAATTTGTATGTATAGGTATATCCTTCGACACACGGGCCTTCAATAAATTTCCATACACGTCTATTTATGCTTTTGATCTTCTTGTAGAGATTTTATTATTCTGTAAACGGTACACCGACAATTACCGCTACGTGCCTCGAAATATTGTCAAAAACTAAGGTTATTTCCAGTCGCGCGTGACGCAACAAAGCGCGCCATTTTGTCCACACGTCACCGTCGTCAACATGGCGGCCACTAACGGCAACACATTAAATATTAAATTTTTATTGATCTACTTCATATCGCGTTTCTTATTTCTTATCTCGACGTCTATAAACTACGAAACTATATCAGTTTTTATTGTGGCCATTACGATGTGCATTTTTGATGGATATTTTTGAAAAAAGTAGGTGCTCAATTAACGTCGTCCGGTCACGGAAGTTTTAAATTTATCGGCCGGGGTTTGATCGCTTCTGACCGAACGGTGAAAGGGGGAGAAAGTGTAAATTCGAGTGGCAATAACATTATTCAAGGATAACAATAAAAACTAAGAAATTATTTGTTTATGCGACACAGCGTTGCGTGCGTGCACGCGAAAACTATTTTCTTTGTAAGCGTTATTGATTGCTATAACGGTATGAATATTCAAAGGTTTCGGAAAGTAAAGGGGCGGTGCCCTAAATTACACTGTCACTGGTACATAAAAAAATAGCATTGTAATTCAAACGTGTATAGGTCGGATTCTAATGGGGAATGTGTTTCCGGTATTGTAAATCAAGTGGGTAGTTGCAAGAAAGGGGTGAGAAGTGCGCGTTCTATACGTCATTCGGGCGATCGATGCTCATTTGCATTCGGGTCGCCAGCGACGACGGACGTCAACGGCGCTCGTAAGCGTCGAGCGCAATACTGAGAAAATAAATACAATTTAAAATGTTAATTCAATTCCAAAGAAATAGTCGCATAAATTTTCATCTCAGGCGAAATTAGGTGTTAAGTGTAGCAACAATGAAATGTGGAAATAGCTCCAGTAGGCGATGGAAATATCCGAACAATGTTGTATATGAGAACGTGTAATGAGATACAAAATTATTTTTTGCCGTTTCCTAAGCATTAAATAGTGTGGTGAAAGTATCATAATGATACATTTTCGATCGGCAAGACTTTCTTTTGTCGGTCGGACGTTGCGTGAGTAGGGCTCAGCGATCGAGATCGCGTGTCTGATGGCAATCGAGCGAAGCGCGGGCGCGGGCCGACGCGGCAACGGCGGAGAGGCGCGGAGCCACAGACCACAAATTGATTCTACGTCACAAAGAAACAGAATAATCCTGTGACGAAAAACGAATAGTCTTGCCATAGTAAAATTAAAATGCGACATTATATTTTGACTATGACTGTATGTATAGAACTAGCAGTGCCCGCGACTCCGTCCGCGTGGAACCTAAGTAAAAACAACAGTGACTAATAAAATCATCCGAATGTGTTAAGTTAATTTGATATTTACATTTCTCTCGTTCTTAAGTCGCGTCGTCATTAAAATTACAATAACTTTTGATTGACTGACTCGATTTTAATGAAACTAAGACTAAATGTTGCCTACTCGAGGATATGCTTTAGGATTTTATTGAGGTTTTATCGTGAACGCAATACTTTCGAAGTGATGCATGTTTAAATAAACAGGCAGATGGACGAATAGACTGACAGACAGACATATCTAAAAATGATTGAAATTTATTTTATTACTTATTACCTGCAACAACTTTTTTCAATTTCAAATTTAAAAAGTACAGACACGTTAGATTTACATTCTTATTATATGTATAGAAGAAAAGGTTGCTTTAATTTTGGCAACGCATGCTACCGTTATTTTAATGTTCTCGCCATATCTAATAATTGGTTGTCTTTGTTACACCGGCTTTAAGTTTATCACGAGCCAGTAGATAGTTATACCAATAAATTCAACGATGTTGTCATCCTAACATCAGGTGTGATTGTAGACAGACGATGTGTAATCGGCAACAAAAGATTAGCAACTTATTAGTAGTCACAAAGCTCGCAACCTATAGCTCTTAACGATGGATTAGAGGATAATTTATATGTAACTTAAACGAAAAAAAACTTGGAGGTTATAAATACGAATATAATTAGATGGAAAGTAATGTGCTATGCATGTTATTATTGTGGAGTGTTTAAAAGTTCTTCACAGACTTGTATTAAAAAATAACATTGCAAAATAAACTTATTTAAGAATGAATTAAGGAGTATTTGGCGGGACCTTAGTCTGTCATGAAAGAGCCTTTATATTTTATTCATAATCTTGTGTTATTTCACTCTATATTTTGTAATATAGTTGGCATTTTACGTAATATAGTTCGGTTATTGTGCACAAGTGAAGTGGACGGCAAATAATACCACGGAGCATGGATTCTGAGATGTCCCAAAAACTCACTGGAAAGTTTAACTAGGAGGTCACCATCTTGTTAGAACATTGAAATGATCACTAGATACTTATAGTAATATTACTTACTCGACAATGGTAGTAGTCTTCATGATTGTTTACCAGAAATAAAATTAAGAAAAAAAAACGAATTAATTTCTAATAGATAGAAAATAAAGGCTAAAAATGTATTAACAACATACATCTCAAAAACTCATGTGGATTATGGGATAAGCGAAACATTTTACTGCAAAAAATATATGAAATTATAGTAATGGATTAGATACGTTAATGAATACTATAACACATATGTTCATTATATTATAATAACAATAAGGATTGGTGATGTATATAAAGACATAGTGTGTAAACATTTCGAGGAACATTGGAATCAGCTGAATGTATTACACATTCGTGGTTTTGCAATAAAGCCGAAAACGTTACATCAAAACATCGAATGACACCGAAAAGCGATAACCGTTGCAGAATACATTAAAAAGTACAATAAAACCCTGTTTGAAGCTGTTAAATGCTTTTTATATTATTTTACAAGATCTCATTATTAAAAATAAACATAATAAAATGTGTCATAGTCGACCGATAAAAATTATACACGTAATTTATTATAATACCTACATATCAAAAGATTTGTGTTTTATTAAACTGGGCGGTTTTTATTTGTTTCGGAAAATATTAATAAAATAAACCGAGTTTAATAATATCTAGAGAATACAGTTCACTGGTATACCTATCATTATTAAATACTAGCCGTGCCCGCGACTCCGTCCGCATGGAACCTAATGTAAAAAAAAACAGTGAGTAATAAAAACATCTGAATGTATTAAGTTCACTTATCTACTTTCCTCTCGTACTTAAGTCGCGTCGTCATTAAAATTACAATAACTTCTGATTTTAGTGAAACGAAGACTAAATCTACTCTAGGATATGCTTTATGATTTCTTTGGTGAGGTTTTATTGTGCACGCAGTACTTTAGCAGTGATGCGTGTTCAAACAAACAGACATTTCTAAAAATGATTCAAATGTTTTATTACTTATTCCAAGACACATGCAATATTTTATTTCGCAAATATCTAGAAAGTGCAGGCACGTTAGATTTACATCTTATTATATGTATCGATCTAAGATATAATCTAATTTTATTTAAATATAAATACTACAAGCTGCATATAATTCCCACGATATATAAAGAATGATTTACAAGAAGAATCAACGATAATACAATAATATAAAATTCTTAACACGTTCGTAAAAACATTTTCACTAGAAAATAACTCTTATTATATTTGACGGTTATTCGACGAATAGAAACTCTTCCATTTCGCTGACGTCACTAGTTTGTAACTAGATGCGGTGATCAATTTTATTTTGCACTCTTCACAGAGTGTTAACTCAAATTCATAGTTATCTTATATGCATTGATTATTTTTTCCATTATACCTTTTATTATTAGGAAGCAAGTGAAGGTACGGTAATGGAAAACAAATTGTCTTGTTATAATAGTACGCGATACACTGAGGATTTAATTCCATAGATTTTTAGTATTACTAAAGGAAAACGTATTTAATTGTACACATTAAAAATTGATAATGATTTTATAAAGATTACATCGATAATTATTAAAAAAAACACACAATAAAACTATAACCTCACCCCTTAAATGACAAATATCATTCTCTTTGTCGACGAAAGTATAGATTATATATACGCGTCATTTTTACTTTACTTTTGGCAATCAATGTTCTAGATTATTGATGCCATTATCGAGAAGGTAATAATATTACAAATGCAGTGTGATAAGTTCAATGTTCTGACAAGAGAATGGCTCCCTTGCAAAAACTTTCCAAAGAGTTTTGTGGCATTCAGAATGTATGCTCCGTGGTATTATATTCGATAAACTGCACTTGTTCACAATAACCGAACTACCTATATTACGTAAAATGCCACCAATGAATAAAGTTTATAAGCGACTACATGACATTCCAAGATCCCACCAAAAATTCATTTATAACCTAACTTTTGAAATGAGTAATATCGGTGTCTTTGTCGACAAACGTTCAGATTATAAACACGCGTCATAGATAAATATAACGTATTTTGATAGGACTATGAATACGACCCCGAGTATTGGCTCCCGGGAGCTTATCTGTGTAACTTTTAACGATAGCTGAAATAGCGAACTTTTTAAACGAAATAACTGAATAACGTTAACTAACGTAACGCTATTACCGTGCGCGCTCCGGTCTGCAGGTCTCCTATGACGTGTTAATTGAATTTTCGCTAAAGGTGTATTTTATTTTTAATTTTTGACGTTATAACGACGATATTTTTATTCAACGGCGATTTAGATGTTGTGTGATTGGTTTTTTTTCCAGAGCGAATTATTTCTTTGTTATTTTCGTTAATATTTCTGCTTTTGGGGTTATTGGTGAGAACCTAGCTCGTCATGTAGTGCTTTTTTATGTTTTACATAATTTGACTCTAATATAAGCGATATCTTGCGTAATACAGCGTGTTTATAGTTAAAAACGAATTCAGCGAAAAAAAAATGACCGCGAAAATTATTTCTGAGATGCCACAAATATTTTTTAGAAAATTCTAACAGTAATAATAAGTGGCAGTAATAATCTCCAATAAAGATCAGTCTTTGTCAAACTAGAAAAAATAAGAACTGTTATCTCGTCACTGAAGGATTCATTTAAAATCACTACGCTTTATAAATAAATAAAAAAATCAGTGAATAGCGTTACAGTTTATAATAAAACAACAACATTGTAAGTGATAGATTAAAAATGGAAAACATCCAATTACTATAAATTTAAAAACAAATAGTTACTATTATTGTGGACAAAAAAATTACAGCGCGAATCCAAAGACAAAAACTCGTCTCGATATAAATAAATAACGTATTTATAACCTAAAAAATAAAGAGATAAATAACAAGGAGTAGTAAAACCGTGACAAAAGCGTTGTTTCTCACTAACGTGTGAGTAACATTTGTGAATGCATCGATCGAAACACGGCTGAGTTATTGATTGCGATCGGAATTGAGTGCGGCTGAGCACGCGACCGGCTCCGTGAACGTACGTCTGCTTCTACTATTGAATGTGTATTAAAAAATGAAATTTAACACATCCCATCAATTATTACGTCTATCATTCTATTATGGAGTTCGAGTTTAAGTACCGGCAAGATGGCCGGTACTGTTATCTTATGAATTTGTATTGCGGATTATTTCTCTTTTATTTGCGGTTCAATAAGTTTTTTTTCAACCGAAGCCATGGTTAGGAACAAATTTATTTGTCTATTAAGACACAAGCAAAAAGCTAGTAGAAAGGTAACCTTACAATATATACATTATATTGTCCCATTGTACTAAATAATCCAGTAAGAATATTTTGAAATCATTTCATTTTAGATTTTTCATTGTTAAGATTTCCTGGGTCTTATAGAACGCACGCATGTGATAGTAACACAATTCAATACTCATATTAAAAACCCATTCATGTACAAAAGAAGACGAAGTTTCGAAAATTTTGAAAATAGCATAAAGAATTTTTGAGGAAGAAAGCATTGGTGCGCTTAAATGAATACAATATATAAGCTTTATTTGCAATAGTTTGAACGAATTAACAAATATTTTAGCATTACAATAAATAGTCATCCACAGCGTAGCATTAATCCTCACTAATTATGCAAGACAACTGAGCAAAGATGTAAAATGGCCGACACACAAATCGCGTCCACAGTGACAGGTTAAACAGGCCATCTTGTGTGACAGATCTGTGATTTAAACCGGCATGGAAACATGTGCGATTAATTACAACGAATAATACGTCAAGACGCGTTTAATTTCCTATTATAAGTGTTATTTGAATTGGGTAAACAAAATGGCGGACATCGGTTTACGCGCCAAAAGATCGATTCTAAAGATTGTGGCACATTAGTGAAATAATAAATGAGGAATTGAGTCAATATTATAAAATAATATGTTCATAATCATATTTTATTTGTATCGATAGGAATATAGAGGTGTCAGAATCGATGAAGATAACTGTGGTGGCGATTTAAGTGTTGGAAATATTTTGTAATGCTTCATATCGAACAATATATGTACTATACATTTTTTAATGAATACTAGACAAATCTAACAATACATGAATTATAAACCTTGTATAATTAGTTAACAGTTTATAAGGAATTTATCTTTATAAATTTTAATGTGTTTTATATACGTAGGTACACCTTAATCAAATTATAACAATGTAACATAACCTAGAAATGTATACTAGAAGATAGCTTTTTATCAGTGAAATATTTTTAGGATCGAATCAGTACTAGTAGTTAATGTAGGGCTGTAAAAGTGTTGATATTTGACACGGTTGAAAAGTGACAAATGACACCAATGTTTTGGCCAACATTGGCGCCAACAAAAGTGACTGCTAAACCGCACTCCCCGATCACACTTGCGACAAAATCGAATTTTCGGAAAGCGAATTCACGTGGGTGCTGACGCGCAGTCGACGTTTTTACGAGCGTTCTCACTGTTGGTTTATTGAACTTTATTAAAATAATTAACGTCTGTAAGGACTCGTGATATACGCGAGTACTTATTGTAATGTTTTGTTGCTTTTGCATATATTGTTGATTTATTGGTTTTTATTTGTCTCCTCGTTGAGAGATTTGTTTATTTTAAAGTTTATTGTCATTTAATTGGCGGAGTAAGTTGTTTTGAAAATGTTTTCCATTGGAAACGCTGTCGCCTCTGATCATATGAAAACGGAAGTTTTTTGAAATTGCATATTAAGGAGATAAAGCGTTGAACACAAGCGACACTAAATTAATATAGACTAGCTGACCGCGTGATGGGATAAACATACGTTTTCAATAGTCATCACACGAGGACTTTTAACTATGCAATATAAAGAAATAAGTATATGAAAAAGAACAATTACATAATATTTATCTATGTGGTGATTTGATACGTATTCCTCTACTTACTGTGAACTCATTATGAGAGAATTTAATTAAATATTAAATATACTTAATAATGTTTCAATAAGCCTATTTAATCGAATAAATTGAATTTGAATGAACAATACATTTGGTCTCAGGACTTTAGCTAGATTGATCATATCTTTTAATCGGAGACAATTTTACACGTGGCCATTCGATTCTAAACCGAGGATAGTTTCTATACAAAGTAATGATACAGTCGACCTATATGTATTTAACACCCAACATATAATAAGCAAACATGGCCATACACATAACACAAACGTGCTTTCTGTAATGGTACCGAATAGAAAACCTCTGATCTCATTCGTTCCTTTAAAACAATGTTATTATTCAAATATACCCTACTATTATGTGGAGGAAACAATAAGTTAAAAGGCATCGTGCGATTTATCGACAAAGCGCATTAGCTGCGTCCAATTATGCATACAGTGTGGACGGTGCGCTAATAGTCCTTAACACAATTAGCGCTTAATAGCGTCCTAAAATAAAGCGCTGAATTATAACTATCGTTTGTAAGCGCATGCGCTGCAGTTGTGTTGCATTTTATTATACAAAATATATTTGTATGCGAATAGATGCTGACGTTTTAATCTAGATTATACTCAGGGTTACAGTGATGTCTAACTTATCTATCATTAATTTGTCATAATGGAGGAGATAATTATACGACCGTAGCAAAAAAATATGAATTATGTTATACCTTTCTGTTCAGTTATCATTCTTTCATCGCAATTTCTTTCTTTATGAATCACTAACCCCGAAACTCACGTCTACAATATTACTTCGTTTTAGCTTACCGCACTTTCTGACATATATTATGTACGGTAATTGCTCTGCCCCTAACAGCTATAACGTGATGCTAAATAAACCATATGCTTCCTTAATAAACATGTTATATAATACAGAAATAATTCTTAAAACTTGACTGTTACTTCCAGAGGTTAATACGTTCAACCGAACAAAAAAATAGATAATTATTAGAACTTTATAATATAGATTATAAATGCACTATTAATATAATTAGTTAAATAATTAATTATATTTCATTTGGAATTCTCAAAATAATAGAAAATTAACATTAATTAAACAATAACTTACAAAAATTCGCAACTAATGAAATTAAATTTACAATTTTTCTACGTTTTCTTGTACGTAATATCATTTTTGTTTTTGTAATATACTAATTATATTTCTTTATATACATATCCGTTGAGATAATTAATTTAATATAAAATATATAATTTAATAATGAACAATAATTGTAATTCAGTAGTCTTTGTCTTATATTTTGTTCGGACTATGCGACGTAAGTTTTCATTAACCTCATTTCGCGCGTTCACATGAAGTGTCTGAGCCAACGAACAATAAAATCAATTAATTATTGTCACAGGCCGAATAGGGCAACTTCTTTCGCGACTTACATACACATTCAAAACTAAAGCTAATATCCTTGGGAAAATAACGAGAATTTTAACAAATAAGTTCGTAATCTAAAGTGTAAAAAATATGTAGGTATATACACTTTTAGATTTATATGTCTCGCCACGCTCAACATTGGCCAAATGAAAAAAATACAAAAGAATGAATGTTTGCAGGAAATGTTAAACAAAAAAACGTCACACAAGAGCAAGGATTATTTATTTATAATTGCTTATTCTGGCGGCAAATTAGTTAGTATCCATTATTACCAGTGTCTGAAAGTTAGTATTTAATGTAATTATTTTTAATGTACATATACTTATGCGGAAGAATGTTCAATCAAATTTAAGATAATTTTCTTCATTTTCCAATTCTAGCAACCAATCTTGACTATTAAAGACTATTACTTTAATTACCAAATGGGGAATCATTGTCAAATTGTATTATGAAGAATTCGGTGTTGTAACAAAATGGCGGCTAAGGAAGAATTTTTTTATTTCAATTATTTTGTGCACAATAACCGAATTATATTATGAAAAACGGCGCCAACGGTATAGACTATAATGTCGAATAACGTAAGTTTATGAAAAAAGCCGTCACATGAGGGTCTAAAACCCCGCCAAAAAGTATCTCACAGAGTTATACGAAAATTTAAAATTGATATAGATAAAATGTAAAATGTTATTATCTGTGGCAAAAAATAAAAGAAATAATAGACAATCTAAAAAATTTTACGTTTTCTACTCGTTTATCTTTAACAATTTCTTAGGTATTATTACCGTCGGTTAGGTATAAAATAAAGAATATAATACTCGGTATTATAATCATAAATATGCCCTTAAAGTGGTCTGATTGCTTCGTTGGAAGCCATCAAAGCGGCCGCTGAGCGACGGGCATTCCAAATGGAATAATTCCTTGACCTCTAGTTTGCGCCACTCGACAAGAGGTGGCGTTATGCGTACATTGTTTCAAGCATTAACAACTTTTTCCAAGCGTCATCTTGTAGGGCTATTTCTGCGTAAACACATTTTAAACGGTTATTAGGCGGATTTCTACGGTTTTTCAAATAGCCTTTCTAAGTGGTCGTTGTGTATTTTTTGCTGGAAATCTCCTTTTTGATATGACTTTAGCGATAATTGCGTACGTAATGACCTGTCTCAGTCATCGCGATTTTATAAATGTTTAGTTTACGAGTATTTAAGGACGAACGTTTACATTATTGCATATGTGCAGCTCAACACTGTTTTCTACTTATAAACCTAAGTCACCTATTAGGTAATAGATGTCACTGCATAGCACATTTACAATAAAGCTTTAAAGTAAATGTAAAAAAAGAATTGTGTGGTTTTATGAAACCACTGTAAAAGTGAAACTTTTTTTCACACTATAGACATTTAACTAATAATAGTCTATACACTACACGGTCAGCTGCTGCGAACTATAGGCGCCGCCATATTGGCCCTAGCTGCTCTGACGAGCGCCTTTCACTTTATCCCTACTCCGCGGCCGACCATCACGCGACATGCGACACACAGACGAAAAAGTTTGAGACGATGTAATAAAAGTTTCACTTTAATAATACTCCTAATTGAAATAGTTGAATGTAAGTTCAGGCTTACTTTATTTTTTACTATCTGTGGCCACAATTTCGTCCGCGTGGAACCATATTAAAAAAAACACTTATTAATAAAATCATATGAATGTATTAACTCCATGTACCTATCTACTGTTCTCTCGTACTTAAGTCGCGTCGTCATTAAAAATACAATAACTTTTGATAGACCTAACCAAAGACTAAATGTTACTCGGGTATATGCTTTATAATTCTCTTTATTATGGTGAGATTTTATCGTGAAGACAGTAATTTAGCAGCGATGCGTGTTCAAACAGACAGACAGACATTTCTAAAAATGTTTGAAATATATTCTATTACTTATTCCTGCAACCTGCAATTTTTTTCGCAGAAATCTAAAAAGTACAGGCACATTAGATTTACACTCTTATTATATGTATAGATAGAATAGAAGGCAACCTTATTTTTAAATATGTTTAGTAAAGACACTGGTAAAATAGATCAAAAAGTTTTTAACACACAGATAATCAGTGTGGACGTTATTTATTAGTTTACATTCTCTTCCGAACCCTTCCGATCCCCACTGGGGTCTATTGGGTAATTATTATGTGATCAACGAACGGATTTTCGTGTTTGTAAAGTTTATAATTTATGTGATATAGTTACAACTATTTTCAAATTACTAATCGACTCGCTACCGAATTATTATGATAAAGCATTAATTAGGTTGATTTATCGACTGAAATTTTGACATAAAATGTAAGACAAAGATTTATGTCCATTTTTTAAATAGCAACACTAACTTTTGTGACAACAAACTAGAGTGGTAGTCCGAGAGTCTTAAGAATCGGAATTCCGAGGTTATATTAAACTATATAACTTTAAATGATGGTGTTGTCGGTTGGATATTATTAGCTTTTGTATTAGGGCTACCTATTATGGTTTTAATTTCTTATACTAGTCCTTATTTATTTTAACTAATATTGTCTAATAATTGTGGCCTTATACGTAATATAACTCCGTTATAATGCATACATGAAACGGATGGGGAATAATATCACGGAGCATGAATTTTGAGATTTCATAAAGACTCACTGAAAAGTTCTAACAATGGGCCACTTCAATGTTTTCCATATCTTAATATTCCTTCAATAATTTTAAATTACCAATTAAATGATTGTCAATGTTGATTATTGTTATTAATTATAAGTTTTATTTGTCTCGAACAGATGGCGTTTTAAATTAGTTTATTGACAGAAAACTGTAGGACCGACTGTTATAGATATCTCATAAATGGCACTACATTTTAATTTTAAATTTCTTTTTCAATAACTAAGCCACAACAACGTTAGCTAGTAAATAACAAAGTAAAACAATAAACTAGTACGTCTTTTAAATAAGAAATTTGAATCGTATATACAGTGTCGTACATACAGATATGCGTTAAAAAGTTTTTAAGCGAAGAAGGGGTTGTAACTTCTCTGTCGTTTCAGTGTGCCCGTTCCGGTCCGAGCGTATTAGTGCACGGTTAATACACTTGCCAAGTTCCTAACTCGAAGTTTTTAAACAGTTCTGACAGCGCCCCTCCGCGCCGAGTTACTGAACGTGACCTGCCATTGATAACGTATTGCCTGTGAATACGCGTTCAGCGAATCAAACGGCTTCAGTTTTCGAACTTTATGCGTTTAGTTCGTAACTACTTTTGAGGTTATATCGATGTTTGTGTTTAGTTCTGGGATGTTATATGTTTACGCTTGAAGCAGGGAGACAACATTAAAATGTGAACTTTCGTTCGGATATCATACTCATGTTATTCAAATATTGCAGCAAAAATTTGTGAGCCATCGCGGGACGCTTAGCACTATCTAAAATAAAATATAAGATTTTTTTCATAAAAGAGATGACTGTTTATTTAATAAACATTTCGATTCATTAAATACAAAAATTAAAAATATAGCGTACTGCCACGTCAACAGTCGGTCTGATTCGCCGTTATAGATATTTCACATTAAAAAAATTGAAAGTAGGAAATGTAGTTTACTTTATCACTAAATTTTCATAGCTTTTAGCGCTGGGCTAGAATTCTATTTAATGCAAGTGAAGATGTCGTACAAGATATAAACTAAACCTAGAAATAAATAGCTCTTAACGGCAAAACCCAGGATACTAAACCTAGAGGTGCTTTTGCTGATTGATTTTCAATGTCACGTACATTTGAGGGCACTTTGGTAGTAGTAAACTGAGTGTATTTTGTACATTTATTATTTTTTATAAGAATAGTGAGTAAATGATAGCACTAGGTAAAACAAACTAAGGCTTTGTAGGAACTGGTGATGATGCTTTATGTGCCAAGGCGAAAAATATGGCACACAACTTAATACACTAAATAACTACTTTCTGCTGTAAATTATTGCTGATTTAATTATTTCTAGCATGAAAGAATTACCCCTTCTATTTATTTATAATGCTATAGAGAGAAAATATTCGATTGTTTTATTTTAATGTATAAACTCGTTCACTCATAGAAAGCTGAATTATCAGAGAGTAACATGGGCTATATTTTATTTTCAATATCTACATAAATTTATGTAGGTGGTAGAGCCACACTGAAGCTATTACTGGTTTTAGCATGAATGGGTCGGCTCGCTCGGGGTAGTACCACCCGACCCACAGAAAACCGACGTGAAGTAACAGTGCTTGCATTGTTGCGTTTCGTTCGGTCAGTAAGAGCGCCGGAGGCCCACTTCCCCTCTCCTCTGCCTAAGTCTACCCTTCTCCCAAACACAGGCTGGTAACGCACTCTCGACACCCCCGGTGTTGCTAGTGTCTATGGACGGTGGTGATCACTTAACATCAGGTAACCCAACTGTTCGTTTGCCTACTATGATATAAAAAAAAATGCAAAAGCTAATATAAACCAAAATAGGAAAGATCACACACTTACTCTTCTGAACAAACTAAATTATTAGGAATCTTCATAAAATATTTCTGTATTACATTGATAAATTAACTATATAAATTCTT
This sequence comes from Antheraea yamamai, assembly GCA_036509395.1. Lineage (NCBI taxonomy): Eukaryota > Metazoa > Arthropoda > Insecta > Lepidoptera > Saturniidae > Antheraea > Antheraea yamamai. The sequence goes on along the minus strand of AP028439.1, from coordinate 17,528,996 downwards.
TACTAAAGATTTAACAGATGCCGATGTTCCATATTATGTTATACTAGTATAAAAATAATAATTCTTTGCGTTTTTAACATAATTTCTTAAAAATAATTATAGATAACAAATCTAGATGTTGATAAATAATACTATAATACATTTCAAATCTATTTTGACTAGTTTATCTTAAAGATTCTAAGAAAATGTAAGTGGTTGTCTAAATACCAGATGTGTTCAAGACTTACTTCGCTCGACATAATTATGCATAATTACAAATTAGTGTCTATAAAACATCTGATATTTTGTGTTTAATACTAATTTTAAGAAAAATAAATACGTAACGTTCATACTAACTTTGTTTGGCAAATATTAATGAAATAACTATAGTTAAATAACAAGAAAACAATTACCACTAGTCTTTATACGTCGTCCTAAACAAAGCCCATTCCTAATTTCAACACGGAATCCGAAAACAAATCTCGAACATTCAAAAGCACAATTGAATATTAAAATTTGCTTAACGTTGAACTAGAAGCAGTATAAGGGGAGTTCGCAGTGTGAGAGAGCATCGAGAGCGCTTAACTTTGTGCATAAAGCCTTTGGGTGTCCTGCCTCGGCCGATAGTGGCCCATTGAAAATAGATTTTCACGCTACGCCTCGACCGCTTTTGAGTGCAAAACTTCGTCTAAATATTGTGCTCTCGAAAATTTCGTTGCCTGTATCCGAACGCGAATTCGTATGTGTGTTGTGGTACTCAGTATTGAGTGTGCGTTCCAATTATACCAACTAGTAGTCCGGTGAAGTTGTAAAGACCTTCTTGCCAGGTCAATAATGTAGACAGTTCGAAAAAAAAAAAACCCACTTCTCTGTTAGTTTTTGGCGGGATCTTAGTCTGCCCTTGAGTGAATTTTATATCTTATTCATTATCTTGTGTTATTTGAATTTATATTTTGTAATATTGGTGGTGTTTTACGTAGTATACTTTGGTTATTGTGCGTAAGTGAAGTGGATGGAATATAATACCACGGAGTATGGATTCTGACTTGCCCCAAAACTCCCTGAAAAGTTCTTACAAGATGGCCACAATCTCACTACCTACTCTACAATGGCAGTAATAATTTACTAGAAGATTGGTTACCAATAATAAAATATATAAATAGTAAGCTTTATGGAGTAATGGACGATATATACAGTCGATATATCGATGGTTACTGTCTATAATATTACTTACTGTCGCCAATATGTCGTCATACGATGTAGACAGACGGACAAGTTGACTTAAAATGACACGCAGCGAACAGTCACTGCCCGCCTCGATTGTTTTGCAATAGCCATTATGCATGTAGGCCGTGGGAAATGGGAAACTATTGGTTGTTGGGCCGTCAAATTACACAGTGTACGATTCGTTTGTACAGTTCGTCCATCAATATTTCAATGTTTTTTTTTCTATTGTTTGACAATAAATACTTCTTTCGTCGATTTATAGGTTAGTCGGGCCAGTACTTTAAAGTGAAGAAGAGCTTCATAGTAATATGATAAGCCTCAAGGAAGACTATTTCTCAACTGGAGCTGCCTCAACACAAGTATAGTTGTTCGGCGACAAATTGTCAACTTTAAGATGGTAGCTGAGTGGTTATTAGTAATACTAATCATAGTGTTTTCATTCAACGAAAGCTTCAACCCCTTACAGAGATACGAAACAACGTCAGTAGATACGGCTACCTCTCTGCCGTCATCGCTTTAAAAATGTTTAAATATCCCTCTAAGCGCTTCGATAGAGAATTTAGAGTAAATACGTATTCAAAAACACAAGTCTATTTATCGTATTAGGAATCTAAAACCTGCATATATTTAAAGTTCTGCATTTTCCTAATAACATTATAAACAGGAACGTTTGTGAGCGAAGATATATGTTCGTTGCTGTCTCACGCAAAAACTACTCAACAAATAGTGATAAGACGACAGAATAATATAGCTTGAACTGTATAATGATATAGGCTTATAAAGTTATAAAGCTCATATTGTCTCATCTGCATCTAGCTATAAAAAAATATAGACACGAAGAAGGATATTAAAATAAAGAAAACTGGAATTTAGAAGGCATTTGACTTTTTGTAAAATGAGAACTCTATATCTTTGTTATATACAAATTAGATCGAACGTTTTCTTTACTGTCTATACACCATAAAAAGTGCAATTCCCACGGCCGTTGGCTATTATTGAACGGTAGCGTGACCACTTTGTGCCACATGCAGTCATTACACCTCATTACTTGTTATGAAACCGAGCGTCTTTGGAAATAGGCCTGTAATCGGTCTCACAGATTCAATAATAAAAATAAAAAAAAAATTATATCATTATTATTCAAGCACAATTTTTTTTAATACTACGCGAGATGAGGTTTTGCCAAACAAAAATCGAGCTACAGATAATAAAATTATGAATGACAGCAGTGTCCAAACCCGAACGCAGCAAATGTGCAAACGGGTTGTCAAAGCTTATAAAAAAAGAATAATTAAACAAAAAAATAACTAAATTATGATATCATTTCTATTTAGACTGAGAAATAGTTTTTTCAATATTACGCGAGATGACGTATTGCCAAAAAAACGACATTTCTGAAGCTATAGATAATAAAAATTAAGTATGACATAAGTGTCCAAACTCGAACGCGGCAAATGTGCAAACGGGTTGTCAAAACTGATTAAAAAAAAAAAAACACGCAAAGCCATTTCGATTCTTGAACGACATGAACAATAAAAGTAACGGAACGTAATTCGTTGAAAGGTAAAAAGCTCGCAGATGATTATCTGGAATGCAATCTATTTGAGTCGGTCTGTATCGACGAGGACAAAGGGTAATGCACACCGTGCCATTGTCTCTGCCAGATTTATACGTCGCAATGCATTCTAGTTAATGTATACACAATGCACCAATGCAAAGGTTACACCAATGCACAATTTTACTTTTTTCTTTCTTTCCAATCTGTTCTAGATTTTTTTATTACATGTTTTCACGGAAATATGAATAATATTAAGTTATATTTAAAATAAATTGTTCGCGTATATAACTACAAAAAAGGCTGGCATAATATATTAAAAATTATGATTGTCAAAACGAAGTGGCCAGGTAAAAAGTTTAATAATAAAGTAGACATATTTTTGAGTATAAAACAGTACATTTTATACTGATATTTATAAAATTAAATATAATAAGAAATGTTACAGAGAAAAGAAAAAAATAAAATTAATAAAACATAGGTAAACAAGGTATTATAAAATTTACTTTATGGCTAAGATACGGTATTTATTTGTGGAACGAGTGCGAGTGCCGCGAACAAAGTGATCACTTCACCGAAACGACGCTAGACTAGTGTCCGCTTACTTTTCTATTGTTTCCCCGACACTTTTGTATTTTCTATTTGGGCTTTACGTTCAGACGGATCTCTATGGAGAAATTCGAAAACAATGCAATTTTTATTAACATGTAAAAATTACATCATATTACTGGCAACACTTTCGAATATATTTTATTATACATTTATTATTAAAAAAAAACAAATACTATGTTCGTGTTTAAAAACAGCGTAAATTATTCTCTTTTGACATTAAAGTCAAAGAAAAAATGGATAGTATGAAAAAAATAATTGTTTAAAAAAAAGCTCGGGTAACTAAAAAATATAGAACATGCGACCCTGAGAACTTGTCCATGCCCTTTTAACCACTCGTAATAACCCTTTCGTTAAACGGGAGCGAGGATTGGACCTTCGCACGCAACAGGAAGCAGGTACAGGATTAATTTAGGATAAGATCGGAGTTTCAGGGTAGAAAATATAAAAATTAAAAAGTAAAAAAATAATATTATAAGTGCAGAATCATAAAGTGCCATGTTTTTTCACATTCAACTTGAAATCGGAACGTAAATTCCGAATTCAAAGTGAAGAACTATCAAAATATATTTTGTTATAAATACCTTTGTAAGTTCGCTATAAAATTCAAGTAGATATAATTGTTATTTAGATAGAATCAGTAAGCAGTTCTGTTATATTCGTCACTAAAAAAAATAACATTTAAAATCAGCTTATTGGTTCTATCTTTGCTTTGTAAAGATAAAGTTTTAAGATATTTTGTTAATCACTTTTCATCGGGTGAATTTAATTCTGTACGTATTAAATATGTCGATTAACCTCCTTAATATTAACGTAAAATTTCAGAAGTCATTCGTCTACATATATAGCGTAAATTAGATAATAACTCGTACCAAGCAAACACCTTTGTTTCACCAGATCGAATATCACCAATTTACGAAGATCTATACATTATGCTTTATATCGTACTATTAGAAGTTCAACGTATATTTGACGAGATTAGCACAGTATCGCTGCATTCACCTCATGATTGATGAGGCCTATTGTCAGGTATCTTTACGAAGCGATAAGCGTACCAAGCCGTTTGGAAGATTGAGACCAAGGGGTTACGAAATTTCCCGATGAAATAAATCACGGCAAATCTCTGCTAATATTATTACTTACAACAGATTTGTGGAGTCAATATTTTGCTTAGACTTAAATAACGATTAAACAAATCTAGTTTAGTGTCAACCAGTCTCGTAATAAATTTAACAAAAGATTGGTACAATAACGCATCGTTACCATATCAGTACCTTCAAAAATTGGCAACAGGCTGTGAAATGAATGGATTAAAAAAAATAAACGAAAAGTACCTTTCTTAGGGATCAATGACTTTAGCAGCATGATAGCGGCTTCGTCACAGGCCCACGCGTGCATCTTCCTATACGAGTCACGTCCTTTTTCCGTCAGCTTGTCCCACGGCTTCGGTTTTGATAAGAGCTCGGACACCGTCCCCTGGGACAGCCCGAGGACGTATTTCGCGAAAAGCCTCTGCCCTATGTTGTGGACGGACAACAATTCTCTCACTTTCCGACTGATATGCAGCGTATCGAGGTTACTGTTCGCGTATTTGTCCATGTTATATCGAAGCATCTCCTGTAATCTCGCTTCCATTGGATCGCCTTTTGGTATGAGGGAGTCGCCTAGTCTCCCGACAAGTGCTCCGGGTGGTAGTGGTCCCATGTCCTCAGCGAAGCGGTAAGGTCTATGCTCCTCGAATCGGAAGGGGCTTGGCGGCGGTAGAGGCAGATGCATGGGGCCGTTGTTGTTATGGTGTGTAGTGTTGTTGTTGAGAGGCGGAGGTGTCGTCGGCCAGTCCTCGGCACCTGCGGTTAGAGCACGGTCACGCGGGATACGAGGATGTGTGGGAGGGCGGGGAAGGTAGGTAGGGAGGGCGGGAGGTGATCGCGCACGTAAGCGTCGCAATAAAACGGCGTGCGAATTTTAAATGCGCGCGCGGCGTTTATCATCTGATATTTGTTATTCTTAAACTGAACGCACTGTTGGAACGATTACGCGCGTCCGTGTGCGGCATGGCTGAGGTTGTGGGGAACTGGATGGTCCTCGTACACCGCGCGTAATTTGTTTTTCTATATTTCTAACATTTTTTTTGTTGACAACAGAAAAGTAAAGCGAACACGGACTAGCTACGGACATACACAATATCAATAATAGCGTATTTAAGTGATTTTGAGTTGGTTCGTCGCGTCGCAATTGGGCTGTGGGTGACATCTGTGTCTGATGATGTCACGTCTCGTGAATACTCGGCAGAAACGCTTCACCGTTGATCAGATATTGATATTTGGCGTTAAAAGACCTTACCATGATCTGTTTAATGATAGCATTTTAACATGTTTTCACATTTAATAAGTTATCTATTAAAAACTAACTTGACCAAGCTTAGATAAATTTGTATTAAGTGTGACGTGTGTTTTCTCTTTCTTTTAAAAAACATTTTCAAAAATAAATAAATTAATAAAGTACAAAAAAGGATATTTTTATATTTAAGTTATATTTGCAGAATTATATAAGTTATTTTTAATGACTGTTTTAGAATAGATAAAATCCGTCGCTGTGTGTTTGTCACTGGTGAGGAATCCATTTGTTTTTAAATGTAAAATATATTGGCGAAGTTTCGAATCAGTAAAAACTCAAATAAATAATGGCATATCGTTACGTTTGGACAAGCAGTTCGAGGTTCGAAGTCTGTAGATTTTTTTAAGCTTTTAGATATGTATCAGAGTGCCTAAAACCTTGACGCAGAGGATGAAACCGTGTATCAAAAGTATAAATGAACGTCGTACTCGAATTGTTTCCTTAAATACCAAGTACCTTTCTGCTTTTCAAGGTGTTTGTGTGTTTTTCCTCGTTTCATGATGTACTTAATTTTTTGTTTATTTTATTAATATAGTAAGCTATTTTATATTATTAAATGACAGTAATATAGTGTTTTATTTTTATAATTATGCAGAATATTGTGATTTGTTTTATCTTTATATATATAATTCTTCTGTCCGTGTGTGTGATTGAACTCCTCCTAAACGGCTCGACAGATTTTGATGATTTTTTTTCTGTGTTCAGGTGGATTCAACAACAGTTTAGATTCACAATTCTACCCGGTAGGTGGCGATACGGTTGACTTTTAGGATTTTCTTTTATTATCAAAGCAGGACAATGTCCGCCGGGCCTGCTAATAAAGGATGAATATTTATTTGATTTTGTGTTACCGTTTCATAAATTTTGTTGTATGTTACATAGACTTTTGTTTATTAATACAAAATATTGACTTTGATTTTTAATTTTAGATTTAGTCTAAGTTTTTATCGAGTAAACTAAATTTAGTCAAGTTAGACATATCGTCAGCACTGACCTGGATCTCGTCGTTCAGTACTGCGGTCCCGTTCTGCTGAACTGCGTTCTTCCCTGGATGGTGCAGCGCTTGGCGGCCTCAGAGGGTCAGGCTTGCGTTCCAGCGACCTCTCACTCGGCCCCAATTCTAGAGACCGGAGCATGCTGTAAAATACCGTAAAACTGTATCATTTGCTATCGTGATGGAAGACAACCTATAAATTGCCTCACAGATACGGAATTTAGGCTGTTGTGACCACTTAACATCATTGGGATCGCAAGTGTAATTGCTACTTTATACATGTATTTTGGTGTTTCATTTGAAACGACTATCATTTTTTTTTCGTTGATCACCTCAAAATTAGAACCCTTAATTTTAATCCATTTTTATTTTGAACTTTGCCCATATATGAAGTATGTATATATTTAAAATCAAAAACAAGCACGGTTATTTGTAGTATATTTAACACTCTTCAAAATATACTATGAAAAGTTTATTCTAACTCGACTTTTGTTAATCAATGCAAGTATTAGCTCTAAAAATTTTTGAAGTAAAACTTCTTTAGGCGCGACTAGGAGGTAACTGGACGACGAAGCAACGGAAGTGCGTTACGGCAATATGGCGGCACGTTTCTGTACCATCCGGTTAGATAATAATTAAACATAACCAAAACTTCTATTAAATCATAATTAATTTAATTCGTTACTTATCATAGTAATCTGTTCGTACTTTTCTATATTTTATTTACTTTATAACAAAGAGTTGCTAATAATATTTCCTGTGTTATTTAAGTTCCCAATTAGCTGATAGATGGCACTACAGATAATGAAGCTTTGATTTAATTTCTTACTTACTTACATTGAAACCAGATGGCAGCACGGTCGCGCGCTCATATATACATAATTGAATCTATTGTATGATTTTTATTATTATTCAATTAAATATTTCTTATTAATTATTTTTTTTTTTTTTCAAAAGTTACACTTCAATCGCGTGTGACGGTTACACGCGCTCGTTTTTTTTAAAACTGTTTTGTAAAAAGTTATAGGAAATTCAATGAAGTATAAAAATTGTCCTCATCGTTATATCGCTAAAATCTATTGTTTTGAAGAAATGAGCAATTCATGTATCACGTTATCATGAGTTGTCATGAAAGTTTGTCCCAATATTCATTGTCATTATAAATATTTAATAGAATAACAAGATCTACTAGCGTACGAAACTGCGAGCGCAACTAATACCATAAAAAATTAATCTACTTTAAAATTTCCTAAGTTTTCAATTTAATTGACAATGTTATCAATCGACATAGAAGAAACTTGAAGTGTTTTTACGTTTAAAAGTCGCCGGTGGAACGTAATTTGACTGGCTGTTTGCCCAACAGTGGGACATCTACTGATCAGTAAATTCAATCGAGAACAGTGCGACAGCGCCGTCGTAATATACCTTGTAATATAAAGGCCACATAAAATACCATTATCAGTGTAAAACTCGGGAGGTCTTATCTGTTAATATCAGAAGGAGCCCTCCGGGAGGGTCGATCTCAATAAATTTATGAAAGGGATATAGCCAATACGGGTACCGGTCTATCCTATTAATTAAAATACTTAATTAATTCACCTGAAACTGGTTTTAATCAATTCATTGAATTAATTAATACGTCGTTGGATCTTTTACGCTGTGTGTATGCCGATGAATTAAATTCGTAATAAATATGCATGCACAAGCTTCAAAGACATCGAAACATAAAATGAATTATCATTCACTACTATATCTATCTATCTATCTAAATGTATAAAAATCCATTGTCATCATGTTTGTCCACGATGAACTCCGAAACTACACAACCAATCTTTATAAAAGTTGGCAGTTATGTATTTTATAATTTGGTCCAACTTGAGAGAGAATAATTTATATTTCGACTAATGGCCTCAATATTTTTAAATTAGAAATTAAATTATTGTCAATGTTTATTATTGTTATTAATTGTAAGTTCCATCAATCTCGAACAGATGGCATTTTAAATTAGTTTGTTGAGAGACGACTGTAGAACCGAGTGTTATACATATCTCACAGATTTCTTTTTCAATAATTAGCCACAACAATGCGTCAGCTAGTATTATTTAAAAGCACACACAAATGCACGTGTATAAAGCTTTTATTTCCCAAAATTTTACATTTGTGTCAGTAATACAAAGACAAATTATACTTTATAATTATTATACTTTTGTTACCTTCATTGATATAAAACACATGTTGTAGATTCAAATATATTTCAATATAGTTATCAGTTCTCACGAAATCTTGAATTACTATCCAACTTCATGGTGTCGCTTTTATGTGTCGGTGAGTGCGCATCGTTAAAATTCACTCTTATCTTTTTTCCCAAACGCGCCAAGATAAGTATTTCAAAACGTTGTATTATATGACATTTTTAATGATACAAATTTAAAGACATTGCTTTTTGTATCTATATCTAAAGATTTTTCCTCTGAAAAACATACTTAACAATTTTTTTAAATTATATCACATATGAAAGCTACATTATTAGTGAGTAACATGACATGTATTTTATTTTCAAAAGCCATATTAACATGAACAAAGCTGCGAGCAAAACCTAGTAATGAACAACATTGGAATGCAATATGTTTCTTCAGTTCAGACTTCGAAACGGGTGAACGGATTTCGATTAAACTTTCACTAGGGGATAGAGGATATCTTACATTATCACACAGACTATATCTAACGGGTTAAGCAGTCATTTTAAGTTAGACTATCTACTGATTAGCCGTATCTAAAATCTACAGTTAAATCCAACGATCAGTCTATCGACAAGTCGTAAGATCTCTGAACGTCGACAATACGGTCCTCGTCTTAATTACGATTTAATATATCGTCAATTAAATAGTTGATCGGTGAATAAACCGAATTGGGAAGGTGTCGCGACTAACTGCTATACGTTAGGGTAGTTTTCAAATTAGCCGGGTTCGTGCATTGTTCGGTTTCGTCCCCAGTCGATTCGTGCAGGTGTTTCAGACTATCTCGCTTGTATTGTATAAATAATTTGCCTCGAAACGTACTCAACTAATTAGAGGTTAAGTTTACTCAATTGTTTAACAAATTGTTTGATTATTATTTTCGTTTATACACTGTTATATACTCTGCGCAATTTTATATATCTTACAAGAGCTAAAAAAAACCAAACGCTTTGAAGTGTTACTTATTATATTTTTCATCAATGAATTTGTATTTGTTAGGAATTCTGATCAGAGAGTATCCGAAGGAGTAATCATAAAATTATAATTCTATTAACTTACGTATATTTAAAATAATTAATATATCTAGACCCAGTTTAAGCTATGCGTCGTACTTGTCAGTCAATATTTATTTTAAATGTAAGTCATAACAGTCGGGAAAATTTAAAGAAAGAGAGAGAGAGAGAGAGAGAGGGAGACAGATTACCAACAGTAAAAGAATGTCATATAAAATTAATTTCGAAGCGATGATAGCTTAGACGAGAGCGTGTTCGGACACAGCATCTATGGTCGTAGGTTCAAATCCTTGCCACTGTGTCGAAGCTTTCGATGAAGGAAAACATCGTGATGACACCATAGCATGCTGGTAAGGCTTTTTCTAAGTTCAATTGGCTAGCTACCACCCTCAAGTTGAAAATCTGGCGCCAAGCACCTGTTGGTGTGTTCCAACAGTCGCACTTGAGAGCCAGTCCCCTTTAGGCTTATCATGTTTATATCAAATGATATTATGTGCAAACGCAAAAAAACTGCATGATTATCTAGTATTTAATGTATATCATAATTTAAGTACATCTTTGACATAAATTGTGGAATTACTATGAAGAGATCTGAGAATATTTATCACGTTGATTCTTGGCATTCTATTCGTTTCAATACCTACAGAATCATATAGGAATGAAAGTAGCGCTACAAAAATAATACCAAGCCTCTTTGACGCATGTATTTTATTTTCAAAGTGTAGAGAAAAAATATAGTGAAAGTATCACATATGTAATCATTTCCTAATTCAATTTTATGTTAAGTTATTAATTTTATTTATAAGTTATTCTAAGTACACACACACAACTTACAATCATGATCTTTTGCTTAAAACTTGGAAGTAGGTGAAATGGGGTGTTAGCTTAGTGCTCTAAATAGAAAGAGATAGAACAGGACCGACTGTGGAGGGTCCATTTTAGGAAAACAAAAAATGATTTATTATCAGTTGCCACAAAATATTTTTGTTGTTGCGATATTATAATGTTGCAATATTCTGAACAGCCATTTATCTGCCAATAGATAAACAAAAAACGGACAAATAAATTTTATTTATATGTATTGATATTTCTGAGAATTTGACTGTTTGAATTTAAATGGAGCTTATATAAGAATAAACCATTAAGGATTAAAACTGAGCATATTAGGAAATGCAGAACAAATGTTTTTTGTTTCTTAACATGTCCTCGTCTTATGTAAGTTCACTTACTAAATAAAAAAAATATCAGCAATAGTAATTTAACATTGCGAATTATCCTAGCTTTTATTTTTTTTTAATACTGTATATGTTTTAGTGTTCGACCATAATTTTAGCTGAAGACGTGGTCTACGATGGGAAACACGCCAGACCTAGAGGGGACTGGCTCTTAAGTCTTAAGTACAGCTGCCGGACATATCACCAAATGCCTGACTACAAATTTTCAACTTGACGGTGGTAGCTGATAGGCGGCAGACTTAGAAAAAATCCTACCTTGGCTAAGGTTTTTGTCATGATGTTTTCATTGACTGGAAGCTCCGACTGAGTTCGAACCTACGTTCATCGATGTTGTGTAAGCTATCATCGATTTATTCGATCATTATCGATGAATTTTCTCATGTTCTAATACAAAAAAAAATCGTGATGCCGCTCCACGTATGTTGTTGTTCTAAATGAAAACTTAAAAGCATCTTTGTCTTCGACCAAAAGCCTTCAGTTTTAAAGCGTGTAACACGTTGAATATTTTACGAGGAGTAGCGTGTAACCGATGTACTCCCTGTCCCACCTCCCTTCTCTATCCTCCTTCAGTTTCGTCGTGTTTCAACTTTTAATCACGTGTATGTGTTTTATTTGAAAATCACTCAATTAATTATTTATTCCGTCCGCCCTCGAAACTTACCAAGTTGTTTGATCTACAGAAAACATTTCTCTAACTTTGTTTATGATTTGATCTAGATCTTTCTTTGTAGCCTGTAGGTATATAAAACATTTAGGTGTACGTAATTTGGCCCCTTAGATGGCACAGCCGTTGATATCTATTTTTTTATCTTCCAATTATTTTTTAGCACATAAAAAATAGGGTCGCAAGTAAAACTTAATTTATTATTTTTTATATTCATTACAGAGCAGAATAATATATGTTTACCGGGTTGGTTTTTAATAAAAGTGGATGTTGATATATACTACACTACATCACCGTTTGATCACCTCGAGAGTGTTTTCCCACACGTTTGCAATGAGTCGGATGTTCCGGTGGGAAAACATTGTGATGAAATCACGGCATGGTTGTAGGGCCTTTTCTAAGTCAGCCTGGCTTACCACCTTCAAGCTGGAAATCTTTGTAGGTGGTAGAGCCACGCTGAAGTTATTTCTGCTTTCAGCATGAATGGGGTCGTACCACCCGACACACAGAAACACCCACGTCAAGTAACAGTGCACCCATCGTAGCGTTTCGTCCGTCAGTGATAGCGCCGGAGGCCTACCTCCCTAACCCCCCCCCCCCTTACAACTCTTCTGGTTTTGCAAGTATCTATGGATGGTGGTTATCACTTCTGTCGCAAAAAATATCTGTCGCCAGCCGTTGGCGTGTTCCGGCAGCTGCACTAGGTTTAGCGCGTATACCATCTTTGAGTACATCTTTATTTATCAGGTGAGATTGTAGTCCTAAATCCTATAATGTATAAAAAAATCGTAAGAAAACATCGTGATAAAACCATAACATTTTGGTAAGTAACTAATTAATTACCACTTTATTGCATTATGTTGGATATTTATTGCAAGCTGCACTTGACAGTTAGTTCACCTATAGGTATCAACATTTCACCCCAAGTGTAATTATGAACAAATGCTTATATAACCTATAAAGTCTAAACAATGCAAAGAAATAAATAACTCCTGGCTTTAATACTATAATTTGTCAAAATCGCTACCACCCTACTACAGGTCGAAACATTTAAAATTCGCCGAACAAATTTTGATTGATCGCTTACCGTTTGAAACGGGAAGGGGGCGAATTTTCGTTTCCCCCCTTTATATCTCAAAGACATATTTCTACCGGGGGCAACAGTGCAAAGGATGCTTCAATATTGATTAGCAAATTATGAATTCCTTTTGAGTTGTTGCTCGTTGGTGAGAGACGCTGGGAGTGCGCTTCGTAATTTTATTGCAAACTAACACGCGCCTGCGACTTTGTCCACTTTAAATAACAATACAAAGCTTAATAACAATTAGCGCCATCTAGTTAGAACACTAGGTTATGCCAAATTATGTGGTGATCGTTCAACTGGTGAAGGAATTTATGAATCTCAGAAATACTAGCATCAGCTCGCGACTTCGTTTATGTAAAAATAGTTATTTTATAGGAACTGTGTTTTTTTCCTTAAATAATCGTAAGTTTTTATTTTTAGTTGTAAATTTGTAATTATTAGTTAACTTATAATTTATTTTCCGATTTTAAGTTACCTGTGTTAATTTGATAATTATTATTTAGCCGATATCCGTACCGTAGCCGAAAACCGTAATTATATGTAGTTTTTATTGTATATTGAAGTCCTCTATATATTAGTTAGTGTAAATCTGGTCAAAATCGATTCAACTGTTCTTGAGATTATACAACAGACGTTTCAATTTGATGTATATACTTACATTATAAAATTAGTAGATAAAAAAAGTGTATATTGCCGTTAAAGAAAACTATATTTTTTAAACGACATTAATTATTGTTTTACATTTGAACTCCAATAAATACAAGGTTTAATTAAAGACATACTGCTCGGATCAGTCTGTATATATAAATATATTTCAAAAGTATGTTTGTCCTGTTTATTCTCCAAAACGACTCAAATATTTTAAATAGACTTTTATTGGCAGATAGTTTTTTTTCCAGAATATTATCTACATATAACATCATTACGCTTTTCTATAGGGATTAAGTAATAATAGTGAAATTACAAATAAGGAAACAATACACAGTTTATGATTAACTCAGACAATATTATGAAACCAAGTTTTTTAAACTTATACTAAAGTTTCAAGTATACGATCACGTACAATGACCCTGACGATGCACAATCAGGCGTTATCAGTGAAATCATCGGCCGGCGATAATAGTGCTCCGCCCACATCGGCAGCCGGCTGACCAATCACGACCGGTCGATTGGTCAATACCGATCCACACCGTCCAGTCACGTTAAATCCATAACCGAAACGAAAGGTAAAACCACAAAGGTGCCGAACTTGTACATCCATTGGTTCCATAAAAAAAAGTCGAAGCACTCGTAAGGACTGTCCACAGAAGCGAAAACTCAAAACAATGAAATAAATATGTTCTCTTTTGAATTTCCATATTAATTATAGTGTGAATAACAATATTTACATTTCAAAATTTGTTTATTGAAATTATTAAAATTAAGTGTATTTTCATATCTATTGGCACTCGCAGTAATAATTATATACATTTTTATAAAGTCTATTAACCAATCAAACGTATGATGAGCTGCGAAATATCAATATTACATGTACACGCCGCCATACTACGCCGCGCTAGTCTGACGCAAGCCGGTCATGCTTACGTAGCATGTCATGACGTGAAATTATAAATTTATCTCCTGCGAAAAATACCGCTGAACGCGCCTAAAGAAGTTTCCACTTGATAAAACAGCTCGTAGTCTGACGACGGTACATTTTATTGACAAACGCATTTCCCCCGGTTTCTCCTTAGACTTTATTTAAATTATGGAGACAAACGTTCCAGGGACGAGTCAACATGTTGTAAAAAGCTTATAGGACCGGCGTGCATTCTCATTTATGGCGTTAGGAAAGAAAAAAGACGCCCGAGGAGCGTAAATTAGTTGATAATTCGTGTGCGACAGTGCCGAGCTAAACTTTCGTTAAATGTTAGACAAACATGCGCCTAAGCAAATGGAGACAGGTGTCCACGATAGGCTCGTATTGATATATAAGCGGCAAACACACCACGCTATATAATACACATACATAAACGTATGTTTCGTTTGAAATATGTAAATCGGTCGTGTGTTAATTAAACACGAGATAACCGATCCTTGATTCTTTATTTGCTCTTTTAAAAATTTCAACTTTGATGTGTCAACATCGTAACTTACGTCTGTATTTGGTTGTCGTTCTTATGAATTTGTGTTTCGTTTTTTTTTTTAGTTATAATTTGTATTAATAAAGATTAGCTTAAGGGGTTCGAATAACAACGATGTGTGATATTAAGAGATAAATAATCTAGTAGATTATCACCGCCATTGTCGACTAGGTTTTTTACGACCATTTCGATGAACTAACAAGATGGTGGCCGTCTCGTTAGAACTTTTTAGGAAGTTTATGTGACAAGTCAGAATCCATGCTCCGTGGAATTATGTCCCATCCACTTCATCAGTGCACAATAACCGTACTATATTACATAAAACACCACCAATATTACATAATATAGAGTTGAATAATACAATATTATGAATAAAATATAAAATCCACTACGTGCCATTCCAAGATCCCGTCAAAAACTCTAAACAGAGCTTAAAATGTTCGTTTATTTTGAAATTCGAATAGAACGAATTGATATTGAATGGATGAATGTACGATTTCAAAAATAGAACAACTCGAAACAGAATCGGTTAATTTGAAAATTAGAACGGAACGAATGAAAGATCGAATGGATTTTCAAATGTAATAAGATCTAATATTTCTTGAGCCGTGGGGTTAAGATTTCGGAGCGGTATCGTTCAGGAATCAATCTATTCCCGCCCTCCATTAAGCTTTAATCTTCGTAGGCTGGCTATAACTTAATTCCCGACTTCGGTACCGGGAATAAATAAGCAATAAACCGCTACAGGTGCCTCTCCGACTGTGTTTATATACGGTATTATACATCTTAGAGGATTAGTTTAGTACCACGGCGAGCCCCTCGTCTTTTGTCCGGGAACATTGTAATAGAAGGATAACGGACCCGATCATGGGAAATGCAGCAAATGTTCGCTATTCGCGTGTCTGCGGCAATAATTGAAATACGAAAGTATTCTTTTTTCTATTATCTATGTTTTTCCGTTTATTTTTCTATCACATTGTCGTGTGTTCCGATAATATGTCATTCGATATAATAAACTACGGTGATTTTTTATGAGTCTCGTCATTATTCGCAATTAAGGTTTATATAGCCTTTACATATTATGAAAGGTAACGCCCGTCTGTCTGTTGGTTATAACTCGAGCGTTACTTAAGTGATCCCCATGATTTTTTTTAAATTATGAAGGTTATTTACTGACCAAATTCCAGTATATATATTGTTTCATTAATATCTGGATAGTCCAAAACCATAAAGGTTTAAGCTCCATACTAACGAATGTAGAGCTCATGAGGCACAGGTCAACAGACTGTTGGCGGTATTAGCTTACAAAATACCTGATTTTGTACAAAATTTCGAAAAATAATAAATGATGTAGGTATTGTAACTGTAAATGTATTGTACAATACGTAAAATCATATTTTTATGTAATTGTATTTTTAAATTCTTTTCTCATTTGTACGAACTTTTTTTTACGAAACCCATGAAATTTACGATTTACGATGTCGTGAAATTTAAAAAATAAATAAAAACATGTTCCGCCATTTACAAATCTGGGTCTTAAAAAATTAGCCGAGGGGTTATCGGGAGTATATCGAACAGATTATAAAGATAATAGCAAATTAAGTCGACTAAAAATGACCTTTAGTACGTTATTTTGCAATACATTGACCAATATAAATCCATGGAACGATTATTTAGTATAGAAATAAATAAACAAAATCAATAGTATCACGAATCTAACTTTAATACTTTTTTATGTTTTATTTTTGGCAACCAATCTTCCAGAATATTACTGCCATTGTCGAGTAGGTAATAATATTACAAGTGTTTTGCGATAATTTCAATGTTCTAACAAGATGGTGGTTCCCTTGTTAGAACTTTCCAGAGATTTTTTGGCATCTCAGAATTCATGCTCCGTTGTCTTATTTTCCATACACTTCACTTATACCCAATAATCAAACTATATTACGTAAAATGTCACCAATTCAACGAACCAATGTAATCAAACACAAGATTATGAATAAAATATGAAAGCCATTACATGACAGACTCAGATCCCGCCAAAAACTCCAAACTTTGATATTTGAACGTCCTCAGGAGAACAGAGTCGCGGGCACCGGCTAGTTAAGATGTTATGGAGCGAATACGTTTCCTTGCGACATTATATCCAATTTCCTGCAGTAAAAATTCGATAGTTTAACGCGTTGCGACGAGAAAAAAAACCATTTGTTGATGTTCGCAAGTAGGGTCACCATGTGTTATAATCTAGTTTCACAGTTCAGGCACTTTTATACTAATTTCAGGCAGTTTATGATACTTCTGAGGCAGTTTGAATGTATATATATATTAGGGCATTTTAGATTTGAATTGTTTATTTTTTTTAAAACGTTAATTGGAACAGATTACTAGTCCTTTGGTGATAAATTTTTAACTCTGTATTGTTCTATAGGCAGGCTCGAAAATGTCCTACCGAAATCCAAAAAAGTATGAATTATGTGTCACAACAATTAATAACAGCATATTTAGCAAGTTTGGATTAACCTGTATTAATTAAGAGAATAAATTTCATTATTTTTAAACGGATAATACAATGAAATTTTGTCAAGTCGAAATTTAAGGAAGACGCGATAAAATTCGAGTTTTCGATGTTTCGATTTACGAAGGCTTTTGACTTTGAAAAGTTTTTTGTGTACAAATCCTCGACTTGCAATTGTTTAGAATTTACGCTACGTCATTTTGAGTTACTAAAGTGAAACAAATAGGACTTTTTGTAACACAAGATTATGTTATAGTACAATTACTTCTAAGGAAGAATGTACGTACTGTCGGCAACATTCTTAAAGTCGGTATCTCATTTATTAATTGTTTAGCTGTAGAAATTATTAATTTATAATCATCGATATATTTGAGATACATAAATCAGATGTTTAGAATACTTTGTAGGGAAATGTTGATTATTTCGACTTATCGATACCTTAAATTTTGAGTACTGGAGGTGTTAACGCTCGAAGGAACGTGCACAGGGTTTTTTTCGAGCTGTAGATATATTCGATTAACTGAAGTTCGATATATAGAGATTCCACGGTTAATATTGAATAGTCCGAAGTTTTAACATGTTTAAATGGTTACCCTATTCGGTGACGAATTTTATGTGTTGTCGCACGTCTGTCTCGAATGTTCGACTTGCGCCTTTGATGGCAGATCAAAGACGCCGGCTATCGGTCCGCATATTGATATAAATAACACATTAAAAACTTTAAAATAACGTTATTATACATCGCTGCATCAAAACAGCCGGTTATTCAGGACTGTATTCAAACCGTATCGGTGTCGTTTCAGCGTAGTATATGTTAGCGTCAAAGTGCAGAAGTAAGTTATTAGACAGAATATCTAGGTAATGTACAGTAGAGTGTCCGTTATTTACCAAGTTGACTATTTTACTTGGGTATTGTTCAGATGATAAAGGGACATTTCCAGAATATACAAATTATATTTTTGACGCCCATTTCAACATTTTTTCATCCCAAGGGATCATAATAGATAGAGAATTAATAATATTAGGTAACTTACACAATAAAACAAGCAAGAAATTAAATAATTTCTAAAATGTGAAGAAACCCCATGTTCAATGAATGGGAATTTAACATCAGATTTGATTGTGGTAATACGCTAAACTCTATAAAGTATAAAAAAACTGAAACGAAACATTTATTTCACTAAATGTATGGTAGTTGCGACACCGTTCAGCCGTAAATTCGTCTACCAGTTCAAATAGCTCCCTTGTTTGTATGTCTATAAATTAAGACTAATCGATATTTGTAAAGCGGTTTTCCCGCGGCTTTATCTCGCCGGGATGTTGACAGATCGCTTCGTAACTGATTACCTGTTAAACGTCACGTGGGAACACTTGCATAATTACCCGTTAAGTGTAACAACCGTTCACAATACGCGTTACATTGATTTTCCAACGCTGTGTTTGGGACTCACATAATTAATAGTTTTGAAGTAAAACTTCTTATGGCACGGTAGGGGAAAATTGTCGTTGCGCATTAAACGTAAGGTATAAGTGTGTGTCTGCGTCTAGTAGTATACCAGAATAAGTAAGTGTATAGTTAAGTATTCATATTGCGGGACTTCATATAGTATATAGTTTATGAGCATTATTATATATATTAGCGGGCCCGACGGACGTTGTCCTGCCTTAATAATTTAAAAAAACCTAGAAGATAACCGCAGCGCCACATCTCATCTAAACCATTCTTCAATCCACATGAACACACACAAAAATTTCATCAAAATCTGTTCAGCCGTTTAGAAGGAGTGCAGTCAGTTCAGTATAAACATAATTTAATGCATATAAGTCAAAGAAATATCACTACCTCCGCGTGTACACACCGTTACACGATTTTTTTAAAGTATCACAAAATGACTGCACTGTGTCTCCCACCAACCACTAACTACTGAATAAACGACGAAAGACGCAAAACACCCGGCATCTATTGAAAAAAAAAACGTTAAACAATATAAAACATTGAAACCCACTTGAGAATTAACATCCTCTTCGATAAACTTATATTTATATTTCCCAGTGGGATGGAAAAAAAAGGATATTTTCTCAGGAAGCGATTTTTGTATCAATAAAACTGTACAAACACAGGCGGGCGCGGGAGGCTGCTAAATTCCTTATCTCAAATCGTTTAGCGTATAGACGCTACCTTTGTGGGATAGTTTTGGGGACCGACTCGAATAATATTGATGAGAAATCCAACAAAAATGAATCCTTGAGTCGATCACGATATCATTATAAAGTCACCACAGCGACTTAAACCTCCTAACGCATATCAAACGTATCTGGTAGGTAATCTAGCATATCTACTAGCAGTCAATAGTCTGTAAAATCATGTCATTTCCAGACATCACTTTCATTCTCATTTTGGCCCATCCCATAGCAATAGCCTTTAGATATTAAAACTCGCTTGACATGGTGTTTAAACTCACAGTCCGGCAAATCGGTAAAACTGTTACTGGTCTTACTAAGTCTGAAACATGGGACGTTAGACACAGTTTCTAGTATTTAAATCATGCCGGTTTTTTACGAAATCAAGCTTTTCGAGAACAATATTAAATAGCTATTAGATTCTGAATCACGTATAGCTTGCATCATAACAACCTAAACTCCATATATAAAACACCTAGACACGAAATCAAAGCCTACTCTCATTGAATACCATAGGAAACCTAACCTGAGATCTCTTACTTAAAGAGTTTGGGCTCTAGTAAAACAAATTTAAGGCATTCCGCGCCACGTGTACCACCGGTAGTACACGATTTGATAACCATTGAAAACGAAAAAAATACTATACCATGCTGAAGCTGTGAAGGCCCGTCAGGCCAATAACGTAGACAGTTCGAAAAATAACTAGAATTATACATGTATTTTTCGTCAAAATATCAAATGGCCTGAAGGACATGTCAGAAATGGCTTGGCACAGAACGTGTTAAGTGAATGAATTGAATATCATCGACCTGACTATGCTGGTAGAGCGTTGTAATGTAAACTATGATGAAAACCTTCAAACGGTGCACGTGTTAATAAACTTGATAAGGCATTATCACAGGACGTTAACCTCTCGTGTTTGACTGAGATTGTAAGTGTTTACAGAGTTGGGAAACATAAGCGATGAGCCATGTGCCTAGATTGTTGGAGATATTTACTTAGAATAACAATGGTTTGAGCGCTTTCTAGACTTTTCAAGTTACACATGTATTAATTATATATGCCTTGCTCACATGTTTGATGATTAATTACTTACTTTGAAATCCGTGTTAAGTTTCACTTGATGTAAAATGACGCTGTGGTCAATTATGGTAAACACGCTAAACCTAAAGGGACTGGTTTTTAAGTGCAGTTGCCGGAACACACTAACAGACGGCGACATATTTTCAACTTGGAAAAACCTTACCACCATGCAATGTTTTCATTCCGATATTCTCTTTCACCGAAAGCTCCAACTCAGTTGCTAGGATTCCAACCTACGTCCGTAGGTCCGTACGTCGATGCGGTGTCCGAATACCTTATCAAGTAAGCCATCATCGTTTTGTTGGGTTACTCGTGATCATCGACAGATAAAGAATTGTATAAATAATATTTTAGGGAATATACTCTCATTCCACTTGGTATAACAGCAATATTGGTACCTAAATAGACAACATTTGGCGTTATTTCATTTGTAAAAATAATCCTATCTGATTTCGTATAGAAAGTAATATGAAAGACGTCATATCAATTTAAATAACTCTGGGTTAGTGTATCGCCATCTAATGGGGTATACGCTAATAGCTGTTGTATAATCGCTATAAAACCTATATTAGTCTGTAATAATGAAAAAGGACTCTATTTAGCTTTACTATTATTTGTATTAATCTCTTGTTTAGATTTGCCGCCAGACAGAAGTGGTTGTGATAGAAATTATACTACATTTTGAAGTTCTAAAAACATTTCACAAAATATGTAGATGATAACCTAGAATTGGTATATAACAATGAGGGTACATTCACTGATAAAGATTTATATTGAACAAGCTTTTGCCGGCGGTTTAGCTTGCGTTAGTGTAGCTCTATGACTCGGAAACAGTACATTTTTTCTAGATGATTATTGAATAGATTCATGCTGATTGATTAAGTAGTTACGGTGTGAAAACTTAAAAACAAACATACAACCTCACTATCGCTTTTTTATATTAGCTAGGATTTAATTAATTTTAAAAATAATGTTCAAGCCCTAATGGCTATAATGAGGCGTGATGCATAAAAATGTAAACAGTGAGATCACGACTAAAGTATATAACAATTTACTTAATAATAACTTAGTACAAATAGACAACGTAGAAAGGTACACTTGACAGGAATAAGTTAAAAATAAACATAACGCATTAACCATAGCTGATGAAACTAAGCTTGAACTTAATGTACATATTTTGTGTAACGGTTGTGTGCTTAGATTGTTTGCTGACCCCCACCATTGTCTGATAATACGGCGCCAAGATGCAATCTCTTATATTTCAACAAACATCACCATTATCCAAGGTAGCTAAGATGGTGGCTGTCGTTCAGACTGTTTCCTTTACAAGTAGCTGCTTTAAAATGCATTTTCAAAGTTTAATAACTGAATACTCTGACCGTTACAAAGTGCAAGTTTAGTACACCTGCACTAATTAATGTATATTCATTCTATAAAATCCGGTGTACGTGCACTAAAAATGACCTTTTAAAAGCAATTGTTAATCTTTAAAACCAGCAGGGTATACAAATTGGTCTTGCTTATTCCATATTTTAGGCACACTAACACCAATAACAGTTTTTAGGTAATAATGTTAGGTTTTATAACACAGTCCCAAAGAACATTACCGATGTGCCGGATAGCGAGTTCAAGCACCATGTCAAGCGGGTTTTAATGTCTAAGGATGGATGATTATGTGAACGATGGTGACGTTTGGAAATCACGCCCCTCTCTGTGCCTCATTTCTCTCACTAAAAACGAATTAAACTATTTATGTTTGCAAAAATATATATCTTGAAAAGATAAACTAGATTCAGTTTCTTGCTGGTTCTTCTCGACGACTGGGTTGTTTTTCCGAATAGCTTTGACGTTCATAAGCAAATTCTCAGGGCCTAAATTGAATAAAGTATTTTTGATTTGGCTTGAAACGGGATTTACTGAATCAATCGGCTATGAATAACTTCAAGATATACATATATGGTGATCACGATTTGAAAGTGTCTGTCGCTCCAATTTGAAAATAAACACATATAAGTGCGTCCATTGTCACACCCTCTGCAACTGCGCCGCCTTTGATCATTGTTTTAACAGCTTGTATTCATCCCTAAAGTTAATCACTCGTATAGAATGTTTGGACAAAACGACCACATCCTTAACAACTTTACCGGTAATCGTTTGTTCGGTTTCTTAAAACGTATTGAGACATCGCGTTGTTTGTTTTCTCAGTGTATTTCTGCTTTATGTTTTCTTTAAATGTTTACTATCATTTGTCTCTTTTACGTTGTACTTGTTGAGTTTTAGAAATACTATAGGTTACAAAAGAAAAACGATGAGATATAATATCTGTTTCAGGGAAAAGTTGCCATTGAAAAAAGATGATTCTTATGTAGTTTAAACGGAATCCTAAATTATACGTCTATCTTGCAGTTATCATACCATTAATAACTTATTGTTTTGCAGTCTAGTTTTTCTGCTGCAATGGTTAAGGCAGTTCTCAATTTCCCTACAAACGTTTGACCACTACTTGTACTATATAGTTGCAAGTGGTCTAGTATTAGGACCTCGTGTTAGGCGCCTTAGTTTTCTCTCTTTTGAATTGTGTGATTGCCACATGATTTTTGACTACGCTATACCCTTATAACCTACGCCTAGTCTAAAAGGGAAACTTGATTGTAAATGCATCTACAAGGAGATAGATATGTCCAACTACTAAACTATTCCCTTAACAACCATCGCTGTACTTGGATGATAGTGTAATTACCATCAACTGAGGAGAACTTATACTGCTAATCCAATATATGTATAAAAGGTATACAGCACTACTTACCTTATTTCTCTTTTCAAGTCATCGTAATCCCTCTGCGTGTCGAGCCTGGCTTCTAGCCTGGCTATGTGTTGCTTTTTCTCGTCTAGTCGCTCTTCAAGCCGCTGTAGCTGCTGCGTGTGCGCCTCTTGCAGCGCTGCAAGCGATGCCTCGAGCCGTCTCACGTCTTCGACTAGTTGTGCGATCTGATAACAAGATAGGCTTAGTTCAGCGAAAGTTTTCCGATAGGCAAATTTACAGAGGCTTCTGCTCTAGTTATTATGAATCGCAAGGAAATTGGTAATTAATGTGGTTGGATAAGCCTGGCTATCGCGATATAGCTGTTGTCGCTAAATCGCTTCTACAAAATTATTTTCCATTAGTAATAGTAGATGTATTGGCAGTCAAAAGACTCACACCCAGTAGTGGGTTACAAAAAAGCGTAATAAAATAATAAAAACGTAGACAAGGTTTGATAATTAATTACTACACTTAATTAATATACGACTTGATTTAAATAAATTAATTATTATTCTATTACAAAAATATATTTATTGTTACATTGCTTATATTACATACAAACGCAGTATAAATGACAACATGAAGCTAAGATAATTGGAAATAACCCAAGGTTTTTTGTTTAATTAATATAAATTATATTTGAAAACTATATTCCTCTGAGTATAATATGTATATTAGATTATTATTTTTAACATAAAACAATTCGATGTAAAATTAAACTTGCAAAGTATAACATAAATATTCAATTGTTTCTACCTTCTTTACGTTTAAAAAAATAGACAAAAACAAAGAAGTAACGAAGCATTTATATATTTGAAGTAATTATGACATAGTAAAGGGTATAACATAAAGGATGTATGGCAAACTAGCAGTCGCCCGCGACTTTTTTTGTATTTGTATAATTACAATT
This sequence comes from Antheraea yamamai, assembly GCA_036509395.1. NCBI lineage: Eukaryota > Metazoa > Arthropoda > Insecta > Lepidoptera > Saturniidae > Antheraea > Antheraea yamamai. The sequence goes on along the minus strand of AP028439.1, from coordinate 17,504,387 downwards.
GATGACACCGTGTATTCTTGTAAGGGGCCTGGCAGAGATGGTTTAAAAAACCTCTACATGTACTTATCTTAATGGGAGGAGCGTAAAACCTATTCTTACGTAATAACCTGTAAATTAGTTTTCAATTTACTTTACACTTATTTTTATATCTTGACCAATTTCAATAATATCTTTGTAACTTATAGTCTCTGTGTTATTGTGATGTATAAGCTAATCTATCCATCCTCATATACTTTCTAGTTTATAATATTCATAAGATTTAATATGATCCTTTTTATAACAAAAAGCAATGAAACGTTAAAATTGTACCACATTTCCGTTCGATAATTTGCGATCTATTCATAAAATCAGCGTATATCACAACAGTATACAATTCCGATAGCATTGTGTCGCGGCTGCCAATCGAAAATGACCTTTAATGGGTGTTGTTAAGGTAGCTGTCAATGTTATAGTCGGATTGAGCTCTAGTAACGTGTTATTTGTCGACCTTCGGAAGATATTAATTGTTGTTGAGATGTACGTACCGCTGGCGGTGAAGCGTTGAGATTTCTATCTCACCAACACATACGGAAATAATACAGCGTGGTTCATTCTGCAGGTATATATAATGGAAAAGAGATCTTATAAGGAGACTAGTTGTCCGCTCCGACTTCACACGGGTGTCCTATCGACGAAAATGAGACCAATGCTGCGTTTATCAAACGACACAAGTCTACAAGCTACAAGATACTAGGACATTTTATACAAATAGGTACAGTCATTCTGAAGTAATGTGATTACATACATTCGGCAATTGTTTTTATTCATATAAATTGACCAATCTTTAAAAGACAAGTAGTATTATGACCAGTCTGAGAGGTATATTAGTAAGTGTTGTACGTCAATCATTACCTACCTCTCTGTCAATCTATAATATCGTAAATATATAAACAAATTAAGAAACAGGATCCAATGTACTATATAGTAGTCTGATTGCTTTGAAATTAGGGTGTCAAAGCTTTCTCCTTAGAACCAAGATTCTATTTAGCATTTTAAGATCATCAATCTGCCTGATGTGAACCCTTCTTTATTCTTCTTGTATGTGACTCTCCTAAGACAACTAAATAGTAACTAACATATTAAGGACACGAAGCACAGAGGATATATTTTAAATTTACGAAAATACAGTTCTGAACGTAGGGTTTATTTAAGTAAATATTGTAATATCAGTATCTTGTTCAAATAATAGTGATTTTTTACAGATGATATCTACAAAGGTAGCGTTATCTGTCTCATTCTTTATCGTTATTGAGCGGTAGATACGTGTTAAAAAGGAACGAGACAATATGAGGCGCACAGTTCAGTCCTAATTTGTTTACTCAAGAATCAACAATCTATTTCGATGTTAACGATATTATAAAATCACGTTATCTCAGACATTATAATCACGGTGTATTGTTAATTAGTTTATTACTTTTTCTTCTAAAGCTTTACGTCGATGTTAGTCGTAAACGATCTTTGAAATTTATATATATACAACTTATTTTAATTGTTATTACGTACTGAAATATACTGTTTGATTCGAGGATAAACATTTTATTATAAACTAGCTGTGCCCGTGACTCCGTCCGCGAGGAACCGAATGTATAAAATAGTGATTAATAAAACAATCTGAATGTATTAAATCCATTTCCTTATCCACTTTTCTCTCGTACTTGAGTCGCGTCGTCATTAAAATTACAATAACTTTTGATAGAGTGAACTGATTTTAAGGAAACAAAGTCTAAATGTTATTCGAGGATATGTTTTGTGATTTCTTGGTGACGCTTTATTGTGAACGCAGTACTTTTGTAGTGATGCGTGTTCATACAAACAGACAGACAGACAGATAGACATTTCTAAAAATGATTGAGATGTATTTTCATACTTATTCCAAGATATCTGCAACAGCTTTGTGGAAAAATAAAAGTAGTATTTGTATTTGGCCGTTGCAGAAAATAGGAAGAAATTTTTCAGCCGCCATATTTGGCAAAATGTGGCGGTTTCAATCAAACTTAAGTACTCCATTGAGAAGAGTGAGATAACAAAATCTCACCACAAACTATGGACCATGTGTTCGTCTACTAAATGCAAGTAGAACGACAGTATATCATTAGTTAATTAATAAATATCATAGGTAATACATAACCAAACATCGTAATTCTGAACCTTGAAATTGGGCCACAAAAATACAGTCATATTTCTTTCGTATCATTATATTATTTGATACGGTTTAAAAAATGCCATAAAATACACTATGATATTAATAATCATTATATGTGTGTTAATAAAGGTACTAATATATGTGATAAGAAGGTGGTCTTTTATTTTCTGATAAGAAACGTTTTAAAGAATTTTTAGATAAGCTAATATTTCGCTTGGTTCATTTTGTTAGTTTAATTAATAGATCAGGTTTACTGTCTTTTGAAAAACTAAGATTATCTATTAGACTGACTTGGAGGGCTTTGGAGTACAGACTCTAAGGAAGTCTTGAGATTTTAAATGATACATTGTGGTGCCATCTATCGCGACCACCGTACACTAGGCGTTGAAATCGCAATAGTAGCGTTTTATTTTATTTTTTGCAACCATTCGTCTAGTAGATTATTGCTGCCATTGTCGAGTAGGTAATGATATTATTAGTTTTTTGAATGAACTGATAAAATGGTGGCCTTTTTGTTAGAACTTTTCAGGGAGTTTTCGGCAAGTCAGAATCCATGCTCCGTAGTATTATTTCCGATCCACTTCACTTGTGCACAGTAACCAAACTATATTACGTAAAATGCCACCAATATTACAAAGTATAGAGTGAAATACCACAAGATTATGAATAAAATATAAAATCCACAACAAGACATGCCAAAATCCTACCAAAAACTGCCAATAGTGGCGTTGTTAGGTATGTGGCGTGCCTCGATCAGCTGGTGTCTGTACATATTGCGATAAATCAGTAATTCCTGCACTGCATTTAGCTTCCCTCACTTTTCGTGATCCAAAAGCATAAAAAACTTTGAATTACTGAATTTAACAAATACCTAAAAATAAAAAGAAATTCAACCTTCATTAAAACACTCGCCAGGGGATTCACACAAAAACCGATGGAATTTCGGTGGTATTCCTAAAAGTTCACATCCCCGTAACGCACTTGTAAACACATCTCCCATACGATCGGGTACGACCGCTACCGTAAAAAAGTATTAGGCGAAACGAAACATCGGACGAAACCGCGAGTAATTATTGTCTTAATTCGGCGAGTCCTGACCGCTATTACGAGGTCTGTGCATTTCATAAGCGACAGCGATACGTTATTATTTTGTTAAAATATTTGCGATTTATATTTAGCTACTGGGGATATATGTGTTGTGATAAATAATAATACACTTAGTTATTTTGGATATTTTTTTTTAACTGACTACGCTATTGACCTAGCAAGGTCTTAACAGCTTCACCGGACTACGTTATTTTGGATATGTTTATTTGACTTGACCTAATAATGGTCCGGACGAGACAAAGTTACGTAAACAACAAACGCCTTAGCGGGCAGCCGGTCCGCGCTAAGAAATGTGCGGCTTCAGCGCTACATTCATCCTGAAACCATTTTCCTAAAGATAATATAATCAAAGCTTATTAATCTTGTTACTCGTTAAATGTCAATCTACGAATAAACTAATCAAAAATGTTGACTTCTCCACAATTTCTTCAGTCTCATTCAACGAACAGCATCATTATTTATCAATATAACATACATTTTAGATAACAACGCATCAACTTCTATATTATTCAGCAGATCGTAATAAAAACTTATAAGTACAAATATGTATTAGAAGACTGAGAATGTTTACACAATATCTATTTTGTTATACAACTCTGTTATTACAAAAACTATCAATAGTGACACAGAACAAAAACGTGTCAGGAGCCGAGATCACACCTTGTATGTTATTAAAAATTAATATAAATAAGACTCCTAACAATTTATATTACATTTATAACCCAATTTATTGTTTTAAATTTTTTTAAAGTTTTTATAATTGTTTAATTTATTATAATTCTTTTTACTCAAATTATTTATATTACTTCTTAATTTTATATATTATAAAACATGTTAATACTATACTTTTCTATATTTTATTTATGTGATACTTTCCTTTGTACATTATCGTTTATTTTTCATCTACTCGTCTGTACATCTTTATATCAAAACTGTCTAACAACGCATGCTGTGAAAAGTTTTAAAACCAATGTGTTTATAGGTGTCCGTATGTAATTTAATTATTTATTCACGCATTGTTTATTGACCACTGGCTGTTCATAAATAAATAAGAAGAAAAAATAACGTTGAATCTTGATCATTTACTTTACAAAATATTTATCCCGGTCAAGCGGAGGGTTGTTTAAATCGCTTCCGGCTTACAGCTTGTGCAGTGTCTCAGCCCTCCTTCACTGAAGGGTTAAGGGCAGGCCCCGACAATTACCTACAATGATTACAACGCACAATTATCTCTTCGGCCACCGGCCGTCACAGCACCGGCTTTTTATGTTCACCACGTTTTTAGTTTAATTACAAAGTCTCGGGTTCAACACGGGGTTATGTCTATTACTTGATGCGGATTTAAAAATTGCCGCCTCTCATGATGAGATTTGATGAAGTTGGACAATTTAACTTTTGTTGTTAAATTCCATGTGGGTACGTTGACATGATGTTATATATGGTCATTAAGTCTTAACATAATTAAAGTTTGTGAAAATAGCGAAGGGAAAAATAACAGACGACACGGACATCATTTTAGTATTATTATGCTGAGGGTAGGCGAAGGTATTTTTTTTATATCATAGGAAGTAAACGAACTGGTGGGTCACTTGAAATTATCACCACCATCCATAGACACTTGCAACATCAAGGGAGTCGCAAATGCGTTGCCAGCCTGTGTTTGAGGGAAGGGGGAGTGGGGGAGGGGAGGTGGTTATATGGTGCTCTCACTGACCGAACGAAATACAACAATGCAAGCACGGTTACTTCACCTCGGTTTTCTGTGATAGGGTGGTAGTACCCCGGGCCAGCCGACCCATTTATGCTGAAATCAGTAATAGCTTCAGCGTGGTTCTACCACCTAACTGATCTCGTATCTCTGATACTGACACTGAAATTTTATATATACATACAGAAATATGTTTTATAATTTATAGAAATATTATGTTATATTTCCGAAGCTATTTTCATCAATATAGTATTAATACTGATCAAATTAAACGTTTCACTTAGATTGTACGTCTAATGTACATTAGAAATGCCCTTAACAACGTATTATTTCAATGAATATCTTAGAAGATACTACAGATTTAAAATTACGCGAAAAAACAACGTTCTTATTATGGACTAACGAAGCTTATTTGACTTCTATGAACTGTCAATTTTAAAACGCTAAAAATAGATCGGATAGTACACGTATCTCAACAGTTTGAGCACTTATGACGTCACATTGATACATAGCATCACAAGTACATTAACACAGGTGCGTGGCTGAGGCAGATATATTTAGAAAATAATTATCAAACCGATCACGTCAAAGAACTCACGACAAGTAAAACTTATTTTGGTTTTATAACAGCAAACTATAGACAAGCAATAAATGAGCTCCCCAACTTATAATTGCTTCATTTAGTTGTCGGACTCTGACACGATTCGCTTTTCGTTTGTCTATGACGAGTTCGGAAGCGATAATTGGGTTTGTCGATAGAAATATGACAAAGGAGCATGTCTATTGTATGTTTTCTTTTTGTTCGCAATATTTTTTTAAGCTTCTAATTAATTTATTATGCTAATCTACCGGTAAGGGCAATTAATTAGTATTCCTTATGTAACATTATGATATAGCAGACTTCGTGAATATTATAAATCCAGGTATGGTAATAAATTCAGATTGTGTACACTAACAATGTCCGAGGAATCGAGTGAAATGAAAATGGTGTTAATAATGTCACAAGTCTTAAACTTTATTTACTTAATGTTATACCAACTTCTAGCTATTTTTTTTCTCCATTATAGTCATTGTGGTTATCATTAGGCTCTATTTCATAATTCGGTAATTCTTATATTTACTAATTCTTATGACATTCGATCAATAAAGCGACATCAGTATAACATCACTATAATATTGAATCGAGTAAATCTGACAACTAGTCAAGGTGCAGAGACAAGTTTCCGACGCGCCCCGCCGCGCTGAACGGCGGCCATATTTGCAAAACATCAAAGATTGACGTTCAAATTTCAAATTCGTTTCGCGTGAAAATCTCATTGCAACCAATTATTTTTTAACATTCTCCAACAGACAAATGATCGATGAATGACAGGAATGACAAGTTTATTGTCAATCAGTAGACAGTTATTGTGTAAAAGCATTACGGTTCGAGTGTGAATATTTATGAACAGGCCGCGATATGGTGTCGCGACATACTAAAATATCATTTTCCATTTGACGATTCGTTACCGCTTTTAATTCCGATAGTGACATGTGATGGGCCGTCATAATGTTTTGGTAAAACGGAAAACTCGTAACCGGGAATCTCTTTTTCGACTCGTGTCTAACAGTTCAATCATTCACGTCGCTTATCATTTTTGGAGAGCCGGGCCCAAACTACACAGAGGCCGTAAAAAGGAAAAACTAAGCGAACGTAGAAGCCTCCAGAACGTCTTTTTGTTTCGTGCTATTGCTCGTCATACCGCCACTGGATTTCTACTGCACTCCTACTATGAAATTTTTGAATATCGACGACGAAAATATTTTTTTAATAAAGTGTCTTCCACCACGATGTATACTCGATGTTTTACAAACAAGCAGTTATTGTTAATCTGTCATTATACCAGTAATTTTTATGAATATTATAAAAAGCGAAAAACCTTTATTTACGATACATGTGGTAACATTGCATTGAGGTAGGATAAAAAAGTCGAAAAAAAAAAAAAAAAAAAAAAAAGTCGAGATGTGTGTTTATTTCTGGTGGATCTCGTTTATCTTTTTGACTTTGGCTTTCTCATTGACTCTGGACTTGTTTGTGCACGCGACTTGGCTTGTTTTTTTGGATTTTTGTGAATTTACTCTGTTTCTGACCTGGCTTTGTTTTTCTGGATTGTTTTCTTGCCTACCGATTGACTTGGCGCGTTGCGCGGACTCTGTTCTTTTTGCCTCATGGTTTGCTGGTGACCCTGTGGTCTCCGGTGGACCATGAGTGCCAAAAAGATTACTAAAAAACGCACGAGCGTGGCGATGGACTCCGATACGGAGGTGGAGGGACGGGCGGCTCCCAAGGTGAGCACCTCTTGCAGGGGGACTGCGAGGCGTGTCAGCCGCAACGTGGGTACTCGCGGGGTTATGGGGGAGGCCGACGGGTCGTTTGACCGGGCCTTGGCCGGCAGCCTGAGTGCGGCGGAGTCGGAGGCGGGTTCCGACATCGGTTCGGTCGTTGCCTCGGCCACTGGATCCAGAGCTGGCTCCAAGGCAGGATCTGCGGCGAGCTCCGAGGCGGAGGCCGACCCTATAGACACCGACGACTTGGATGTCTATACCCTGAGGACGTTGGCGGAGGTTAAGGTGACGGCCATCCTGGAGACCGTGAAGAAGTCACGGAATATTTCGGGGCCTTGCATTAAGGCGTTGAAGGGCGCGGCCAAGACCCTGCGGGAGGTGGTGGAGGCGCTTGCTGACCGCACGGAGTCGGCGGAAGTAAAGAAGCTGCAGAGGGACACCAAGAACCTCCGCCGCCAGATCGAGGACCTTAAGGCGGAGGTTCTGGCGTGGAAGCAGGAGGCGAACGCCAAAAGGCAGATGCCCCCGCCTCCTGCTCCCGCAATGGCGCCGACGGAGCCTCCCGCACACCAGTGGGAGGAGGCCCTTGCCGGGGCTGTGTCCCGCCTAGAGCGCTCCCTCCAGACGTCGCTCAGCAACATGCTGAACGCACGTCTGGAGAGCCTGGCGAGTCGCCTCCCGCCAGAGGCTCCAGTTCGCCCCCCTCTGGCGGCGGACAAAAAGAAGGGAGGAGCCGGGGCTCCGCCCACGAGGCCGGCACCGGTGGCCCAGGCCCCGATCGCCCAACCCCTGGGCATGAGCTGGGCTGAGCTTCCTGCCTCTACTACCACGACGGAGTGGACTAAAGTAGTGGGCAGGAAGAAGAAGGCGGTCCCGTCTTCGCAGCCCAAGGCCTCCGCGGCCGCCGCGGCGCCCCCGAAGGCGCCCCCAAAGCCGCAGGCGAAGCCACCAGGGCCGAAACTGCCATCCGTCCCCCAATCGGCTGCGGTTGTTGTGACGCTCCAGGATACCGCGGCCGACAGGGGGATAGGATACAGGGAGGTCCTGGTGAAGGCGCGGGAAGCCGTGGCCCTGCCAGCCATTGGCGTCGGGGAGGTCCGGGTCCGGCAAACGGCCACGGGAGCCCGGAAAATTGAGCTCCCGGGGCAGACGAAGGAGAAGGCCGCCGAACTGGCCCGGGAGCTCAAGGTGGCGCTGGCCGACATCGCCACGGTCGTCGTACCTACAAAGAGGGCGGACATCCGGATCGTCGGGCTGGACGATTCGGTGTCCACCCTCGAGATTGAGACGGTCGTGGCGGCGAAGGCCGGCTGCAGGGTCGCCGACCTGAAGGTCGGCGAAATAAAGCGGAACTGGGGGGGCCTCGGCGCAGTCCATGTGACGCTCCCCGCGGCGGCGGCCAAGGAGCTTGTCCAGGCCGGCAAGCTCCTGGTCGGGTGGAGCGTCGTACGCGTCCACCTGCTGGACGAGAAGCCCCTACGCTGCTTTAAGTGTATGGGCTTGGGGCACACCCGCCCCACGTGCCCCTCCTCGTCCAGCAGGGGGGATGGCTGTTACCGCTGCGGCGCGGCAGGCCATAAAACGGCCGAATGTAAAGCGGAGGTGGCCCGCTGTGCCGTATGTGCTGACGCCGGGAGGCCCTCAGGGCACGTGATGGGGAGCCGAAATTGCAGGCCCCCCACCACCAAGGGTAGGGACCTCCCGGTTGTGGGCACAGGTCCAAGGGTGGTGGCCGCCAGGCAGGAGGAAGTTGCAATGGACCAATAATGGATTGGTCCATATGCAATTTCCTCCAGGCGAACCTCAACCACTGCGCCGCTGCACAGGATCTCCTCATGCAGTCAGTGGCGGAGTGGGGTATCGGGCTCGCGGTCGCCACGGAGCCCTACTTCGTTCCCTCCCAGCCGCAGTGGGCTGGGGACCGGAACGGCTCCGTGGCGATCGTGGCGGGTCGAGGTTCGTCCCTGGCGGCAAGAGAAAGAGGGGCCGGGTTCGTGACGGCCGTCTGGGGAGAGTACGCCATTGTGGGGGCGTACTTCTCCCCTAACAAGCCCCTGCGGGAGTTCGAGGCGTACCTCGGCTCCCTGCAGGGAGCTGTCAGACGGCTGTCGCCGCTCCCCGTGGTCCTCATGGGGGATTTAAATGCTAAATCGAGGACCTGGGGAGCGGCAGTCACGGACCTGAGGGGCATGGCCGTTGAGGAGTGGGCAGCCGAGTTGGGGCTGTCCCTCCTCAATCAGGGGAGCGTCCCCACGTGCGTGCGATGGAACGGGGCGTCGGTGGTGGACGTCTCGTTCGCCACACCGTCTGTCGCACGCCGTGTCCGGGGGTGGAGAGTGCTGGAGGAGGTGGAGACCTTATCGGACCACCGATATATCAGGTTCGAGGTCTCCACCTCCCAAGCCGGGATTGGCACCCGCCCCCGGAGGGGCGCGAAGTTCCCCTGTTGGGCGATGAGCCGCTTCAACCGTGAATTAGCGGAAGAGGCGGCCATCGTCCAGGCCTGGGCCATGCCCCCCCCCACAGGGGCTGATGTCGACGCGTCAGCAGCCCGCCTCCGTGCAGCCCTCACGGAGGTTTGCGACGCGTCGATGCCGCGGAGCGTACACCGCCCAGACAAACGGGCGGTGTACTGGTGGTCGCCGGAGATCGCCGCTCTCCGAGCGGCCTGCTCCGCGGCCCGGCGGCTGTTCGGGCGCAGCCGCCGGCGCCGGCATAGGGACCCGGAGGCGGAGGCCCGGCTGTATGGCAGCTATAGGGAGTGCAGGAAGACCCTGCAGGCTGCCATCAGCCGGGCGAAAGAAGCAGCATGGGAGGAGCTGCTCCAGACGCTGGAGGGGGATCCTTGGGGGCGCCCGTACAGGATCGTACGAATGAAGTTACGATCCTGGGCGCCCCCGGCGACGGAGACCCTCCGGCCGGAGGTGGTAGCGAGGGTCGTGGGAGAACTGTTCCCCGACCCTCCGATGCTATCAGCTCCTCCCATGCCTCCGCCTCGGGAGGTAGTCGAGGAGGTGCTCGACGGTCCTCCCCCTCCGATAACGGAGGAGGAGATGGGGAGAGCTGTCGAGCGCCTCCTCAACCGGCGAAGAGCGCCCGGCCCTGATGGGGTCCCGGGTCGGGTGCTCGGCCTCGCCTTGGGCCAATTAGGGGGGTGGCTTCGGGAGCTGTTCGACCGGTGTCTTTTGGTCGGGCAGTTCCCGAAGCCCTGGAAGCTTGGGCGGCTCTGCCTCATGGCAAAGGCAGGCCGCCCTCCGGACTGCGCGTCCGCGTATCGGCCCCTCGTCCTGCTGGACGACGCCGGGAAGGTGCTGGAGAGGATTATCTCCTCCCGGGTCGTCCAGCACCTAGAGGGCGTGGGGCCGAATCTGGCGGACACGCAATATGGCTTCCGGACAGGGCGTTCCACAGTGGACGCCCTGTGCCTCCTGAAGTCGCTGTCGACAGAGGCGACCTCCCAGGGGGACAGGGTTTTGGCGGTGTCACTCGACATCGCCAACGCCTTCAACACCCTGCCGCATGGTGTCATACGGGAGGCGCTCCGATATTTCGGAGTGCCCCCGTACCTGCGGCGGGTGTTGGAGGCGTACCTCGAGGGTAGGGAGGTCGCCTATGTCGACGGCGACGGGCGGATGGTCCGACGGGCCACAAGGCGGGGGGTTCCACAGGGGTCGGCCTTGGGGCCGCTCCTGTGGAACATGGGCTACGACTGGGTGCTCCGCGGCGTGCTCCCATATGGGGCACGCCTCATATGTTACGCGGATGACACCCTAGTCGTAGCCCGGGGGGGGGGGAGTGGAGGGAGGTGGAGCGCCTGGCCACGATGGCCACAACCCTCGTGGTCAGGCGCATAAGGAGGTTGGGCCTCAGGGTGGCCCTCGAAAAGACCGAGGCCCTACTCTTTCATGGGCCTCGGCGAGGGCCACCACCAGGGGCCCACATAGTGGTGGAGGGCGCCCGGATCAGGGTGGGGACCCAGATGAAATATCTGGGCCTCACCCTGGACGGGCGCTGGCGGTTCGAGCCCCACTTTGCGGGGCTCGGACCGCGAATTGCTGGGGCGGCGGCGGCACTCGGCCGGTTGCTCCCCAACATAGGGGGGCCGGGCGCCGGGTGCCGCCGACTCTACATGGGAGTCGTGCGGGCGATGGCCGCCTACGGGGCACCGGTGTGGGCCGACGCCCTCGGTGCCGCCAACGTGCGCGCGCTGCGTAATGCGCAGCGCACGGTGGCACTGAGGGCGATCCGGGCGTACCGCACGGTGTCCTCGGCGGCGGCCTTTTCGCTCGCCGGCTCCCTGCCCTGGGAGCTGGAGGCAGGAGTTCTCGCCGCCGTGTACGAGTTCACGGCGGCGAGGAAACGAAGGGGGGAGCCTCCGGCTCCCAGGGAGGTAGAAGCGGAGAGACGGCGTCTGCGGGAGGACGCCGTGGAAAGGTGGCAGCAGGACCTGGCGGACGAGCGGTTCGGACGATTTACCGTGGACGCCGTCCGCCCGGTCCTGCGGGTGTGGATTGGGAGGAAGTGGGGCTCCCTGACGTTCCGACTGGTGCAGGTACTCACCGGACACGGTTGTTTCGGGTGGTACCTGCACCGGATCGCACGCAGGGAGCCGACCGCCGCCTGCCACGAGTGCGGCGCTGTCGAAGATACCGCGCAGCACACTCTGTCTGAGTGTGCTGCGTGGGGGGAGCAGCGCCGCATTCTGGCGGCGGCGGTGGGAACGGACTTATCGCTGCCGAGCGTGGTTTCGGCCATGCTCGGCAGCGAACAGGCTTGGCGAGCGATGGCCTCCTTCTGCGAGGAGGTTATCTCGCAGAAGGAGGAGGCGGAGAGGGCTCGCGAGGCAGATCCTCAAAGTGGCCGTCTCCGCCAAAGGAGGACAGGCGGGAGGAGGCGGCGCTTCGCCCAACTCCTCCCGCCACCGTAGCCGGACCTGAGGGGATGGGCCGGGGGGCCCATCTCCTCATTGCACAGGTCCGGCGGACGAGGGGGGGCAGCCGGTGTGTACCCGGTCTGTCCCTCTATAGGTAGGAGCCCGGCGGTCACCTTCCGCCGGGCGGACCGTGGGGGCGGCTCTACAAGGTGATTAGCTGGAACGATCCCTTGCCGCCCCCACACAACGGTCTGTCGGTACACCGTGGGGTTTTAGTCCGTGCGAGTCGGACATAACCCACTCTCTCCCCCGGGAGGGTGGGTATCCATAAGGGATTTCCCCACGTTAAAAAAAAAAAAAAAAAAAAAAAGGATAAAAAAGTCGAGGCAGTCAAAGGACTGCTGACAGAAATGAAAACTCAAAACAATAGAATAAATATGTTCTCTTTTGAATTTTCATATTAATTATAGTGTGAATTACAAAATTTAAATTTGAGAATTTGTTTACTGAAATTATTAATATTAATTACATACATTTTTATAAAGTCTATTAATCAATCAAACGTATGATGAGCTGCAAAATATCAATCACCTTTAGTACGCGTTGTTAGTCTGACGCAAGCAGCGCAAGCGCAATACGGCTGGTCATGCTTACGTAACATGTCATGACGCGAAATTATAAATTTATCTCCTACCAAAAATACCGCTCAACGCATCTAAAGAAGTTTTCACTTCAAAAATAATGCGTGTATCACTATACTTATGTATTAAATTATATGAGAATGCTCATAAACTATACGAAGTCTAGTAGTATAAATAATTAGGTATGCATTTACTCATTTTTGTATACTACTAGACTTAGACACTTATACATATTTACACACACAAACCTTACATTTAACGTGAAACACATAACGAAAATTTTTCTCTAAACATACCATGACAAGTTTTACTTTAATATTGCATTTTATGAATTCTCGATTTCTCTCATGGTAGGGATATGGGGGATATTGTAGCGATTTTTCCCGGTTAAATTTTCGCCGGCTAATAACGCTTTCCCGCCGATTCGTGCTCGTCCCGACCTCATGTTTGACCAGTTTGACAGATCGCCGACGTGAATTCTACTTTATGATGCCGAAATGGCGTATTATACTATTTTTGTAGTCCGTCCACCGTCCACTTGTCTTTCATCACATCTTTTGTGATTGAATCGTGTATTGTCAGCGAGGAACGATTGGCGTTTGTTACTCTTTTATTGGCGCGATTGTCGGCTTTTGAGAGACTCTTTTGTATCCCATTCGGATGTGCTATTCATACATCTGACGTTTGGAAATTGAATTTTACAAGTCGATAAAAAATTGCAGATTGATATCTCGTAATCGTAATTTTTGTATACCACGACGGTAGCAAACAAGCATGCGTGCTGTCTGATGTAAAGCGGTCACCGCAGCCTATGGACGCTTGCAACATCAGAAGTGTTACGTGCGCGTTGTCGTCGCTTACATAACCTATAATTGACAGTAGTACACTGAACACAGCGTTATTCTATACTTTATCTTTATATAAAAACTGACGTCGGTATGTTAAATCGATCAACGTCTTCTTACCCTTATCCCACCTAAGTAGGGTCGACACAACATGTTTTCCTTTTCCACTCTCACCTCTCTGATGTCATCTCAGTATTCACACTTTTTATTCACAATCCATCCTTTTTCTGTCTTCCTCTACTCCTATATCCATCCACCATCATACTTAAAGCTTTTCTGGTTACATGGTTTTCATCTCTCCTCATGACATGCACATACCATGCTAACCTATCACTCTTCAACTTTTTTGTCTCTGATGTTATTTTCAAACTTCCTCTGACATACTCATTCTAAATTTTATATATTCTAGTTACACCATACACCCACCTTAACATTCGCATCTCTGCCACAACACCTTTCGAGCGATTTGTCATTTATAAAATAATCGATTTTACTTACCTCTGTTAAACGATATCATAAGTGCTCTACGGTTATGGGAAAGCGTAAAGAAATATAGCTTAAGTAATTCTCTATATTGTCCTCCATCTGTTAATAAAAATCCTATCAAAATCGGTTAGCCGTTTCGGACATGCATTTAGATAAATAATAGACAAAATTTTAGTTGTATATTATATGGTGATACGGCTTTTTCTAAGTCCACCTGGCTAGCTACCATTCTCGAGTTGGAAATCTGTCGCCAAGCACTTGTTGGTGTGTTCCTGCAGCTGCACTTGATAGCTAGGCCCCTCTAATTTTAACGAGTTTACTATCTTAGAACACATTGTCATATAGCTTCAGATGAGGTTCTAGTCGAACGCTAAAACACATGGAAAGTATACATTTATTAAGAAAAAATTATTCCATATTAATTGTAACATTGGTTAAAGTTTCACAGTCTCTAAAGAGAAAAAAACTGCTCTATCATTCTACATACTGGTGTTTAAAAGTAGGTAAAATATCAGCCAAAAGTTATCTCTTTAAAATTGTTAAAGGTATATACATCATGACAGCGCGGGGTGTGCCGTTAGATACCTAGGTAAGATAATTTTGACTAACGGCCTGACTAGCTAAGTTAAAAAATCGTATTCCATATAAAATAACGTTTCGGTGGTGCAATTAAAAGTCGTTGTCTATGAATGCAGTGCGGCTGTTGTGGATTGGCCGAGTTTATAATTTTTATTGTTGATTTCCGGTCTAAATAATAGGTTGGTTATGTTGTTGCTTTGGATATATTTATTAAAAGTAATGAAAATGTTTAGGTTATGAATTTAGAACCGGTACCAGAGAAACCAAAAATATATAGATTGCAAAATTAATGAAACAGATCCGAAAATATATTCAAATTTTAAACACGAAATTAATGTGTATTTTATTATATGTAACTGTATAGGTAATCCACTATTCCTAGATTGAAAGATAATGAAATAAAAAAAAGTCGAGGCAGTCATAAGGACTGTCGACAGAAGTGAAAACTCACAACAGTGGAATAACTGTGTTCTTTTTTAAATAAATTATAGTATGAATAATATAAATTTCATAATTTGTGAATTGAAATTATTATCATTCGCCTGGTTTTCACATCTATTGGCACTCCGGACAATAATTATGTACAGTTTATGAATAAATCAAACATATTATGGGTTGCATAATGTCAATACAAAATATAAATATTAAATGTACACAGGCTGCTATACTTACTACGCGTTGCTAGTCTGATGCAAGCCGGTCGACCACACTTACTAAGCATGTCGCGACGCGAAATCATAAGTTTATCTTCTGCCAAACAAATATCACTCAACGCGCCTAAAGAAGTTTTCACTCCAAAAATAATCGCGTTCTTGTGAAGTGTGAACTGGTGATTACGTGAGTAAAAATATATCTTATCTTCAAACACTATAAGTCACAAGTGATATTTCAACGATGTTTAAAGGTATACAATCTAACTGTCTTGGGTTTAAAATTAGGTAATTACGGTACGGCTCACTGGCCAGTACGATACGGCGTTGCTGCAGCGATGCGAACAGCTGATCCAGCGCGCTCGGCCTTGCGTTCGCCCCAAAACTGCATTCGCGATAATTATTTTAATTTATTTTCGACGTACACTATCGCATTGCTTCCATCGTTTTTTAGTCTAATTCGTTTTAAAATTATTCTACTTTGTTGCCTATATTGTGCTTTGTATAGCAATTTATTGAACTAAATGTTAGTCGACACTGTTTTGGCCATTTTCTAATACATGGGTTGGATTTAAAATGAAAATATATATCCTTACACATGATAAAACAAAGTTCTCTGCCACGTCAGCTTGTCTGTTCGCGATAAACTCAAAAACCACTGAGCGGATTTTCATACGGTTTTCACCAGTAGATAACATAATTCTTGAGGAAGGTTTAGGTATATAATTTGTCAATCTTTTTTTAATATCAGGGTGGGACAACGTCAGCCGGGCTCGCTAGTATACTTATAAAACAACCACGACAAAATCTTGGTGTCTCTATCAGTATAGTGGTCGCAACCGCTATAGGGAATATAACAGAGAACCCTACCATCTGTAATCATGTCCTACGATGCTTACATATACTGAAACATATGCTATAAAAACCTATATAGAAATACCCCTTTCTCTTGTCATATTTGAACACGAAGCTTGAATGCGGGCTCGGATTTAAAGTTGATCAAGATGTGTCAACGAGTTAATTTTGAGCGTAGTGTATTCGTATTTTAAATTTTGAGAGTCGGTTTAGAACAGTAAGTCTAAAAATAATAAGACAACGATAAAGGACAACATGTACATTGATAAATTTATTCCTGATCATAATAATACATTCAAATTTGTATATAAGCTTAAAAAAGAGGCGTAATAAGAATTAAAAGTTATTTACAAAGGTTCTATAAGTGCATTCATATGAATGCATTTAAACTCAGTAACATTCAGTAACTCTTTTGTACGCATGGCAAGAAGTTACTTATATAATAGGAGACCAACATTTAGTCTTGGTTTCATTAGAATTGGTTGATTCTATCAAAAGTTATTGTAATTTTAATGACGATGCGACTTAAGTACGAGAGAAAAGTAGATAAGTAAATAGACTTAATACATTCAGATGATTTTATTAGTCACTGTGTTTTTACATTAGGTTTCATGCGGACAGAGTCGCTGGCACAGCTAGTAATAAATATTTCTTTTTATTTAGTTCGGTTTATGTTGTCGCTATTCTTATACGGTATACAGAGTGCTGTCCTATATAACTAATGAGGTTCTGACGATGTAGTTGATAAATTTATGTTCTTAAATACTTGTAAAATGGAACTACATTTTTGCCTTATAAAGCAAAGTAGTAATCTTTTAAAAACATATTTCTTTATCTGATCTGTGAATGAGGTTCTATTATGTAAATCACCTTGTATATGAGCTGTATAGGCAGTTAAGTACATTTTACAGTACCAAATTGACTAGTGCAACTACTGAATTCATACAAAGCTGTATAGTTTAAGTATGAACAAATCTATTCCGTCATCTCTTGTCTGATCCAGTCGACTCTATATCAGGTGCGCGTCGCCCCACCCACCTCTATTTGCACAACTCCTTAATGCTTTATTTCGTTTGTTTGTTTAGTCTAATTAGAAAAGTCGGAATCGACTAATGGGCGATATCGAGTTATGTCGTAAGTTGTCGCTTTATGTCTATGTAATTTTTAAAACTGATTGTCTTAGAAACTTTTTTAATTTTGAGACATAATTTATATTATGCGATTTAATTAAACATAATCTTATGTTATAGTATTCCAGATGGCAAGACTCATATATCTATACATAAAAGTGGGTGTTCGTATATATGAAATCTTATCGATTCGATAAGACGCGTGTTTTTTCTCATAATGATTTCTATTTCACTATAATTCATCACTAGTTAGTGATGCTAGGTTGTATATATTTATATTTTAATTTGATGCGGACTATCATAGTATACACGTACTTCATCGAATACGTATCCAAACAGAATCCTGAGAAATGAATGTTAATAATTGTTAAAAAATTACAGGAATTTATTACACAACTAAATTAGGCTCAAACCTCAGTTGGTTTTTTTATATATTTATTGAAGTAAATATTACGTGTAATATTTTCCTAGAATTTCCCGACTCTTCGAAAAAGGAAATTAATTATCACCAATCGATATAATTTTATAAATTTCAAAATTCGAATGATTTCAAGTCATTATACTAACAGCTAAACGATTCAATTCTATTCGAAATATAAATACAGTTGGAAAATTAATTCTGTATGTAATCAATAATAATTGAACGCGACCCGTTAATGTCGCACCACCTATGCACGCTATTGTATTCTGAGATCTGTACACTGGCGATCATTAACAATGGATAATGTTTTAATATCCTCGGAGCGGTATTATAATTTACATCGCATTAGAATATTGTAAACACGTATGGTAATGTTTTTGCAAGGAAATGTATTATAGATTTTGTTTAATGATCATTAAGATAACAATGTGTCGTGCCTACAAAGGTTATAAAGAAAATTATTTTCAGAAATCGCAAAAAATAATGCTTAACCGATTTTAATGATAAGATATATTATGGGGAGTAGTACATTTTGTTCAAAAAGTTTGTAGAAACTTTTTGTAGTGCTTTTAGATATTAAAACCTACGCCCGTCACTTTACGAGCGTCGTTTATTGTTATCAATACTAATAATATGTATAAAGAGGTAAAATTTATGAGTTTGTGACTTTGTATGGAGTAATACCTAGATCTACTAAACCGATTCTTTTCCCAATAGAAAGCCACGTTACTTGTGGGTGTCATAGGCTATATATTAACCCGAAAAATGAAGAGACTTTTTTATGGAAGTCAGATTTGCAAAGCAAGTCGGAGAAAAACGATCAAATGAAAACGTTTCTTACGAACGCTGCCTTAACGATGAGAGATAATGATTGAGTTCCAGAGAAAAGTTATAGAGCTTGATAATGCCTACGAATAAGCCAACGACAGCATATGTCTAACTTTTATATTTAAGCCACAAAAAGTATTTTTTTTTAAATGTTTACCGCCCAACGAAATGGATACGGGTCAGCTATTTTTTTTAATATAAGTTTTAGCGATCGACCACGATCTCATCTGATTTTAAATGTCGATGTGGTCTAAGATAGTAAACAAGCTAAACCAAGAGCGTTACTGGCTCTCAAGTGCAGCTGCCGGAACACATCAACGGTTACTTGGCAATAGATTTTCAGCTTGAGAGTGTTAGATAGGAAAACGCTAAGAAAAAGCCTTACCACTATGCTATAGTCTCATCACGGTGTTTTCCTCTACTAAAAGCTCAGACACATTCCCAGGAATTTAAACGTCGTTCGACACGATGTCCTAATACCCTAACTACCGAGCCATCGTGTCTTATTATTTTATAATTACTTTTTTTTCTCGAACTGACTACGCTATTGGCCTAGCAAGGCCTTAACAGCTTCACCGGACTACATTTTATAATTACTATTTGTTGTAATAAATAGCAATATCATCTATATTGTATAAATATTGTTGTCGCCTGAATAACAATTTTTTAACACAATCGATTTAACATTACAGAAGTTATCAACCTAACGGCGAGTTATAGTGAAAAAGGAAAGCATAAAAACCGTTGTTATTAAAAAACAGCATAAAAACTTGCATGCTTGTTGATCAAATAGCATTTAAGATGAGAAGTTTGTGATATTCTTTGTACAAATACTCCGAAAATTTCACAATTAATAGGGTAATTTTGCAACAGATGTCGTGGAAGTCGTTTCAGTTTGAACACAACTGAGATAAAGTCGCGTGGAAAAGGTAACTTATTTTTATAATTATCGTATTAATCAACTATGGGCGGTTTGAAGGCAAATATGTTTATTTATCGAGATTTTAGTTCAAGGGAGTAGCAGTTACCTTGTGTCATTTAAAAAGGCATTTGCTAAGAATTCTATTTACAATATATATGTGTACAAACATGAGGTTTACATAGAAATATATTAATTCGAAATACAATGCATACTCTTTATTTATCTATTCTTTAAGATAACAAATTAGGGGCCGGAATACAAATCGTACGTTAAAATAAAAGGAAAAAAAATCGTGCGTCCCGACCGACACACACGATATCAGTTTTGTGTACATAGAGTGTGAATAAAAATTGATTATTATAATCTATACATGTGACAGTTTGATATCCAAATAATTAAATTAATATGTATAAACTAGGGAGTTTTAGCGCGATCTTGGAGTCTCATGTAGCGGATTTTATATTTTATTCAAAACCTTGTGTTATTTGGCTCTATATTGTGTAATGTTGGCGGTGTTTTACGTATTATATACTTTGGTTAGTGTGCATAAGTGAATTAGATGGGGAATAATACCACGGAGCATGGATTCTGACTTGCCATTAAAAATCCCTGGAAAATTGTAACAAGAGAGCCACCATCTTGTTAAGACGTTGAAATTATCGCAAGAATCGTAATATCATTACCTATTCGACAATGACAGTAATAATCTACTACAATATTGGTAGCAAAAACTGTATAGATAATAAAAAAAACATTATTCATACGATGTAAACTTATGTCTAATTCTGCCAAGCGAATGAACGATAGCTATTAGTAGAACATTGCTTATATGTGCTTTTCTATTTATCACGCTAAACTCAATTCAAAGATAGAACATCTGTCTTTTCTAGGAGAAGGTTTATTTGCTATTCCTTTTGATATAATTAAACGATTAATTACGATAAATAATAAAAACGAGTGCAAAGTCACGAGCACGGCTAGTATTATGTATCAACGACCTTACAAAATTCCGCTAATCGTCGGTAAGCGAGCGTTTAACTCGTTTCAAACAAAAATCTCCATAATGCAGTCGAGATATAATTATAAATAAGATTGTCATTAATTACGTTTCAGTTTTTATGATGTTAGTTAGTAATTTCTAGAATTAATACGAGAAAAGGTAGCGGGTGCAACGAAACACTGCTGTTTAATGTGCATGCAATTATTATAATTTAACAAGATAGAGTGTTTTAACATAGAATAAATTATTAATACGCAGACGGTACGAACTGTTTTTATACGTTCTTTTACAGTTTCACGTATAATCTATCGCAAATATTGAATAAGGACAACGATCTGTTAGGGTGTAAAGGAAAATTGCGTGCAATATACATAAAACTATAAGTAGAAACTTTTTAAGATCTTTGAAATAGTTGGTTATAATCAAAATTTATACAGAATTATTTTGACGTGATAACGTCTTATAAATCGATGAATGCCAGCTGCACGCAAGTAAAGCATGATCGTTGTCACGTTCCGCCTGAGCCGAGCCTGCAAGCAAGAGCGCAGAACAAGCGATAGAGAAGCGCGATCGGCCTAAGCGTTCGCCTTGTGACGCATCTAACTCTCTTCCACTCCGGTCGGGTGGTAGTACCCCGGGCGAGCCGACCCATTCATGCTGAAACCAGTAATACCTTCAGCATGGCTCTACCATCTACACGACGTTATCACGTAAAATTATCGTCCGTAAAAAGACTTAACAGAGAAACATTTTTTTTTGTAAATTGAATAACGTACTAATATTTCTTTATTCTGATCTGTGACGAATTATACTATTACTATAATATAATATAATTATAGAAGAATAGTTGCAATATAAGACACATAGTATCTGGAAACAATGAACTCTGAAAAACTGGGTTTAAACATTTTTTTAATGATAACATCATTTACGTATATGGGCATAATACTTTATAAATAGTTGACCATCTGTACGCTATGTTCTTTGCCAAGGAATTATGGTCAAGTTTCTTCTCTACATGTCGGCACCTTTGGACTATTTTGTCGTATAATTATAAACTATGAAATTTTAATCGTGCACGTGTTGCGAGCAAAAACTGTGATTTATTTAAGTTCATTTACTTTGAAATAGAGATGGGTAGAGATATTTGCAACAGCTTTCGACTGCATTATAGAAATAAATCCTAGTAATATTTCTGAATTCTTTTTTTTAATTAATTGCTTTTATTGCTAACTTTCATCCATGGTTAATTGGTCAAATCAGTACAAAAAATGTGTTTTTGAAGCGAAAACTTCTTTAAGCCCGTTGAGCGGTATTTTTGGCAAGATATTAATTTATAATTTCGCGTCATGACATGCTACGTAAGCGTGACTAGCCGTATTCTCCTTGCGCGGCCTGCGTCAGAATAGCAACGGGTAGAATAAAGCCTGTGTACATGTAATATTGATATTTTGCGGCTGATCATACGTTTGATTGATTAATAGACTTTATAAAAATGTATGTAATTATTGCTCCTAGCACCGATAGATATGAAAACCACACTAATATGGAAATTCAAAAGAGAACACATTTATTTCATTGTTTTGAGTTTTCACTTCTGTCGGTAGTTCTTAAGACTGCTTCGACTTTTTTTTTTGCATTAACTAATTATACTTTTCCTTTACAGCTAGGCACGGCCGCGAGCGAAAATTAGTCATGCATAGCAGATACCCTCTTTAGACCTCTTTAGTCCTGTTAATGACAGACCCTCAAGGAATTAAATGGGACATTAAAAATCGATAGCAATTACGGCGGTCTCTAAATGCAACATCTCTGAAATGTCACCCCTATCTCACTCTATGTGTGATAGATGTATGGGTTTTGTAGAAAAGATATTGCATCTTATGAAGATTGACTTAAGAGTGGAAATCGAATGGCGTTTGTCGTATTGACAGCAAATAAACGACAAAGAATTATCCTACGTCAAAAATATACCCCGTTGAGGAGGGGCGGGTAATTTGGGTAATATGCAAAAGTTGGATGATCTTTAGGGTTGCCATAGTTATTAAAAAATAATATAATCATGCTACAACCGTTCTGAGGTAAGTAAAATTCGAGTAACTAATCTAGTTCTAAACAAAATCTCATACAAAGTTTACGTCGGAAGTACTAATCACCGAACGATTCATCGCTCCACTTTGTTCTTAAATATCTTGTTGAAGTGAAACTTCTTTATCGGCGTTGGAAAAAATTTACCGTCACATTTTTCCGTTACGCGCCATCTTGTTTGTATTCATGTCTATGATAATAAAATCCCTTTGTTTAAACTTTATCTAATTTAACTTTATTTTTTAATATATTAATGAAATTGTTTGCCATAAAGAAAGAAAGGGTTTTTTTTTTTTTTTTGTTTTTTTTTTTTTTTTTTAACCAATTTCTGGAAAGTTGCATATAGATCATTTTGCGAAAAAAAAAGGCCTTAAACAAGTTTCACTTCTTACGTGTGTACACTAGTACACGCACACATTTTTTTTTTTTTAAGAACGAGTATGATTTCTGTTTTTCCTCGATTATTGATAATTGTCTTAGATCATGAGATAGTTGTATATACTAAACCGATCTTGAAATACTAATTTGTGGGAAATTTAAAAAACCTGCAACTTTTCACTATGTGTATTGTGATGGCTATTTGTTTAACCAAGACGAAGTTTAGTAAATATAAAAAAAGTGTAAGGACATTTAGTATCAATTTTTTTTCTGTGTTTTTCTATAGGACATATAAACCTTTGTGTTAATAACAACTGTTCTTTTTCGTTATAACGTTATATTATATTTTTGGGCACTATTTAATCAATCAAGTTGTTGTCGTTGAAATTTGTCATTTATTTTGATGCAGTAAAGTTTCAGTTTGAACGTGGCGAAATCAAAACGATGACAACTTTGTAATTAATTTGTTTTTTTTTTATTTAGTACTATAACGGGTTCATTAGATGAAAAGAATGGACTTATACTTCTGTGGTATATTACAATTAAATGTTTGTTGGCCTATAAATATAATCGTAGATGTCTATTGTTTAGTCAGACTTATCTCCGAAACGGCTGAATCGATTTAGCCCCTCTAAACTTTTACTGGCAGATAGAAGGAGTTTCAGAGTACTATTTATTGTTTACTTCGTATTGTTATAGTTTTCTTACGACAAAATTTGACAGAAATAACTTTACATTCATTGAATATCTTATAGAGGTGTTATGTAGTAACGATAAAATTACAATTGAACTAATAAATCCGATGTTGTGATTGGAAAATCGTGTTATTCACTTTTTATTTATTTTTTTGGCACAACAATCTTATAGTAGACTATTATTGCCATTGTAGAGTAGGTAATGGTTTTACAAGGTTCTTGTTATCATTTCAATGAACTAACAAGATGGTGGCCGTCTTGTTAGAACTTTCCAGGGAGTTTTTGTGCAAGTCAGAATCCACGCTCCGTGGTATTATTTTTGATCCACTTGACTTGTGCACAATAACCAAACTATATTACGTAAAACACCACCAGCATTACACAATATAGAGCCAAATAACACAAGATTATGAATAAAATAAAGACCACTACATGACATTTCAAGATCCCGCCAAAAGCTCCAAGTTTTTAGTTGTGACAACCCTACGATAGGGGAGCGTGGGGAGCATGATTGGGCCGTGTGTGACGATGCGCGTCTTATGCCCGCATTACCCTTTCGTTTTCCTTCCGATAGGCGCCTTTGTGTTCTCTCTCTCTACTTATCTCTACTATACTCCCAATTTTCCTTTGACTTCTTTTTTCACGGGCATCGATTAAGGATGGTTGTTCGAAGCCTTTGATGGTTGTCACGGATATATCATCTGTATGTTTGCGCCTTTTATCTTCTCTAGTGTAAGTAGAATAAGCTCGGGCTTTATTAATAATAAACAAATGCGAACATTTGTGCTTTGATTCTATTATTTTTTCGACGATGTTGAGAAACAGGATGCAAATGAAATAGAAACAGTATAATAATGTCATATATACTTAGTACCTATGTAGTAACTAATTGATACGTGTGACTTTCTTGTCTCGTTAGATGAATGATAAGATGTATTTATAGATTGATTGTTTTCTGCTTTTAATATTTTTTAATACAATTTTGGCTTTACTAATTAACCCCTATAATTCCATAGCGATTGAAGTTACATCTGTTAAATTTATAAAGTATAATATATCTGTATTATAAAGATGATGAAGAAAAACATGATAATGAGAATATATTAGGTAAAAAGATTTACTATAAACGATGAGAATTTCAGAAAACATTACATTTAAAACGATTTTTAGCAATATTGAGAAAATAAACAATAGCAAAAAAGGTGCAGACGAAGAGTCTGCAGAAATATCTATAGAAAAAAAATTATCACTGCTCTTAGACTGAAAATGGTAATGTTATGTTGCCTAGACAATACTCTGAAAAGTCATCTATGCACTATTGAAAGTCTCGGCGAAATATATGTATGTATGTATATACGTACGTATGTAGGTATAGGTATTCTGTGTATTTAATCTACGTCTATTTTTGTTAGAAATATGTTATTTTTCATATTACCATGATTATATTTTCCGTAAACCAAATAAATTGCTGTAATATCTAAAAGCGTAATATCCGTTGAGTGTGAAAACGCGTTGGTATATCCGGTGTCGGGGTGTAACAAGACGAAAGTGAAATTCGTGAATTGTTTCAGAATAATGGTATTTATATGGTACATTGGTTTCAAGGGAAATCACTCTGGAATCGGCCATCACATCGCGCTGTTCGCGGCTGTTCAAGAGAACGGGTGAGGGCGCGTAGACGGGCGTTCTTACACTTACTTTATTAACAAAGATAAATCGCACACAATATTTAAGAACACACATAATTACAATTTAAATAATTAAAGCGTAAAATCTTGTTCTATCCTAACTATTACTAGATTAAGTTTTAGGTTTGTAAATATGTCTCCCGATGCTTTATTATCTATACTTCTATACTAATGTTATAAAGAGGTAAATTTGTGAGTTTGTGACGTTGTAGGGGGTAATCTCAGGAATTACTAAACCGATTTTGAAAATTATTTTACTAATAGAAAGCCACGTTATTTGTGAGTGTCATAGGTTATATATCATCACGCTAAGACTAATAGGAGCGGAGCAACAATGAAGAATGTTTTAAAATCGTTTTTTTTCCCCTTTTGAGAGCTTCCGCTGCGTCTTAGCCCAAAATAACTATTCCATGCGTACGAAGTCGCGGGCAGAAGCTATTTACTAATTATATTATCTATACTAATATTATAAAGAGGTAAAGTTTGTGAGGTTGTAGGGGGTAATATCTGGGGAGTCGGAGAAAAAATGGTCGAACGAAAACATTTCTTACGCACGCTGCCTTAACGATGAGAGATATATGATTGAGTTCTAGAGAAAAGTTGTAGCTCGATAATGCCTATTACCGCCCAATGAAGTGGGCACGGGTCAGCTAGTGTTTGATAACTTCGTCAGCTGAACAAATAATGTAGCTGCTTAAAGGTTATTTAACTATAAAGCTTTTATTATATTGATCGACCGTACCTTTATGTGAATTAAAATCTCGTATGATTGTACTAAATTGGCTACTTAACTACAAATTGGTTGAATTTAGCCTCTAATAAATGAAGCATTAATTTCTTTAGTAATGGATAAAATATAGATATTAAACTACTCATAAGTCTCTCAGTGTTATAAAAAACAAATCTACAC
Organism: Antheraea yamamai; assembly: GCA_036509395.1. NCBI lineage: Eukaryota > Metazoa > Arthropoda > Insecta > Lepidoptera > Saturniidae > Antheraea > Antheraea yamamai. Next base: position 17,478,076 of record AP028439.1, on the reverse strand, counting down.
ATCGATTTGAGTACACAATAATTTTTTAAATTAATTTAGTGGAGTCATTAACAATTCTGTGAAAAAATGTAGTAGCATTTAAACGCTTGTCTGCAACTCTTAAATGGATGACTGAAAACATCTTCAACATTGTTCACTGACGTAACACTGCCGGTGCAGACGCGACGATATTTAAGTTGCCATTATTTAAGCGACAAACTGTCATAGTTAACGAAACTAAACGTAATGAATATACAAGTCTTGAATTCGAACTAAAGTAATACGAAACACGAAACGAGTTCAAATTCTCCATCATACTACAAGCACTCAGTTCATTTAACTATTTAGTGTGTTTTGTTGTCAAAAGTATAACTATTTCTAGGCATATTTGAAAAGTTTTAGCTTAAAATCTGTTTCAAGGATCTCTATGAAACTTTATATGTTTTTTAATTATTTTTTTGCTTTATATGTAAGCTTTTGCTCACGGCTTCACTTGTGTTTTGTAGATTTTACCTTTAATGAGCGGTTGAGCATTTAAGGCGTGAAAGCGTCATAAACAAACAAACCTACATTCGCATTTATAATGTTATTGTTAGGATGTCGCTTATAATTCCAGAAATGCAATAGGGTGTGTTTTTTTTTAATACGCCCAGTGAGGCAATTATTATATCCGATACAATTTGAAGTTCAATTAACTGGAACATACGTTTTCATTTAAGATCTTCTATTATCATTGATAACTATTGGAGTAAAATAAATAAATGGAAGGAAAAATAAATGTAATGAATAAAAACTATGAAAGGAGAAATTGTTTAATTAACTCCTAGACTCTCCAAAAGGTCCATACAAATTAATATGGTACTTTGCGTTGCAATGATCAACACGTAAAAAAAACATATTTATTAGAAAATTGTAAGAATATTTTTAATTTAATTTAGTAGATATTTAAAAATATGATCCGCCATTTTGAGATCTGCGTCTTAAAATAACAGCTGAGGGGTTAAATACATAGGAGATTTGTCAAAAGTGGAAAACAAAAAGTCGCCGGCGACAAAACTGACGGTCGGTGTGTTCGCCCCCGAATCCGTTATTACCAAAGCTTGTATTGAAAGGGAGATGGCGGGTACGCGAAGAAGATTTGGAATATTAAACATTCACGTTTATTAGTTTGTCCTCGACGTATTCGGTAGACTAAGCGAAGAGGGTAGTTTTCGATTCGAAACTTGAGACGAAAGTGTGTTAACTAGTACCGCTCTGGTATAGTCGATTCTCTTAATGGATATAACATTTAGATATTTAAATATGTTTTTTTTAAATGTATTTTAAATCTATACTAATATTATAAAGCTGAAGAGTTTGCTTGAACGAGCTAATTTCATAACGCTAAGACCAATAGGAGCGGAGCACCAACGAAGAATGTTTCAAAATCGGGATTTTTTAACGTGAGCTCAAAGTATCTATTCCACGCAGACAATGTCGCGGGCAGAAACTATTATTATACATGTCGGGACAAAGATAAAATGGCGTCCATGTGAAAGTATGATGTCATTCATAGTGACGTCGTGGTTATGACTTGATCGATCAATCCACCAGGAACAATCGAATAAAACGTTAGCCGATACAGAATTCCAACGTATTTATTCTTTATAGTTAAAATACATATTCCGAAAGATCTCATGTGAGATTAGGGGGGCGGTTTGCAATCGAGACAAATCTCACGACATCACGCCAAGGAGGGAGGGTAGGTTAGAAAATCCAAAAACACCTCACGTAATTAATGGAGAATCCCTTGCCATTTTAATTAATAAAATGATCGTAGTGTAAAAGAAAGATTTAGTCTTCTTTTTTTCGTTAGTAAAGCCAAGCGAAGCCGAGGTAAGTAACTAGTTTCATATAAAAGAAACATTACAATCGAATCGAATAAGCATCGATAATAGAATTATCGTAAAGAACCGATAAGTCAAAATAAATTCGAAATTTGAATTATAAAGCTGTATACGATAATTGATTGAAATCAATGACCACAGACAAAATAGAGGGGCCCGAATAAAAAGTAGGGTACGAGGTCTATTATCGTTTATTGATCACACGCCTGTATATTGAATATTGATAGATTGGCGAGTGCGGGTTCCGTGGGGTGACGGTTTTTGCGGGCCGTCGACTGAACCACAATCGGACGTCGTAATTTGGTACAATGGATCGCATTTTTTATTGAATGTTTGTTGTTACTGTTGGTTTTTTTTTCAATGATTTTTCGACGCCGGGATTTTTTCCTTCGTGATTTGATCAACAATGGTGCTTTTAATTGTACGTATTGATTGTTTGTTTATCAATAAATGTTTTAATTAAATCGTTTGTCAAATATTGTTTTATGGATGGACTGGTGCGTATATTGTTTAATTATTTTTTCACTGAATATTAATGGTCATTAACCAAGTATTATTTTAAATATACAAAATACTTATTTGCCAACTTCCTATCAAATGAGGCTAGCAATAAATGTGAACAGTCATATTAAACATATAACCATAGACAAGAGACTTTACCTATTATTACTAAACCATAGAAGTTTTGTTTTTTTTTTTTGTAAGAGAAAATAAGTGATATAGTTTAGTACAATATACATAATACTTAAACTGCATATATAAGATTTTAATTTGTTCAAACTACAGAAACTAGTGCGCGGTACTTGTGTCCGTATAGATACCATTTTCCAGCTATCAACTTTCATCGTGATAGATTTATATGACAACAGTCGACTTTATTTTGTCACTATACTTGAATTTAGACGAAAAATAGTTATTTTATAGAGATACACATGTGTGTCAAGAATTCTTATATGTATGAATAGGTAGCTTAGTTTAGCTTAGACATAATCGCTGAGTTGCATCCAAGGTAACAGCTCAAGCCGAAGTTCTGCTACTCTGGCATCACTGAGCTTGTTGCCAAGCGGGTGAGCGTCATAAGCGCTTGCCTCAGAAGTTTTTTTTTCGAATCGACTACGCTATTGGCTTAGCAAAGCCTTAACAGCTTCACCGGACTACTCGCGGCGAGTGCTTAAGGCACTCAGTCGATTTGATTTTGACAACTAGCTCAAGAGTGCACGACACGGTAGGTTATGCAAAATTGCGAATTTAACTGAGCTAACCTAAAAAGCCCCAGAAGGCCGGTGAACTTGTGAAGGCTACTAGCGTAGTCAGTGCGAAGAAATGTCACGAGCTTCTCAGAATAAATTGTCTATTATATATCATTATATTTTACGGAAAGTGTTAAAATTAGGAGACAGCTAATCGTAGTTACCCTGAAACAATAAAACCCATTTTTAGGAGAACAAATCTGCAGGTGCTAGCTAGTCATCAAATAAAATCACTTCCATTATTTTACTTGTCAACAAGTAATAAAGATTCAATATAATAATAATAGTAATAAAATGAATAATACAAATCCATAGACAATGTGTACACAGTAACAGCGGGTTCCATATTCGCGCTCACACTTCAATATGCGAAATTGACACCGCAATATTACAAACAGAAATAAGATTGCCTCGAGCCACCCTCAGGCAGGGGGTGCGTGGGGAGCCGTTACTTTATTATCCAGAATGTCTTCACGATTGAAACCGATTGTTAATTGAGCTATATCTATGAAAATTTCGTTCCGTGCGTCACCGATTCTTATCGGAATTCGCCGTTAAATTTATTGTTAACAATGGCAGCTTTTCGGTTTTCAAGCGGATAACGGAGCATTATTGGAACGTTCGGATTTACGATTAATATTTCGAATAATCGAAGCCCGTTTTAAATATAGAACGTTCTTGGATTAAACTCGATATTGTCTATGGTGAATTTTGAATATGGAACGTCGGAACGTTCGCATTTGGCGGTAAAGCAATTATACAAAATAGGAAGGCGGCCGACAATAGTTAGACAAATGAATAAATCCAAATGGAAATTTCCCAATTCGTGAACAATAGTTAGATTTTAGAGGCTGTATCTCATACAGACAGATTGATTGGGGCTTCATCTAAAGGTAAGGACTGAGGGTATGACTGGCTGGAACGAGTTGCTTATTTATAAACGAATATAATAAATATCTTGTTTCAAAATAGCGACTTTATTCTTAATTCTAAAAATAATTCGGTTTTTTGTTCGATTGTTAAGAGGAAAAGTTTAATGACAAAACTTTTTTAAGGAATTCTTTCTATAGATTTTCTTAACTTATTTTTTCCTTCTAGCTGTTCATTTTTGGACGATGTTTATATTCGATCAAGGTATTGGACAATAGCTTTTCATAGAAGCAAATTCATTATTTCAACATAGTTACAGTCTAGGACGTTTTGCAAAGATGCGTAAATCAGCTTATACCTACATAATATATGACACGATTTATGTAAGCCTACGAACTATGATGGTAAACACGCTAAATCAAGAAACCCAACTGCAACTACCGGAATACATCAACAGGTGCTCGGCGGACTTATAAAAAGCCCTACCGCCATGCTATGGTTTCAACACAATGTTTTCTTTCACCGAAAGCTAAGCTAAGTCGCAAGAATTTGAACCGGCATATCAACACGGTGTCCGACACGCTATCACGTAAGCCATTATCATCTTCTTATTTTCTTTATCCCATCTAAGTGAGGTCTCTACAACATACTTTCTCCTTCACTCGTCTATATCATTGTTTCCTTCTTTGGTCTTACCATTAATTCTCATCCTATTTCATGACATGGTGATACCACGCTAATTTATTAAACCACATTTTTCTTGGCACTAGTGCTATTTTCAAACCTCTGATATCATCATCTCATAGTACTAAGATATATCTTTAAACATATTAAATTTGTATTAATTATAATGAAACATGAGTATATAATCGAACCCGCTATCTACCACAACCGCTCTCAACACCCGAACGTTCCAGAAGAACGCCTTCCGCAAAATCTCAAGTTTCAATATAAATAATAGCAATACGATCTCATAAATTCATATACTCTCTCCATATTTTGTTACCTGCGCCGTTTGTTACGATTTTATTATGAAAATGAATGGCAGGGGGCGAGGGGGGACGGGGAGCGTCTGGGGGGTAAGCGGGGTGAGGGTCATGGGGGGGGCGGTAGACGATCAAAAGGGTTCCTAATTTGTACATTCGGCAACGGTTGCAAGCACACTATAGCAACTATGAGAGTTTTATGGTCCGAATCTTTTATGAGATAATCAAATTTTGTAATATTAATGCTCTTAATTCTCCGTCTGCGGATTGATTTTATTATATTGTTTCGTTTTGGCCGTTTTCTCGGATGTTTTGCGGTTCATATCTGTAGTGACTTTGTGAATGTCCACGTGTTTAGTTTTGTAAAACCAGAATTAAGATTTCGAAGCATTAAGCGCAATAGATGAAGTGAGATGTGGGATTGATACTACGTTTGAAGAGCCGTTTCAGTTTACTTTATTCAAATAAGCTATTAACTGTATTGACATATAATTAAAATAGAAATATTTGGTCTTTTATAAGTTGTTCTCACCGATGAGTTACATAGGTAATATAATTATTTGCATTACTAGGTACCAAGTGGACAACAAAAACTGAAAACATAATATACTACGGTGTCGTGCAAAAAGTAATAACAATGAAAAGAACATATTGAAGGCATTGTTTACAACTGTCCTCATCAAAGTGCTGAGGGCACTTAAAGCCTTTTTAAACTTATATATTTGTCAGTTAGTGAAAATAGAGCGCAATATGTTTCAAATATGTACGGGATTTTTTTTTAAACTACTCCACCGTCTTATTCATTTATTTCACTTGGGTAATGTATACACTTCTTTTTCCTCCTTCCTTGGCAATAAATCCTGAAGAATTATGGATTATTACTGCTATTATAGATGGAGTAATTATTCCGTTTAAGTGTCTTGTATGTCCGCAAAAACTTTGAAAAGCTGGATTTTGTAAAAGACCGGTATGATCTAAGAAACTGTAACAAAGTGGTCGTCCCATGTTTCAGTCTAAGTAGTACCAGTAATCGTTTGTTTAAGTAATATTGTTAGGTTTTATAACAAAGTCCTAAAGCATAATACCGATTTACCGGATTGTAAGTTTAAGCGCTATGTCAAGCGGATTTTGATATCAAAAGGCTATTATAGAGTGCATCAATATGTGAACGATGGTGATGTCTGGAATTGACTCCTCTCGGTGCATCCATTAAAAGCTATTGTAAATATATATATGTTAAAAAGGTAAACCAGATCGAGTTTCTTTCCGGTTCTTTTCGATGACTAGGTTGTTTTCCGAACTGGTGGTAGCTTTGACGTTCATAAGCGCCTCATGGGGACCTAAATGAATAAAGTATTTTTGGTTTCATTTGGTTTGTGATGACTTGAGTGTTGTATCAATATACTAGACATTGATAGCTTCCTTGTTAAAACTTTCTGGAGGATTTTTGTGAGGTCATACAATAAGTTTTCTTTGTTATTATTTCCCACTAAATACTGGTTTCGTAGTAAACCCCGTTCACCGACATAGAGTTAAATAGATGATAAATTTCCATAAATGAACAATCCAATACTAGAAGAATTTTTCAAATCGGGTCAGTAGTTCCTGAGATTAGTGCGTTTAAGCATAAAAACTCTTCAGCTTTATAATATAAGAATAGATTATGTTTACTATTGATTTTCCACGAAATAAGTTTCTTTTGTTTAGAAATGATTTCTCTTGTAGATCAATTTTCATAGTCCTTCTGTTGAAATTGGATCTTCACAACATGTAGAGTAATGTTTCCTGTAGAATACATATTTATAATAATTTCCATTACAAAGAGTTACGGATACAAAAACCGACATCATTATTTACGTAACAAACACGTTTCTATCATTATTTTAATTGAATACGCCGTGTGACGTTAACTTATTTTTGACATGTCGCCTTTACAATTAATTTGCGGGTTCTGCCGGCCGCCATTTTGCCACGTTACATGTTGAAATGGTTTTTGTTTTAATTATTTATTGTACGTAGGTACAAAACGTTAGAATTAATTGGAATTTGTATTGTTCAAAAACACACGTGTAATTAGGAACTCCGACGGTTTTGTTAAAGAAAATTTTCTTATTAGCGTAAAATGGAACGCAAAAAAATTGAAGAACATCATTGCCTAGAACTAAACTGTATGGTTCGACTGATGGAAATACATTTAAATAATTTATATATTTATAATAAAAGGATTGTTGTCTGCTCTACCAGCTTTAAAAACTTTATAAAGAACTGGAGATCATTGGAAATAAGTATCACAGAATCACTGTAATCAGAATGAGGTTACTTAAGGGTCGGCAACGCGCATGTAACACCTTTGATGTTTGAAGCGTCTATAGGCTGTGGTGACTGCTTAACATCAGGCGGCCCGCGCGCTTGTTTGCTACTACCATCGTCGTATGAAGACCTACTGAATTTATATATATTTAATTAAATAATATACAACAAACGATAGTAAATTTTATTATAATCTAGCTCTGACGTTAAATATTAGTAAAATGATTTAAAGTTGACAAGTCAGGTCGAGTCATATAAAATTTTGTTTTACAACCGAAGTTTAACCAAATGGTCAGAACTGTATGTTCTGCTGTATATATGTATGTTATGCTTACTTATTAGAAGTAATTAATAAGGGTTTCTTATGAGATTTTATGATTTCGCTCACTTAATCTTTTTCAATATTTTTCTAATAAGGTTTCTCATATTAGAACTATTCAGAGAGTTTTTGTCAGATCATAGAATTCATTTTCCATGTTATTATTTTCTACCCAATTTACTTATTAATCAAAATATATAACAGAAGATAACGCAAATTATTGATTAAAAAAATAATAAAACCACAACATAACCTAAAATTACCACAGAAGAAGCAATAAAAAATACGGATGCAAGCAAAGGAAACTGTCGCAAACAGCCAACGTATATATGCATATAAAATATGTGAACCGGTACGAAAACCTAAAAGTATTTAAACTCACAGTTCCGCATACATATCTAACATTAAATGTAATCGCGGAAACCTGTGAAAATATGTAAATTGATCCTTGGAGATGCCGGACCGGCGGACTGAGTGAAATTTGAATATAAACTTTCCAACGGTGCCGTATAAGCGTCATTTATTTTGACCGGCCCCATAAAATATAATGATTTTTGACGTAGAGCTCACGGCTATATTAATTCTGCGGGTCTTTAAAGGGACCAACCAGGCTTGATATATCGACAGGTAACTGAACGAACTCGGGGTTACTTAATTACATTGTACATATAAAGTTACTTAACCCCTCAGCTGACTTTTTAATACCCAGATCTTAAAATGGCGGATAATGTTTTTAATTTATTTTAATTTCACGACATCGTAAATAGTAATATTTCATGTTTTAGTAAAAAAAAATTCGCACGTTTGCAAATATCTAAGTGTCTTAGTTTTTAGGCCTTACACCCGGTATATGACAATCGGACAAACTATAGATTTAGTTTAAATGAAAATAGTTTTTTCAGTCAGTAAGATTTATATACGAACTATGAAATCTTTATTTAATAATGCCTTAGAAATTGAAATTCAATTCGTAATATATACCTAACCGTACGAGTTGGAACGCAAAGAAAATCTCACGTACAAATTGCATACGTTTAATTTCAATATGCAAAATTCATTATTAAAATATACCGACTTCTAAAATATCGTCGGGAAAAGGATTAAAAATACCGCTAAAATGGACGCAACTCGTCTGAATAAGAGATCGGGCAATATTTACATAAAAAACAAATAATACACGCCCGAGACGGGATGCGCGCATAAAATTAAAATCGATGAGAAATCTACCCTTCGAATTAAATATCATTGCCCTGTCGTATACACACACTCACACATATAGTCAAATACAAACACAAACGCACCGGCACGTAGCGTCCAAAGATCTAGATTACAAGTTGAAGGGTCGATGTGCATCGCAATATTTTAATGGCCGCTGATTCGATTTCGTATAGCCGTTCTAAATTCAAATTACGACGACAGTAGACGTCCACTATTGTCTATGCATCAGAAAAGTATATACTGTGTGCAAAAGGTTTTTGACAGGGTAGTAAGTCGTCTATGACGTGTTTTTATATTTTATCCATAACCTTGAGTCATCTTACTCTGTACTTTGTAATGTTAGTAATATTTTGTATATAATAATGATGGGTTATTGTGAAGTGGATTACATATAATAACACGCAACATGAATTCTAAGATTTTACAAAAACTCCCTACACAGTTCTCAGAATGGCGCCACCATTTTGTTAGAGCTATGAAGTCACCTGAATCCGCGAAATCTACAATACGGATCATTTACCCACATAATAACGGCACATAATAAACATTAATAAGAATGATCGACTGCTAAAAATGAAAAAAAAAAGTACTTAACTTTATATACAGTAGGAAACACTTTCAACTACAGAGATGTAATTAAAAACAAATAATATACCGTTTGCATCCTTAGTAAGCTAAGACGGACTAGGATCGTTATAACCTGGTCTAGATTTCGCAAGTCGTTCTTGTGGATACAGAAAAAAATATTTTTGTTACTATATGGTTGGATGAAAAACCCCATATCCAGTTCTGAAACATAAGAATGTGTGTGAGAGCACAATATAGGTACATATGCACTAATATTATTTATAATTATATTTTTATTCAAACGATCGGCAAGAAATACGACACTACACTTTGATGTTACGACCGTAAAAAATAAGCACATTCTTCCGAACCATAGACAATAGATTTTTATAAAAAAAAAGCTACGCGATCCCGATGGGGTGTAGCTTAAAATATCGGTCCGCGCTTATTTGCATACTAACTAAAATAATTTATTATATTTTTTTACACGGAGGGTTGAATACGTGGGGTGAGATTGCACAATGAACTCGAATAGAAACCGAGCGTTATTGGCCTGATCGGGGAGAGTGATTACAAATTTAAAATAACATTTATTGGAAATTGTAACGATCTCTATTTGCTCTTGAACATTCTGCAAACGTATGTAATAAATAATACGTTTTAGTTTCTTTTATATAGTGCGCCTATTTTAATCCTGACTGCATTTTATTTGTTCCACAAAGGTATGATTTGATATTCTAATAAACTAGCAAACAATTGTGACTTCGTACGTGTTAGGCACATTATTAAAGTTGACAATACATAAAAAGTTGTCTATAATGCTTACTAATTTGAACGTAGCAATCTGTTAGTGACATAATCAGATCCTTAACTATGTATCTTACAAGAGGAGAGCGATAACAGATATAGAATACATACCAATCGGAATGTAAACTAAGCACTATCTTATGATACTGGAACAAAGTCACATGCCATTAGCTACTGTTAGAATAAATGTCGTAGCGTGGTTATTTTTTTCTTTTTTTAAATTATAAATTGCATATTTTTTATGCATATTTAATTATAATATTATATATATATATATATATATATATATATATATATATATATATATATATATATATATATATATATATATATAAATAGTTGTGCACACACATGTACTTTTTCCACTATCGGTCCCCGATACACCACACTACGCCACACGACTCGCCCGCACTATTACTTCGTAATCGCTTAATGTACTTTCTAAAGGTGTCAAATGTTTCCAAGGTCACAGATGTTCGCCTATAATCTTACTCAATAGAAAAACTAAAAGATGGAAAAACTTTTCTTTTAATCTAGCCAGTAGTTCATGAGAATATCTCGTTCAATAATACAACAAATATAATATTAGATTCAAAACAGATATGAAATTAAACATACACGAAAAAGCAATAACGTTGGAATAGAGATGCTTAAAAGTTTCGCATCAAAGCGGTTCGGAAATCAAAGTACTGGATGCAAAACGAGCAGAGAGTCAGCGAGGACCCCCCACCTCCCCTCCCCGGACCCCTCACACCCGCGGAGCATCCTTACAAAATAACCTATGATTGCGCGGAACAAAGCTACGGATAACTTCTCCTACATTTTGTCCCGGGAAAAAGTTTGCCGACTCTGCTCTCTGTTCTGTGTCTCGCTTTGCGTCAACCGCTGTCAATATTACTCGAATTTCGAATGTTGATATTGTCTTTGATTTTTACATTTTTAAAAAGTTTCGTGATGGTATCTGTCAGTTTCAAATTGGAATTGTTGTTTATACTTTTCTTTATTTTTTGTAAATGGAAAAATATAGAAGTAAAAGTACTAAATTCTTGTATTTATTTTATTTTTGGCGACCAATCTTCTAGTCGATTGTTACTGACATTATCGAGTAGATAATGATATTATAAGTTTCCTGCGAACAAGATAGTGGTCGTCTTGTTAGATCGTTCCAGGGAGTTTTTGTGGTAAGTCAGAATCAACGCTCCGTGGCATTATTTCCCATGCACTTTTGCCCAATAATCGAACTATATTAAGTAAAACACCACCAATATTACAAAATTTAGAGCAGAATAACACAAAATTAGATATTAAATATAAAATCCACTACATGACATTTCAAAATTCCGCTCAAAAAACTGTGTATAACTTAGATATCAAATTTTAATATTAAATTCATATCTTAAAAACAAAACTATGATTAAAATAATTTGATGATCCAATGAAATATATTATATCTTTTCTGCGAACGGTTCTTCTATAGTCTGTGTTGCGAACTAAATTATCATTTCGAATCAAAGGGAATAATTTTTAATATCTATACGTTACATTTGTTAAGTCCAGACATTCTCACACCACAGCGCGAGATTTATACGACCCTCTCTCGGAGTTGCAAACTTCTGTCAATACATTATCTATATGATACATGAATTTTAATAACGGGAATAAGTGTAATAAATTTTCTTGTTTTTTTATATCCTCAATTATTATCATACTAGCAGATAACCGCGATTTTGTTTATGTGAACTAAATAGTCTGATGGGAATTACGTATTTTATTTGAATATAGTTGCAACTGTTTAATTGTGTCATTACTGTTTACCCCACAATGAGAAGCGAAATTATATTTAGCCTAGACAATAACCAGAAAACTCGTCTATCTGTGAATTAAAATCTCGTCAATATGGGTTCAGCCGTATCGAAGATTAACAAATCAAAGACTCCGACCGATGAAATTTTTTTAGACAGGTTAGTTCTAGAATTTGGTTCCATGGTACATTAACCATTTATCGGTGAGTAAGTTTAAGCATCACGTCAAACGGATTTATATATTAGTAGATTTCGAAAATCCGTTGACTAGTTTTGCGTGAAAAATTAATATATACCCACCCATTATCATAAACTTTTTCGTTATAGATTGATTGTGTAATATTGAATATGTACGTCTCCTGGACAATCGGTTCATATCGCAACGGTAACATATAATGCGATCCGTTGGTGTGCATTATATGTTGTCATGGTTTATTTTTTATATTTTATCCGTGTCTGGTCGATCCTTTTGTTTTGGGTCCGGTGGATATTTGAGGTTTTAATTGCAGGGTATTTCATGGAAACGTGTATTTGTAACAAATTTGTACTGGACTAGCTGTACGACTTCATAAGCGTTAGTTACACTGCTATTTATTTTCATCTTGTATTTTTTTTATACTTTATAGGTATAAGTTTATAGGTACAAACTCATCTGATGTTCAATGACGGTGTGGTCTAAAATGGTAAGCACGCTAAATGTTGCTGCGGGAACACACCAACAGGTGCTTGGCGACAGATAATTAGCTTGAGGGTGGTAGTTGTCCAACTTTAGAAAAAGCCGTACCACCATCCTATGGTTTCCTCGTGATGTGTTTCTTCACCGAACGCTCCGATCCAGTGGTTAAAATTCGAACCTACGTCCACCGACACGTCACGCTATCAGCTTTTTTTATTTATATTTATTGACTTTATAATGTATATTGTATGTTTAATACGCACTACAGTGACACGTTTAGAAATGTCGAGTTCCGAAACGATAATATCCAGCTACCGAACGGGATAGTCACAATGAATCAGGCGCAAACTGCCACGTTGTCCAAGTCCAATTTTACAACTAGTTTTGACTGTTTACTGATACAGTTAATTAAGCGTTTTTATAAGTACAAAATGGCGCCTCTAGTGGTAATACTAATGAACTAACACCGAGAGTACACAAAAACTCCTATAATAAAAAGGACTATGTAATTAAAGAGGTATGTAAGGAGAAACTAATATTTATCTGTTAACCCCACAGAATGCACGTCGTGATGATAAGGAAATTGACAATCGCAGTATTATCTTATCAATAGAAAACAATTCCAGGGGTGAAACACTCAGCATCCCAGTTAAGGGGGTGGGAGTATGATCGAATATCAGCTATTTAGAACTACCCTCTGAAGCATAAATAATAAATTATGTACATATTTATGAATATGCATTGAGTTAATTTTGATGTTAAAAGCGATTCGCCCCGTCTAGTATCCGAACGAGTTAGTAGAGCGGGTTCGATTCCCACGATATAAAACTATAGTATGTAATAATATAGGAAACGTTTTAATATTCACTATTTTGAAAAAAAATATTATTACATAAATGAGCTAAATCCAATTGTAATCGTTCATACCATAATATGTTTAATTGTTTTGAAGATTTCCAGTTTTTATACACCGAGAACGAAGTTCAAATTTTGCTGTTCATAAAATTTTAGTTTTTTTTTAATGATCTTCATATTTTATATGTACAAAATATTAGGAACGGCTAAATTTGGATTTAACTTATTTTGAAACGTAACGACATATTTGTAATATCGATTATACTTAAGTAAAGATTCAACAGATGGCGGTGTTCCATAGTTCGTAGTATTTTGAAAAATTAGCACAATCTCATTATGTCATTTAACATTTTTATAGAGACAATTACAGATAACAGATCTATATGTTATGGCTTTATTTTACAAAAAGCTGACTAAAATGTAAGTAATTATCACCTAATTAAAATTAATTATACGATAAGACAATCTCATTGGAACATTCTACATTCGGGCAACGTCAAAATGTCTGAAATATGTTATCATTATATGTTGTCATTATTTATGTTTTCTTCTTAAAAAAAAACAAATCGCTTGTAACTCATAACTTAGATACGACACAGAAGGTCCCAACGAATAGGGTTGTTCACCTTGTGCGGAAGGGTTAATTCTTTCCGTAGGGTTACACAGACACAGATCTATACGTTTGAGGTATTGCAAGAAATATTTTGTGTATTTTTTTTTCTCAGATTATTTAATCTCCACACGGGGCCGCTTACATTTGCCTAACGTTTTATAGATCTGCTGCTCTTGTTTTAATAATAAGGGGCAAATAGAGCTATTATTTTTTATATATATGAGAAAAATTTAGTGAAGTGTAACGAAATCTGTTTTTTTTTTAATACTTAAGCATTTTTAGCGTTTGATTACAATATCATCTGGTGGTAAATGATGTGGTCTAAGATAGTAAACACGCTAAACAGAGGGGGCTGACTCTTAAGTGCAACTGTCGGAACACACCAAGAGATGTTTGGTGACAGATTTTCAAGTTGATGGTGGTAGCGAGCCAGACGAACTTAGGAAGCGTATCACCATTCAATGGTATTATCACGATGTTTTCCGACCTAGTTGCTAGGATTAGAACCTACGTCTATCAACGCGATGTGTTTTTTTCGAAACACGTGTACCGTTTTTTATGACATTTTTATAGACAAGTACAAGACTTTTCATATTATAATGTAGGTTAAAAGCTAGACTGAAATAATTGCAATTAAACGAATAAAAATATACTTTTCAAAATGAAATAAAACACGCATTTTCCGTGAAAAATGAAAACAATTTACGCGGAGTATGAAAAATATATTGTGTTTTAAAATCGACAGTATATCTACGTTTCTCTGCCGGCTCTGATAGCCGTGAAGATATAAATACAGCCCAAGGGTGTAGTTCTGATCTGTGTCCTTTATTGAACTATAGTATATAGATACATACATACTAATAAGTATAAAGATGGGGTGCGATCTCGCGAGACTAGAATTTGAGATGGGGGCAAAAATCAGTGGTACCGGACCCCCGTAAGAGTCTGCGTGAGTAAAGGGGTGCGTTATTGAGGGTCAAATTTTTTCGCATGTGACATTAATTCTGTCTGATTGGTTATTGGCTATCGATACTGTATATATGTGTACATTTTTCTACATTACTGATGCACGGGTTAATGCTTTTTATTTGTTCGATAAGCGTCGCAGAAGTTTTTACCAGTGTCATTTCTTTTTCCTTCTAAAATTCTTTTGAGCTTTAATCGAATATTTATCATCAACTAGCCGTGTCCGTGACTCCGTCCTCGTGGAACCTAATGTAAAAAAACAGTGACTAATTAAATCAATTTACTTATCTACTTTTCTCTTGTACTTAAATCGCGACGTCATTAAATTTACAATAACTTTTGATAGAGTGAACTGATTTCAATGAAACCAAGACTAAATGTTACTCGAGGATATTCTTTATGGTTTTCTTAGTCGTGAACGTAGTGTAAGTAAGTGTAGTGTAGTAAAATGAACATATACTTTAGTAGTGATGCGTATTCAAACAGACAGGCAGGTTTGAAATGTATTTTATTACTTATTCCAAGACACCTGCAACAACTTTTTTCGATGTAGATTTATCATCTTACAACCTTGCCAGGAAATTTCTTGGTATAAAAAAGAACTTTTACTGGTAATGAATTTGATTTCACCACATGTTTGTTGCGAATTATTGTATATATGATATGCCACCAATAATATCAGTTCATGAACAATAAGATGGCTATAAACAAACTCTATGTTGTTAATTCACAATCAAAACATTATCTGAAGGGCACATGTTGTCGAAGATGTTGGCAAGGTAAACCAAAAAAGGATTCATCAAGTGCAGCCGTCGGAGTACAGCGAGAGTTATCGTGTTTAAAGGAAATGACACCGTTTCTTGATTGACCGTCGTAGTTAATTAACCTCATTAAGTAACTCTTATGACAGTTTTCTCACCTCTATTAATTTTCAGTAAACAAACATTTTCATGAGATTTCGTCTGCTTGTGTTTGGAATTTATGACTTTGCAGCAATAGTTAGAAATTTGTAACAGCACCATTTATAGCATTTTTCCTAATGACCGAGTACAGAAATTGATTTGTCGCAGTTCCATCTAATGGCGAGTCTAATGAATTAGAAGAAATAGTGAGTGTGTTACTTGTAACCACACGATAGAAATCAAAACTTATAATTAAATACATTAACGGATACAATCCAGACTCTGTGCAGGATGTGTTTTCTAAATCTATACATAACGCATGTGTAAATAATAGAGGGTGGTCAAACCAATCGATTGATCAGTCTCAAAAGGGGTGATATCGGCAAGGGGTAAGTAAAATATTGCGAGAGGGTTGCGAATCACAACTTATATAAACGTTCATTTGTATCAATGTACTTTACATTTTACGTTTTGAAATGAGAAGCGTCCGCTTTGATAAAGTTTTATTTGGGAGTTTTTGGCGGGATCTTCGAATGTCATGTAGTGGATTTTATATTTTATTCATAATCTCGTGTTATTTGGCTCTATATTTTTAATATTGATGGTGTTTTATGTAATATAGTTTGGTTGTTGTGCACAAGTGAAGTGGATGGAAAATAAGACTACGGAGCATGGATTCTGATTTGCCACAAAAACTCCTTGAAAAGTTCTAACAAGACGGCCACCATCTTGTTAGTTCAGTGAAATGATCGCAAGAAACTTGTAATGTCATTACCTACTCGAGAATGGCATTAAAAAAACTATTACAAGATTGGCTGCCAAAACTAAAATAATAATAATAAGTAAAAACTTAGTATGTATATTTTGGGTATTAAAACGTGGAGTTAATATACAAATATACTGGAGACGACATCGTTTTATTAGCCATAGACATAGCAGTAAGTGATATACAGAAGAAATAATACATCACATTTCATTGACATTCTATGGGCGCCATGTTAGTCATGAGTTTTTTTGAAAATATAACTACTCTAGTATTGTTTGTACTGTAATGAGTAAAAATACATAATTAATAATGTTTATTCCGTTAAAATAGAGTAGGTGGCAGCTATTTCATATTTCTCTTCAATCAATCTTCAGCTAGAATAATTTATGTATGCAAAATAAATATTAATGACACACACACACACATAACGCCAACCCTTTCTATAAGGGGGTGTTCCACCGTTGGTTTCACTAATAAATGTACGTAATTAATCATTTAAATGTGGGTAGTTGTGCCGCCGGAATATAGAAAAGGCTATAAAAATATCCCCACAAAAGATTTAGATTTTAATTATAATAGATTATCGCGCTCGCGTCTTTTGGAGCGAGCAGGAATAAATCGAAGCATTGGAAAAAAAACTTTTTTTTTTCGAACTGACTACACTATTGACCTAGCAAAGTCTTAACAGCTTCACCGGACTATAACATTTTTTTATCCAAAGATAGAAATGTACTGGATAGGCTTGTAGAACAATCATTCATTTAACAAACAGATGTAGTTCCGGATCCACATCTAATTTTAAAAAGGGTTATGAAAATTATGTATATTATAATTGTTGCCATACCTTATTTGTCTCGTTCTGTCACGAAGCCAAGGCACATAAAGAGAAATGGGGTGAAAGATCACTTGTACGCTTAGTACATGATTTTTATAGTTTAGAGTTTATTAATAAGAGAGTTTATTATAAATAAATAAATAAAAATAAAAAATAATATTTGAATGTGCCCCTCAGTTTCACTCGGGGTTTAAGTTATCCCTGCTGTCGGCCACCGACAACACACGCCACACCACACGGCCCTCTCGCACTATTATTTCGTTCTCGTTTAGTATACTTTCTGACCTACACTTTGTATAGTGATTGTTCCGCTCCTTAAAGTTTTAGTGTGATATTTGATGAGACGCATTTTTTTAATCCAAATTTTCCAAAGATTAGCACGTTTAGGCAAATTAAAAAAAAAAAAAACAAACAAAAACAATATTTTGGGTTTTGTAATATTACTACACCTTTCCTCATGGTAATTCTTCCTCGTATGACACATGATAAATTATATAAATTCTAAAATCAGCTAAATATGAAGTCAGCCATTTTCAATATGGCCGCCAACGTGACTCGTGTTTGAGCTGTCACTCAATATATCCGTTAACACGGACGACGTTAGCGTGTAATTGTACAAAACAGGTGAATCTCCAACGAGGTTTTATTGTTCGAGGTCATGCGATACTCCTGATTATTTAGTGGATATCGCGGACCACGATAACATTCGAGGGTTCCGACATTGAGACACGCTCGAATTTCGACAATTATAACCCGAAAATACAACCCATGTTTGCCTAGAAAGAGAACATGGTGTTCGTTGTTGGAAAGCGTTTCGGATCGTGCCGTGATCGGGCGTGTTTGACACGGCATTCTGGCTGCAGTTTTCGCACTTATATTTCGCGTTTAAGCATTAGCTTTTGGGGTGTAATTAATGATAGTTATCTATTTCGCTTTAATAAATGTTTTTTCTAATTAAGACCGAGGTTACATACCGAATTTTGAACAAATAAAACGAGTCATTATGACTGTGTTTACTAGTCGCGAATTAACAACCCAGTTAGACACATACGGATCGATCACGAAATGCGATATTATTAATCATGCTACTACGGTGCAATTGGTAAATAATTTTACTAACAACCAAAACTCTCAACGAGGAAATACAGCGTGATAAGACTATAGTGCAATAGTGCCCACTGTATTGACAGAGCCTAAAGTTGAAAATCAGTAATCGAACAACTATAGACATGCCCCGGAACTACATTTGAAGTTAAGTGAGATGAACTTTGTGGAACAAGTATATGTAAATCATGCATCAAAGTATCCACGTTTAAAGTCACTCGTGTGTCACAATAGTCCATAATCATAGGAAGGAAACGATCCGTCATAAAGCACCACGCCACAATAAGATGACATACATAAATCACCCAACGTACCATAGACAAGTAGACACAACCCTCTATTATTCATTAAAATAATGCTTCAGTTTAATCGATCTATTGAAAATGATACATCAACAGTTCAGTACCAAGATTAGCACGTGTTTTCCGTGACAGATTTATTTTACAATTGTAGTCTGAGCAATTGCTTGTAGGTCTTCCAGAAGAAGAACACAATCTCTACGAAGTATAGTAGATGAATAAAACATAACTGAGTCGTACGAAATCAAAACCGGCCAAGTGAAGTTGACCTATAATTTGGTAACGAAAAAAGAAACTAATAGATTTTAGTTACATCCATAGACATTCATGAATATGCAGCTATCATCTTTGGATGAAGCAGTCAATGTCAAGAAAATTTATTTAAGAAAAATCTGTGTGGCCATATATCAATTTAATTTCCTCTATCTCTTTATTTTGTTAATGTGTATCGAATCAAGTGAACATATTTACTAGAAACATTTGAACAAGAGCTAAGAACAAAGCTCTACAAATGTTATTTTATTGTTTAACTCCAACAACACGCATGACTAAACTATGCCAGAGGGACAATATAAAGGAAATTTACCGATATAAAAATCACTACAAATATTCAATATACTAATTAAAATTAGAATCATTCCATAATATTAAACAGTATTAAAATCTAAAATTAAATTTGTTCCAAACGTCATCCCACATTTTGATATCAAAAACAACACCCCGTTTCTAAAATGGCGTCCGCCATTATCCGAGTATCGGATTATATCTTAGTCATTATCCGTTTCCGAACCATAAACTGTCAATAAAAGAAAGCGCTAAATGTCCTCGATTTGCATATTTCCGTCGTTAAATATAAAAATAATAATTGTGATAAGAAAAAAACTGAACTTAATAACCCGTTCAAGTCGTTATGTCCACTTAAGTTACTATTGATTTTTTCACCGACTTCTTTACTGTTTGTATAATTTTTATAGCGATTTATAAGAACTCGTATCGTTCATCGAACGCTCTAACTCCATTTAATAGAATAATCGCTTATCACATTTATAAGTTTGACGTGAGAATGAATTTCAATTAAACATAACACAGGCAAAGACAGTCAACTGAACAGCCATCACGATCACGTATTGCTTACGTTTTTATTTTATCAAACGGCTGACATTCGATAAAACGTTTAAAAATGGGTGCTTTTTAATAGTCACGCGATTTGCTTTAATCGTTTGACGTTTCGAGATTACCAACCAGTATTAATGGGACGTTATTTAAAACAATTCGAATGCTATTGACAAATTTAGACCATTAATAACATGATGGAGTGGGTGTTTTAACGTTACGATTGTTTCTGTTATCTGTACTGATATTTTTTTTTATTGAAGCAAAGGTCATATGAACGTTAAGGTGAAGTAATTAAAAATGTTTTTTTTTAACTCTACATTAAACGTATATCTAATATAGTAGAATTGTTTTATTTACTTTTCAATAGGTAGCAAGGCGGACACAACTACGTCTTCTTATTGAAAATCTGATATTGGCATGTTACGCTCTCGCCTTACCTGTAACAAAAAAAAAACATTGGAATATTGATTTAGAAATTGTGTACATGTGAATTAAACGCGAAGATATCGAAACGCGAACTTAACGAACGCGAAATAATCCAGAAATTAAGCTTCAAATCGCTTTAAAATCTCCGTAAATAGTTTTAGTGAAGTAGCCAAAATTTTACTAAAATATTATTCAATTATATTGAATAAGTCATATATTTACTTAGATATAGGAACGACATCGTTTTTATGTCATAATGAAAAACAAAACACTGACACGGGCAGATGCCGTTGCTATACCTATTGAAGGATATAAAAGTAAATTTAAGCTTAGATAATAAATTTACATTTTTTAAATATGAGTAAAGAATATTTATGTAGATACATAATATTGGATATTATTTTATTTATCTGTGACTAATTAATTCTAAAAGCATTGAGGGAACCCCATGATAGTTCGTTTTCCATGAAGCTAGACGCCATTTTGTTGTAACTGTACTAATTTATTACATGACACAATAAAATCCGCGTGCGGAGCCGCGAGCAAAGCCAGTATATTTATAAACAATATCGAAAATCAATTGTATAACAAACCAAGACATTTAAATGTAACAAGCGTTGGAAAGGGGGGGCCGGGGGGAGGGGTGAGCCGTCAAACCATCTGGAAAGTCGGCCGGGGGAGGCTCGGCGCGTCTGGCTCTCGCGATTTGTAAATTCGAATTATAGATACAAAGTAACCGATTTCAAGATACGTCTCGGAGTTTTTGTCGATTATACGGTTAATGAGGCGTTTCTTTTGCGTACGGGTCGGTTTATTTTGGACATTGGCCGAGATTCGAGACTTAAAAAAGGTACGGATTCGTTAGACCTATTTAGTAAATAAGAGCGGTGACAAAATAGTGAATCTGTACATATATCTTTCTTATCATCATTACATAGTATAAAACAAAGTCCACTACCGCGTCTGTCTGTCTGTCTGTCTGTTCGCGATAAACTTAAAAACTACTGAACGGATTTTCATGCTGTTTTCACCAGTCGATAAAGTGATTCACAGGGAAGGTTTTAGTATATAATTTGTCAAGGATTTTTTTTATAATCAGGGCGGGACAACGTCTGCCGGGCCCGCTAGTCTATATATATGATTTACAAGAATGTAAATGTAACGTGTCCGTATGTTTTAGTTTTTTGTGAAGAAAAATGTTATAGGTGTCTAGGAATAAGTAATAAAATACATTTCAATATTTTTTAGAAATGTCTGTCTGTCAGTTCGTTTATTTGGGTACGCATCACCGCTAAAGTACTACGTTCACGATAAAACTAACTAACAGGCTCATACATCATATTTTCGAGTAACATTTAGTCTTGGTTTCATTAAAATCGGTTCACTCTATCAAAAGTTAATGTCATTTTAATGACGACGCGACTTAAGTACGAGAGAAAATTCACATGATTTTATTAGTCACTATTTTTTTACATTAGGTTCCACACGGATGGAGTCGCGGGCACAGCTAGCAGATAAATAAATTTATAGAAGTCTGCCGTTGTGCGCGCATCACGCAAAAATAATGTAAATTTCAATCACATATTTTTTATTTCTCTTCTAAGATACTCGGTCCTTGTCTAAAAACAAATAATCATAATATCTTTATTTAATATGTATTTATTAAAGTTCCAAGAAAATACGTTTATTATTAGCAATGTGTATATTGCTTGCCACTGTTAAGTGTGACAAACAGTGTGGTGCATATGCATGACAAAGTCAGCTAGTTACAAATAAAATTGCCAATCGTAACGACTGAGCAGTTTTGAACGAGACATTAATGAGCAAGTAGAAGACTTTTCAGAATATTATCCAATATGTCTTTATCCTTTTCAATGTGGGTTAAGTAAACCAAACTCATAGTTTATATATTTTTACATTTTTTCGTGTACTTATAATATTCAAACTTTAAATTGAAAACAAAAACCATCGGCCAAGTGCGAGTTAGACAAGCATCTTATATGAAACTACTTTTCTTCAACTTTACTGAAAACACAAATATTCTGTTATCCTGTAGCTTATGTTTACAATCGAGTTGTGCTTGATGAAAACAAAAGACGCGCGTTTTCCTTCGCGAGAGCAATTATAGATGAGTCTCGTATGTCAGAATAGGGAGTGACGCGAGAAACAAGGTAAATCTGGGGGACTTTACAATGGCCTTGTAAGTTTATTTAATTCTATATTGTCATCTATGTGATATGTTTGTGCAGATAATCGATTTTTACAACAGTAATTTTAGTTATTCGTCCTGACAGTTCTTGAACAGAGTATATTACCTTTGCTTTTTGATAGAGAACATTTGATCTAAGAGGGAAATGACACACGTAGATGTTATTTTCTCAACAGTTTTAAACATTTATCCATCGCGATCTATAAAGGATGCTCGTAATACGTAACGTGAAACTCTATAAAGGGGGTTCATACAGTTCGAAGTATATAAGTAGGTCTCGCGTAAAGGGAATTAATTGTATTATTGTAGAAGAGCCGTCCCGATGAGGGATCGCGGAAGAATTATCAATTAGATAAAGAAACGGAGAAATGTATGGGGTCGTTTAGGGTTGTCATTTTCATCGACAATTTTAAACTCGTATATATTGATGATATTATTTATAACACAAATGATCTTTGTATTCATTAAAGTTTTATTGCTTTCCGATATTTATAAATTTCCTTCAACGAAAATTACTTAAAATCTTTTTAATAAGTATTTGATTTTTTGTCTATACTAACGATTATATTAACGAGGTAAAGTTTGTTTATTAATACATGTCTTGTATATCTGTAGATCTAAAAGTACCGAATGTATGATTTCGATTCTGAAAATCCTGTCATTAAAAGGTAACTAACTACGTTCTCCATGAGTAACATTAATTCTCATATAACTATTAAACACTGTAGCTGTATTATTATTGTTAGCAAAATCCTGAATTATTTTATTGTGATCACAAAATTGATTAAGATCTAACTGCTCGACTACACCCATATAGTACTGCTTAAATTCTTATAGTATTATTGGAATTGTTCTAGAAAGCTCTATAAAGTGTATATTATAGATAACAGATAACTTTAACACGAAAACGAAAAGTAAATTTATATCTGTATGTATTCGAAGAAAACAAAACTTAAAATTAAAAACATAAAACCACAAACAACACGGAATCGTAAATCAGACGTCCCTACAGACCGGGGGAGACGAGGCCGCGGCGGCTTCGATTTTCCGCAACATTCGTCTTGATATTAGTACTTACGGGCGCTGCTTGTTTTCCTCTCTAATTGTGCATCGGTTTGGCCCTGCCCTACCCTGCCCTGCCTCCTCCGCACCATACGTAATTGGGTATTTTACATTTTAATCATCACTGTATTGATCATAAAACGAAATCTTATGCAGAATTATTGTTATTAATAATGGAATTACTTTTGTATGGTATATTTTTTTAACGATTTTACATCGTTGATTGATAAATCCCAAGACTTGGTATATGTAGAAAATAACTAGTTTCATATAGTCATCTATTTATAACAATAATAGAACGAAAGAACGAATAAGCGAATGCGGTGTCGAAGATAGTAATAATGTATAAATAAATACCTAAAGAGTTTTCGCTAATTCTGTTTAGTATATTCAATAGATTTTCCTAACTCCTATCCAATATTTGTCCATTTATTAATCCACTTTAGGGAATGATTAAAAAAACCTTTCTCAGTACTAACATACATACATACATGAAACTACATGTACAAAATGTCATGCTTTACGCTTTGCGTTGTCCGACAGTCAGTTTACTCAATTTCTTGAGAAAATTTTAATAAATAATATAGTATTTTGTTAATTCTGACAATATTTTTGTAATTCTCCTTATTGTTTTTTGTAACATTCGTTTTTACATAGAAATCTTTAAACCAAATTTTACGCTTTCCCATTAGATTTTTCAAACATTTTCTTTCATAAAAATGTTCTTAAGTGATACGCTTACACTCAGTTGTTTTTTATTTATATAGTTTACAAGTATGAACTTTACGCATATTTTAATAAAGCCTATTATTATAAATAACAGTACTAAACGCTAATCTATTGTTTACTTAAATAAGATCCATCAATAAAACTTACAACAGTGATCCGTCAGTACAAGGAGGGAGGTTCCGCTAATTCCCGCCATCATAAATTGTCGCATCAGTTTAACGACGATGCGTTAGATACCTCACTATCCTTAGAGAACTATTCCGATAGATTGGTTGCTTAAATTAATGCTCTATATGACAAACGAAAATCACTTTTGTTTACGTATTAGGAATACAACTGTAGAGGTGGAAATCATTTGGAGATAGCGCGGACTGCTGTTATTGCGAATCGACAGCGATTTTCAACTTTAATCGAATAGACTGTGAGTCGATTTCAGTTCGGATGAGTTTGAAGACATTAGGTAAATTGCTTAATGTCTTCGGAAAGGTCTATAGGAGGAAATGTTTTGTTTCGTATTGTACACAACTATGGTTGTTTATTGTTAATTTAATTGAATTTCAATACATTGTACTTAAACGAGGGTTTGCTATAGACAGTCTTGATGCTTCGTTGATTTTTATACTGTATGCTATAATAATGATTGGGCTATCTGTATACTCGTATAAAATCGAAATTTGTTTGGTAAAAGACCAACATAATTGAAATACTAAAAACAGTAACAAATTGATCATTCCATGTTTCAGAAATCTAAATCTACATAGAAGTTCTCTGCCTCTCGTGTGAGAGTCACAGCGCGATGATAATAATATTAGAGAACACTAACCTTTTCTAATCAATATCCATAACAATGAGTTTCCCACAAATATGTCACTATCGAAATTCGCCGGATGCAAGACCGTTATCGGCGAATGCCAGCTTAGATATGTTATTACAAAAAATTGGTTAAAATTTTAAAACAAAAACGTTATATAAATTACTCTTTATCTGTTAATAATAGAGTTTACAATGTTTTTAAATAATATTTTAATATTATATTGATCACTTGACATTGGTTCTCAAAGTTTATTCCTTTAATTAAAACAATATTATACTTAGATTGTTTATTTCGGTTTTAAAGCTAACACTTCTCTAGATATCAATTTCGATTTAAAAATATTTCGCTAAACTTTAATACAAATTTATGTTATTACATACATTCCATCTAATTGTGCTCATCTTTTTCAACTTTCAACTTTCTTTCATTTAAACACATACCATTGTTCATACAAACCATTCCTACCTATGAGGTCTTTCTTTACTACTCTACGATCCATCGTTTTACACTTAGGACACTTCTAAGACATATATGGCTTTTAGTTCTCAACTTCTCCGTCACTGGTGCTATTCCCATATTCCATCTGACATACTAATTCCTAATGTTATCCATTCTGGTCACACCCACGCATCCATCTTAACATTCGCGTCTCTACCACACGTTATCTGTGTCCTGTACGTGTTTATGTGACTGAACTCCTCCTAAACGGCTGGTTAGATTTTTATGAAATTTTTGGAGTGTATCTAGGTGGATTCAGGAATGGTTTAAATACATAATTGGACCTGGTAGGTGGCGCTGCGGTTGAATTTTAGGATCTTTTTTATCATCAAGGCAGGTCAAAGTCCACCGGGCCCGCTAGTATTTGTAAAAACTTCTACCTCAATTCTGGGATATTTGTGGATCACTATATATTGAGAAAGTAAATAAAGCGGATAACTATAAAATGCCGTTCGCCAGAGACAAAAAAAACCGAATTCAGTCTAGATCCATAAAGCAATGTAACAATCGTGGAATGCGAATGAAACGTACGAGGAATTAGTTTCAAAGCAAGTGTCATCGGTAAAATTTACGATTCCCCTTTGAGAAATCTATAAAACATATAGACCGGTCGCTGAAATGAGTTGAAATCTGGATCGAAATTTTAGTAAAATTAAATATTTAGTTAACATTATTTGAATTCAGGGTGTTATGTGAAAATCTCTTTTTTTATATCATAGGAGGCAAACGAAAAGGTGGGTCACCTGATGTAAGTGATCACCACCGTCCATAGACACTTGCAACACCAGGGGAGTCGCAAGTGCGTTGCCAGCCTGTGGGGGGGGGGGAGGGGAGGAAGGGAAGGGGAAGGGGAAAATGGAAGGGGAGGGGAGGTGGGACTCTGGCGCTCTCATTGACCGAACGAAATGCAACAATGCAAGCACTGTTACTTCACGTCGGTTTTCTGTGAGAGGGTGGTACTACCCGGACGAGCCGACCCATTCATGCTGAAACCAGTAATAGCTTCAGCGTGGCTCCACCACCTACTGAAATCTTATTATAATGCATAGACAGTAATCAACATAGTGAAGATCAAGTAGGGCAGTCGATAAAAACACGCTCTGCCATATTATTGCAATATAATATGTACTATATGTACAATTGTCAAACTCTAATAAGGGATAAAAGAATATTATTTACACTTGTACAGTACGCTCTGGGTAATTTTCAAACAAGTATGGAGATCATAATTTCTAGACTCTGTGCTTCAATATTTACATTCTAAGAAAATACGAATAACGCCCTAATGTATCTTAATGCAATTTATGAAATTTCATTATACTGATTCGATATGAGCATCTCACTTCGCTATTAGTCCTTATATATCCAGTTATATAATGGTTGGTTTAAAGTTTGATATTCGGGTTATAAAAAATCGAATGAATCTAATACAACGAAATTTATAAATTCTAAAGCAAAATTTTGAGCCACGAGATTATTGTATTATTAAAAAAAAGAATAAAATCAATGGCAAAAGACAAACTTTGAAAAGTTGTGACTTCACCGCGATACGGCAGAGTTCGCTAAACTAAAACTTATAAAGGAACACTCAATATTGACCTCCGAGTGATAAGCCGCGGCCGCGCGGGCCGTTGACTCGGCACAACTCGTAAAATCATAATTACCGATTATTTCCATATCGATCATTATTATTACATAATATTTTTTTTTCGTTATAGATAATGTCTTTCATTGTGGTGATAGCTCTCTAGTTCTACATGTGTATACATAGTAACAAGAACGGGACGGTATTCAAATACAGACGACTCGTTCAATCGACCAAGATTCATCGAATTGTAATGTTAAAATCTATGATTTCTTAGACAGCAGGCACGGTAATACAAGTTCTCTGAATATAGTTATGAAATATTTGTAAAGTTCAAGCTCAAGGTCAAAAACTAAAATAAGAATTTACTGGGTATTAGCAGTCGGACGCCTTTAAAGTTACCCAGTCGTTGGTACATAGTTATTAGCAATAATTTAGTACAGGTCAATAGTATAAACATCTGGTCAATAGCATGGTTTTATATCACATCTATATATAGTTTAATAATGGTAAAATTAAATTTGAATTTAGTACAATATTTTTACTAATAATATCAATGTAGTGCGTATTAGATAAAACTTTTTGAACGATATATTTCTTTCAGATTCAGTTTCATGACCACATTTAGTGTAAATAATAATTAGCCTATGACAATTATTTACATCTTACTAAATTTTATATTAAAAAATTAAGTTACAGTTTAATTATTGTTACTTAAGAGAAATAGGTCGATACAGCAGGCAACTAGCGTTTGGCTACCATCTTATGTCAAATGATTACGTGGTCTAAGATGGGTAATAAGGTTTACTTTTTGATGCAGCTGCTAGTATTAAATAATATGAAAAAATCTAAGGTCAGTAATCATCTCAGTTGACATGCTTAGATAGTTTTTATAAATCACAAACACTTCCCAAACTTCATCAAAAGAATCGCAACAAAGGGGACCTTACGCATAAATTAATTTTTCGCTTTTTTTTGTTATTAATTCACCAACACTTCATTGTCTCTGATATCGTTAATATTAATTTTTCGTCGCGGAAACAAACGCGGTCCCGTTTAATATTCGGTTGTAAGACGGGCCTTTGTTATTTTAATAGCAGACCTCTACCCTCAGAGGTCACGTCGATAGGGAAACTGAACCGGTGTCTATCACAGAAACCATAGGTCTAATAATCAATTTATTGTATTTTTTGTATTTTCGATAGCTCGGGACGAACACCGCTGTATTGTATTGCTATAAATTAAAAATATGTCGAAATTTAATGAAGTATATTTTACATAATATTTTTGTCTCACATTGTGTTCGCGGAAGAATATGCCAGTATCAATGTTTTATTTTTGACGTGAAATAAAAATGACTTTTCACTTATCTTCTAAAACTTTGTTTCTATGATAAAGCTTTTGCTGATTTATCGTAATCAGCTAAATTGTTAGCTAATGTAGACTGTCTTTATTTTTTTTTATTGTAATTTTACTATTACTATATATAAACCTTCATATCAGTTATCAAGTACCTCTGCTAAATTTGATCGTTACTGCTTAGCTCCTATAGAGAAATGTTATAATATGTAGTTGATAATATTCTGAATAGCTTTTTAATTTTGTATATCTTACGATTAAAGTCTCATCAAGATTGGTTCAAATGTTGTGAAGATCAACTGGGAGAAACAACGGACATTTCAATTTTATTTGTATGTATACGAAGCCTAGCACGTTTGCTAGTATTATAACAAACTGGTACTCTGCTAAAAACATTCTAGGAAGATTATAAATTCAAAATATCTGATATTATTTTGGATTCTTTAGTCCGAATTTACTGAAGTCATGTTGAAGTAACATCATTTCTTTATAACAAATAAAAACACAACATGATACAACAATATTTCAGTATATATGCATCAATTTTCATTGCAAAACGAAGCACTGTGTAAACAAAGGTAACACAGAAAAATTACAAAACAGATGACATAAATTACCGATTCTTTTGACAGGCGACAATAATTGTCACAAGGGACAAAGAAACCGATAGCTAACGTTTTGAATGACAATACGGAGTGACCACGTGTCCGTAACTATAAACCGGACTCAACCGGTTCTTAATAAAAAAACTATTCAATCGAATTTAGTACAAGTTACGATAAAGTATGCAGAAATCACATGAACTGACCACGTAAAATTGATCTTTATTCAGACGAAGATAAAATATAAATTAAAATACAGTTTAATTTGAATAGAATAATATTAATCGAGTCATATATTCAGGGACATATATGGGGGATTTTATACGCACGTATACAAATTGACCAGCTGTTCGTACATGGAATATCTATTGATTGAGATATCTTTGAATAGATTTTTTTATCTTAACTAATAATATAAATGTGAATGTAAGTTTGCTTGTTTGGTATACTTTCATGACTAAACTATTTAGCGATCGTCATGAAATTTTGCTTATACTTTGACATGGTATGTTCACTTAAAAAAAACACTGCTTTTGAGGGATAGGTCAAATCTGCATTAACACAAGTCATGCTGCGGGAAAAAGCTAGTATACGATATTTAATTGTATATATATTTTTTACTTTTAGCAAAGGAACACTCCAGATTGTATTGTTTGTGAAAAATAATTTTAGTATTCGAACATGATCCTGTACCAATTTTATTAATTACTAGTTGTGCCCGCGACTTCGTCCGGGTGAAACCTTATGTTTAAAAAACAGCGATGAATAAAGGCGTCTCAATGTATTTAGGCCCATTTACTTAACTACTTTTCTCTCATACTTAAGTCGCTACAATTGATGATATTAATTGAACAAAGACTAAATGTTACTTGAAGATATGTTTCTTGAAGAGGTTTTTTGAACTCAGTATTTTAACAGTGGTGCGTGATCATAGAAACGGACAGACAGATATTTTTAAAATTGATTGCAATATATTTTATTACTTATTCCTAGACACCTAAACAATTTTTTTTAGAAAAATCTAAAAATTACAGGCACGTTGGATTTATTCTTATTATATGTATTGTCATAGTGGAGGTATATTGTTAGATTCATTATATATATATATATATGAAATTGTCAACCTCGAACACCATTTGACGAATTACAGTGAAGACTGAACTGAAGAGTTTTGTTGAAAGTATCTAAGGTTACAATTTTCATCGGCCAATGATCTTATAATGTCGCTAATATAAAATTATTGATCTACATATATTTCGTAATGACTCAGTACATATTCACTGACAGAACAACCAAATTACTTGAAAGGATATTAATGTAATGAATTATGAAACTACATCATTCCTAACCCCCGGGGGGTGGGATGCGAACACCCCATGAATTCTTAATGAGTAAATTAACAACACCTATTGTTTAGCCTCGGTGTTTTTTAAGAACATTAATATTTCGCTATTGTCTCCCCTCGAAACGGCGCGGACGGCAAGGCAGCGGGAGCGAGCCCGGAAACTTTGGGAAACGCTGAAACTTTTATTGATTGATTTTATGCATTAATTCTTATTAAACAATAGCGGAGTGCTCCCGACAGGTTTTGATTGCATTCGTTTGTGTCATTTCTGCAGTTCATAGAATAAATATCGTTCAGATAGTTCACTCCATTTTATTGAATTTTATATAATTGTATTTCTTTTGTAGTTGTTTTTATTTTAAGCTAGCGCACCCGGCGGACGTTGTACCGCTTTGGTAATAAATAAACTTGACATAATTATAGGTAACCTTCTTCATGAATCACTTTATCTACTGGTGAAACCCGCATGGAAATCCATTGTAGTTTTTGAGTTTATCGCGAACAAACAGACATATATGGCAGAGGACTTTGCTTTATAATATGTAATAATTTTTATTTCATTTTTTTTATTCACTTACGTATTATGTAATTTAATTATTCATTAAATAATTGATATTTTACTTGATATACAAAAGTTTGGCCTAGCCATATCAATGAATAGAATATAATAGAATATAGCTATAGAATAAAAAAATGTATTTATATACTGAAATCGTCAATCAACTAATATTGTTCTTGTATCTTTTTGAAGAATGTAAATGTCTTTGAGATAGATAATATGCTGGCTAATTGTTTGCCAAGTTTAAGACGTGACGAATACATGCTTTGGATTACTTTCATTATGTGTCAATAGATTTTATTTAACTCTGCAATCAGATTATAATATATCTTATTACCTATGGTACGGTTAGGTAGCTTTTCTGTTTGAACTGTGATCTCAAAAATCATTGTGGAGTACATCAACCGCGCGACTTTGTCCGCGTTACATAAATCTTCATAAATATGAAACATAGTTTAGCGCCACCATGTGGAGAGTTATAGTAAGAAACTCTTCCATGAAAAATATTTCGATGTGCCAAGTGTTAGCGTTCTGCCAACTTCAGTTATGGCACCATTTAATACCAGAAGAAAATTTTACGAACATAAAAATTGTGTCGTCCTAAACAACTACAAATTGCGTTGGTCACCAAATGCATTTTACAGAGTAATACTTAGAATATATCTAAATAATTCAGCGTGATGGTGATTATTATTTTGTGGATCATACTTTAGAAAATAACTCTAGGAGTCACTTTTTCAGATTTCAGAGTCACTTTTATGCAAATACTATGAATAAATTTTATTTGTAAAGTCTAGACACATCAATTTATGAACTTTGGAGATAAATGGAGAAAGGTAGATTAAAATCATATATATATATACAGCATGTTCTATTATTTATATTTTAATTTAGGCTTCAGTTTAACAAAATTACTAATTCTACGAAATGCTACCATTTAAAATTAATGTTCTACATTCCACACTCGATAATTTGTTGATTATTCTACGTGGGTATTTAATTATTTCACAAATCATCCACAAAATGCCACAAAGTTTGTAATATATTGATAAATTCAACGCATATGTTACTTGCTAACGTGTCGCGTGCGGTCGGTGTTTTCGTTCCGATCAAATATCGACCGAATTTCGATATAATTGGGTTCATTTCAAGTCAGACAATACATTCTAATTTGAGAGTTTGGAAACTTATAATACTAGTTAGAATTTACCGCGCATCTTACAGTACAGCTAAACCTAATTAGACACTAAATTGGTGCTAATTATTGTTATAATCAAATTTGAAACAATAAAGACGTAAAGTAGTGCAGTTCGATATAACGTAGATAGTGTTATAAGTTATGGAATACTCCATATTTACCTATCCAATAAACACTGGTAACTGAAAAAGAATATGAACAGATAAAAATATCTTAATAATAAATAAGAAAACAAAGTATCTCCGTGTCATACCAATGACACATCTGGCAATACTACCGATGAAACATTGGAAATTTTCATAAAAATAAAACGACATTCTAAAATATACGCTACAGCTGTATAACGACAAGGTTCATTATTAAATGTTATTAATAACATAACGACATCTTTAAAACCACAACACGAATGTTTACCCCCAATACACTAACAGATGTAAAATATAAATGGAACACTTGGAACAAAGACGTTTTGGGAAAATAAGACAAATCAATTACCGTGGAAGAGATTTTCTCGAAGACTGAAATTAAATGATTCAGCGGGAATTCACACAAAATACTTTCAGATTTCAGAAAACGCAAATAATGAATCAGTTCATTTCATATGATTTTTTTACTGTAGGTTATCCATTAAAGTTTATCACAGCTAGAAAAAAAAATGTGCCACAAGTTCCTAAGTTTCCTTATCACTATAAATCTGATTCACACAATAGTCTACTTAAAAAAAAATTCTCAGTAAGCATGTGTCAAACATTTACCAATCCAAAGACAATAACCAACCAATGGTGACACACATTCTACGAACAATATATCTGCCCCTCTATTGTTATCTTTAAAACAAATATTTTATTTTAATACCACAATTATTTTCCGTGCGTCAGTTTCAAAGATTTCCAATGTGAATCATTTTGGGCAAACTAATATGATCAACTTGCACACATTGGATGATGTCACGGCGCGACGCATTCTAATCGTCTCATCGCGTCTGTCGAAATAGTTATCAAGGTACAGAATAACGCTATCGTTAAGTTTACATGTTCTTAATACATTAAATTACAAGATAAAATTATACGCATTACGGTTAATAAGACCAGTTACGTCAGTCATATTAAAGCAAAGAATTACTGCTTCACAGATACAAAAGTTCGGGAAACAAAAGCCGAGTCTTTGATGAATATATAATTTATCGCTCCACTAAAACCCTGCATAAGAAAGGAATGATAAACATCGAATATGTAACTGATGATCGTAAAAACATGGAAACCAGTACGCGTCTATTTTACATCGTAGGAAGTACAGTTTTTATTATTACCGGGAGACTCATCGCCTACGTTTAAAAATGTATCTCCACGGACAATTTGCATGGAAAGCCATTCGTCGGATCCGCTATCTCGACTTCCAAGCATTCGACTGATGTTGATCGCTCTGATTTTTCTCAACGCATCGCATATTATGATATACGACACACAATTATCATCATAAAACCTCTTGTGAATTCGATTTTTATCTGTTCCACGTGAGCCGGCGTCCGTTTCGCGGTCGCCGTTAATAGAATCAACAGGTGTACCGCAGGGCTGCATTTTCGGACCGCTCGCCACAGTTTTTTTCTATTTACATATAGCAACGGCTGAGGTGACGTCCAGAGGCGCACGTTTGATTCATTTGCTTACACTGTCGCTTTTTAATACTGATTTACAATAAAAACAGTTATGTTTCACCGGCAATTGATGTGAGTTATGATTAATGTATGGCCTTTGATGTTCACTGCTATGAATCTATCAAGCCGGCTTCAGAGTATATCGACGCGCGGCCGTGTAGGAATATAAATAAACCCAGTCCGATACGACGCTCCGGCGGCGTTACAGTTAATTATAAGGTTATTAAAGAAACATAGCTGAGTTTAACGAAATCTTACTGAGACGCGTTCCCCGATAGTTACATCATTGAGTCACGACAGACTTGTGTCACGGTATAAGCAAATTATTGTATTTCACTTGAGCATATATATATAATTTTTTGTGGAGTAAAATTAGAATAATCAGAGTACAAAGAATCAGATCGCTTTCATCATCGACATGATGATGTTTACTTCGGTACTTCCGAGAAACGGGGCCCAGCATTCAATACTTGGAAATAAATATGTGAGTTTGACATTTGCTTTCATGTCGGTTCGCGTGTTTCGACCGTAATTACGGTCTTAGACAGCAATTTGGTTCGTCTTACAGCTTTGTGCTTAGGGTTTATTTTTGTATTTGTCCATTAATGTTGATATTTGTTTGTGTGTTAGTTTTTTCTTCGTCTTGTGTTATTAAATTATCGTGCGTGCCGATTTCTGTGTGGATGATAGGTTGCGTTTGATGGGGCAACTGATTGCTCCTCTTGTCGACGTTCGGAGCTTTCTCTTTGATTGACTGTTGGAAATTGTTCCGAGTAGAGGTCGTCTGTGAGTTAACTGTCGACGAATCTACGCTCTGATAAACTGTAATGATGTTATTAGTATGTCTATACAATTTTGAGTTGTCTCAAGTCGCTTTTCCATGCCCACAGTTTCTTTGATATTCAGATGATCTCCAAGCTGTTCCTATGTTCTTTGTCCTTCCTTTATCGTTGACGTTTTCGGGGTAAGTATCCCCAAATCACGTGCACATATTTCAAGAGACTTTTCATTCACATTGATGTCCTTGACCAGAATAATGTTCTTTGTATTATTAGCTCGCTCGTATTAATAAACATTTTTATTAATATCTCATATTGTTTCCGGACGCAATAATTACAGACGCTGTTCTTTCTCGTTGTCAAAGAGTACGTTAAATAACAGAGGGTATAGCCCGAAAATAGAACGTTCATAACAAAGCCGACGACATTAACATTCAAGTTTTTTTTTATTAGATAATAAACTCGATTGTATTGTTCTCTATTCTCTTTTGTATTTCATTATGATTTCTTTTAAAACAGAAAATTTGATTACACAACATTCATAGAACCCAAAACACCTGCCTATAAAATCCATGATAATCCAAACACCTGACTTCAAATATGAAATAAACAAATAATAAATCCGAGGCGAGCTCGTTGTTACACTATAAAAATACCGAAAACACACCGATTTAGTATAGAAAATTATAATTGAAAGTAATGCGTTCGTAAATCATAAAGCCCGTACGGTTTTTTGGTTTGGTGAACGTTGTTAAATCCACTTTCATCTTTCGCTTCATAGATGGCGGTGTTGTATACCGATTGTAAATTATAGTTTTAATGTCACTCGCTCGGGGCACATGAAAGAGTGACGTCGCTATTTCTGTACATTTTATACATACCAAAACGAAAACATTCGAAATTAGTTTATGACGGGTTCTCGTGTAGGTAGTGCTCGTGTCGTTCCTTCGATTTATTTTAAATATGTTATTTTTGTTCGTCTTCATTTCGAGTTTCTCTTATTGACTCTGTATCGTATTAGTCCGGCTACCGATACGACAGTGACTTATACACTTCGAGACTTGACTAATGATTTCGGCTGGCATCGACTGATTTAGCGTTTTATTGACATTTATCGATGGAATTTCTATTTGTGAAGTGATGATAGCTAAGGAAATGACCTTTTAATGTCGAACAATTCTGCACAGACTTTTAGTTTTCATTGAAAGAAGACTCGGTAATTGAAATATAGCATAAAGATAGGGCGTTTTTTAATGCTCTCTTGTTTGTCTATCACCTTCAAATTGAAAGTTCGAAGTAGCAGCAAGTAATACAGTAAAGGGCATAGATATATTGAAAATATCTGAGCACTTTGGCTAATGACAAAACATGAAAATTCTACTTTGATCATTTCGTATTTCCTATTATACCAGGCCTGGACATTTTTCTTTATATGCTGGATATACTATCTGTGCCATGCGGTCTCTTAATCACATTTAAATTCTCAGTCCTTGATCTATGCCGCACGTTTCACGGCTAGACCGCATTATTTTTTATTTTGAGTACTTTCTGGCCTACAATTTATATATAAAAAACAAACAAACAGTCCCCTGTACTTCTAATATTACTATAGACTACCTCTGCCCGCGACTTCATCCACGTGGAACCTTATGTAAAAACAATGACTAATAAAAGTCACCTGAATGTATTAAGTCCATTTACTTATCTACTTTTCTCTCGTACTTAAGTCGCGTCATCATTACAGTTACATACATTATAATAACCTTTGATAGATCGAACCGATTTAAATGAAACAAAAACTAAATATTACTCGAAGATATGCTTTACGACTTTATTGAAAAGGTTTTATCATAACCGCAGTATTTTAGCAGTAATGCGTGTTCAAACAAACAGACGGTGAGACATTTCTAATAATTATTGCAATGTATTTTATTAATTACTCCTAGACACCGACAACAATTTATTTCACAAAAATCTAAAAATTACAGACATGTTAGATTTATATACTTATTATATATATAAATAAGATTAAGATCTGCTTTTAAATAAATATTCAAATAAAATGAACATCTAATTGTTTTAACTGGAAAATTTAAACAGAAATGACACGTCCACTTTTACATAAATAAATTCTAAGAACCCCATCTAATTCTTATCGACTCTTAGATGTTTAAATGCCAATACAACATTAACTCAGTCATAAAACACTCGAATAACAGTCAAAGCGATAAATATCTTCAACTGGAGCGTTAATG
Source organism: Antheraea yamamai (assembly GCA_036509395.1). Classification (NCBI taxonomy): domain Eukaryota; kingdom Metazoa; phylum Arthropoda; class Insecta; order Lepidoptera; family Saturniidae; genus Antheraea; species Antheraea yamamai. The sequence goes on along the minus strand of AP028439.1, from coordinate 17,440,876 downwards.
TTCTGGCTACCTTCTAATTTATATAGCAATGCATGCCAAAACACATTACGTCGACTATCGTAAAGAAAGTTTAAACGTATATCGATTGTTTCTAACGATCCGACAGCTGACGATCACAAACTTAGATTGGTTTAAATATATACTTCCTTTCTTTATTTTTGGCAACCAATCTTGTAATAGATTATTACAGCCATTGACGAGTAGGTAATAATGATATTACAAGTTTCTTGCGATCATTTCAATGAAATAACAAGATGGTGGATGTTTTGTTAGAACTTTCCAGGGAGTTTTTGTGGCAAGACAGAATCCATGTTCCGTGGTCTTATTTTCCATCCACTTCTCTCTGTGCATCTATCTAAAACGAATGTAACGGTGTATATCTATTATGTTGTAATAATTAAAACGTATGTTATGTATAATGGATAGATAAACCAGGTCGAGTTTCTTGCCGGTTCTTCTCGATGACTGGGTTATTTTACGAACCGGTGGTAGTTTTGACGTTCATAAGCGCCTTCTCAGGGCATAAATTGAATAAAGAATTTTGTGATTTGATTTGACTTCACTTGTATACAATAACCAAACTATATTACGTAAAACACCACTGATATTACAAAATATAGAGGTGGATAACACAAGATTATGAATACTATATAAAATCCATTAAGTGACATTCCCAGATCCCGCCAAAAACTCGAACCCTAGATATACTATACTGTAAAGAAATGATTAAAAACCAATTTTAAAGCAATCAAGTACAAAAGCGGGAAAAGTTTGTGTAACAAATCAGAATCGTTTATCGGAAATGTCATCAGAAAGAAATAACATCGACCGCGACCCTTTACCTCTCAGTTAATTAAAATTGAAAGGAGAAACGAATGAAAAAGAAATCCCGAAAAACTTTCAAAACTCCCAGTAGGGTTGAGAACTTCGAAACCGATTCAGAGACGTGAATGGAACGGGCTTTAAAAAAAACCGAATGTATTCACAGATACTGATTCAGTGACATTGTTGATGGACTTACAAGGAAATTTAGCCTTTGATCCTGATAATTGACCGTGGGACAAAGAGAAAGTTACAAAAAATGTATACATTGTCAAAATTAAACTCAATAAACAGTCAAACAAACATGGCCGACGAAATCATTCCGTTACATTTACATTATTTTCTTTAAATTATTTGTTGACTTCTGTTAGCCTTTAGTTAAAATAACTATTTTTAGAAAAACACAAATTTAGTGATACGAAACAATTATCTGTGGTTAGTATTATATTTTATTTTGACTTTAAATAGTATCTATTTCATATTTATTTTATTTTTAGCAACCAATCTTCTAGTATATTATTACTGCCTTTATCGAGTAGGTAATGTTATTACAAGTTTCCTGCGATCATTTCAATGAACTAACAAGATGGTGGGCGTCTTGTTATAACTTTTCAGGGAGTTTTTGTGGCAACTTACTTACTTACTTTTGTACACTTCAGTTGTACACAATAACCAAACTATACTGTAGTCCTGTGAAGCTATGAAGGCCTTACTAGGCAGTTCGAGAAAAAAAAACAAACAATATTACGTAAAATACCACCAATATAATGATACCACTACATAATAAACTAAGAACCCGCCAAAAAAAAAGTATATCAACGATATTTATCGAGTTAGCGCCATTATATTTACGCATGATCGGATACACACTGACACAAAACCCCTTGCTTAATAATAGCAGTATTCATTTTTATCTAAGAAGGACTAATTTGCCAAAGAGTAAAATAATGATTCACAACTATGTGGTTACACAAATTGCACCTACAATGAAAATAAAGATTAGTTGTACTGAATACTTCAATGTTTATAACTGATCGTATTTGTCTGCTGTATTTTTATTATAAAAACCTAATATTATAATGAACAATTTCGTTTTATTTATTGATTTGTATGCTTTGTTTTCACTTTTCAGGTATCAGTAGATTTTTACTACCACTTTAGTACATTACTATGTACCATCTTAAGATACTTTACCCTTAACATCAGATGAGGTTTTTGTAAAACTCCGAATTATTTAAAAAAAATGCTTAGTGTCACGTAGCATTGGATGTTCTCAGTTACTAGCTGATAAATGTATTTATTTAGCTGAAAAACAAGCAAATCCGTAGGCAAAAGCGAATGATTAACATAAACAAACAAAAATTGCAGTAAAACGCCCCGAAATCTGAATAGGAGTGCACAATACGATGCACTTTCTGGCTCTCCCTTGCATGCCTTAAATTCGGCGATTCAATGTACTAATGATTCACGGCTGAATAGGCTGCGTATGAATGGATCTACTTGTTACAGGCCCGTCTTTGTAAATAATCCCGGGATACGTTTTTCAGAAGTGCCATTTCATTTGCATGAGCTACTTTATGTGTAATCGTAATTTTTTATTTCTTTTTAGGCTTATTCATTTAATTGATTGCTATATCTATTTTTCTTTGTTTAAAAGTAATAAATGTTTAGCATTCCATTTCAAATAAGTAAATTTGCAGGTAATGATATTATAAATAAAAAGCTGTAGATACGTCATAAGCGCTTCGACAGTGTTTTGTTAAAACTTGGCTAACTAGCACACGTGATCTAGCCCCGTCAGTCCGTCCGTACCTAAGCAAAATATAGTTATTTTTTTCACCACCGATATTGAGAATATGCCATTTTACTTCCACATTTTATCTAACATAGTGTGTCGTTACAATATTCCTTTACACATGTGTGCGTTATCGTGCCAACTGGTTTTGTCAAAATATCATGTAGGTAATGTATTTATAACTGTTTAGTTATAATATCATTGTGCGCAAGAGAACTGAAATCAGATGGACCTAAATCTTATAATTGGTAGACTTAAATATTAGTGAACGAAGTACATTCATTACACTTAAAAGGATTGGTTAATGGTACTGAAGAGTTTGTGTGAATCCACGTGCTATATGGTGGTTTGACAACTTGGTAAATTGAAATATCATGTCTTCCTTCACCTAAAGCTCAGGTTCGTTGCAGGATTCACCGATAAACTAATTTTTACAACATTTACATTTTTACAACCGACAACTATAATCTAAAGTGACGCGTCACGCAACGCGCCGCATCAAAACGTATCGCCTTAATGAGTCAAGTGACGTATCGATCAATCAATATTATCGATATTTTCAATTAATTTCAATAACTTCGAGTTCTACACTAATTGACATCAATAGAGTTGAGACGTGACTTTAACTTGTTTGGAAATGCGAAGTCTAAGGATATAATTAAATAGGAAGTTACCTACTGCAGATAAAAAAGTTACGTTTTGTAAGTTATTTTGTTAGAATTAATTATTTTTACAACAAAACATTCTTACTTTCATGGTAGTGGTTACAATCGCGTATCCTTTTTTACATACATAGAATAAATTAAATGATAAAGTCCGCGATAGTAACGTACGGAGAAAAAGACTGACTTTCAAATGCAACTGCTGGAACACACCGACCGATGCTGTAGTGGATTTCCAGTTTTAAATATGTAATTAGATATATAACCTTTAGAGAAAATGCTACAATCATAATAGCGTAGGATATCAATATTTTATCTTCACGAGAAATGAGTTATTGAATAATTTGACATCGTTTTGTAGAGCCCTCTATAACCTAATATACATAAAAGTGTGATTATTCTTATAGAAATAATTACGTTTTACAAATTATTTAGTTGCTTAATCGACAATTTTTCTACGGTTATTTTTAAAGTTACAAAAACACAGACAAATATCTCTCATAGATTAATTAGTTAACTTTCAAATAAATTACAATGATAAGTATTTTTCACTACGGCATTGTTATTTTATGTGACGGTTAGTATTAATCCTTCCTTATCGCTTGAAGATTACAATTGCTATATATTGCATTGTTTTTACGAGCAGCAATATATTTTTTTCGAATAGATTATGATATTGTCCACAAGGTTTCGTGACGAGCCAGATAGGCACTAATCATAGACGACAATTAGCGTAAAGTAACCTAAGCGGATGAACCTTACCGTGGGCTGGGTATGTGGTATTTCGCAAATTGAATCCAAATATATTTAGTATGTCTGAGAATTATCTTGTCACTTCTAAGTAAGCAAAAAGAAAGAAAAAGTTCGTATTTGTGTGTGAGTAATTGATTTATCAAATCAGTACCAACAAAAACACGCCAAAATGATATAAAAAATACCCTATCATTAATACTAAAGTAAACATTATAATTACAAAGAATCTAAAAATGTTACACATCAAAAAGTAGAAATAATCTAACCGTAATAAACAATGTCAAAAGAAAAACTACGTCATCAAAAAGTACAAATGACGATCAATTTAAAATAAGGTCTATCGCCTATAAATTAAGTTCAAAGTAGCTGTAAACTCGAAACAAGCCGTGACACGGTCAGTCAAACATCGAATCTCAATTAACACCCGACATACACTCATACAAGACTCTTCACTTAAAAGTCACGGAAAAAACTTATCATATCAAAGTCGACAAGGCGTCGTCGAGTTGGCACAACACTAATTGGAATTAGCCGGCCACTGTGATCGCTTGCCAATTCCAATTAACATAGAAAACATAAAATAAATCGTTTTATTACGTGTATCTATGAGGAGGTAGGGCTGAGAAATGTGTCGTAGTTAATCGAAGTATTTGCCAGAGATTTTGAGATTGTTCGGTTGTTCTTTGATGACGATTGATATATATCCTAAATGTGGCAGGCAAACTTGGTAATCATAAGAGCTAAATAAACAACCAGCGGACCTGGGGGACGCTGTCCCGCCCTGATAATAAAAAAACCTTAACAAATTATATACCTAAACTTTCCTCATTAATTACTTTATATACTGTTGAAAACCACATGAAAATCCGTTCAGTAGTTTTTGAGTTTATTTCGAACAGACAGACAGACGTGGTAGAAGACTTTGTTTATAATGGATACAGAATTGAAATGTATTCAAAGCGGCTTTTTTAAATTTAAGCTTTGCTCTAGTAGATACATTTTTATCGAAATAATTAGGATTAAATGTGTACTCTCGAGCTTGCCGTTGCTCAATATGACTTTTCTTTATTAAAATGTAGCTAATTTCTGTAGGCTTACGTTTATAATAACTCGTTTCTTTCAAGGCAAATTAATAGATAATATTCCGTGTTTGTACTAAACACTTTGTGGAAGAGTTGCAACTAAAGAGTGAAAGGGGTCGAAGTGAGTTTGCCAACCACTGTCCTAAGTGAGGTGGTAGAACGCTTCCAAATTTTCGCGGGATTAGTTACTAAAGCTGAAAAATTTCGCCAAGAATCTAAAGGTTTTTTCTTTAAATATCAGAGAATTTGTAGTCGAAACTTTAATTTATGTTCTTATGGTGCTTGATGTAGACCTTATCGAGTATACTGAGCGGTTTCAGCTGCGATATGTATTGTCTCGTTGAGCGTGTTCTGTTGTCTGTATCATAATGAATATTCTGAAGTGCTATTTAACTCATCCCATTTTCTCTATATCGAAATAGATCCACATGCGCTGGGCTTCAGTAGTCAGTAGCTGGGTTACAGTAGTTTCTTTCTCGGCACAAACAATTAAATGTAATTTTTCATATCTTTGTCATATACTCGTACTGAAGGTACTTCTTGGTTTATGTCTTTAAACATAACATAAATATGTTTTTAAGTAGACCGATATCCATTTGTTTTTATACTGTGTCTACACAGGGCTAATACTTTGTCGATTAATAATTAAAAAACTCCCAGTGTACTTCTGCTATTACCAAAATTAAGTACCTGTTACACAAAACATATGAAACTAAACGAGAGATGCCGCATAAAATGAATAGTAGTTCATAAATGTGATATTTATTTAGTGCAAGGATTACCGTTCGTTCGGTGTCGATCAATCATTTCATTGAACATATCCTGTTTCCCTTCACTAGTGTTGTCCTCAACCGATTTCATAGGAAAACAATTATCGATGGATTCGTTGAGACGAATTTAATCGTAGTTTATTTTATCGACTTCTTTCTTTTATACAAATATCGCTTTATTTACATTTAGTCCTATTACTTCATTTAATTTCAAATATTGAATTTTGTTTTAATATTTTATAAATATGAATATGAATGAATATTTGTTTATATTAAATTTACTTGAATAAAGTACGACTGTGGCAGCACCAATGTCATACATATTTAGGAGTAGTGCTTGCGTTAATGTGTTCTGGTTTAAACGATATGGTTGACAAGTGACAACATATACTGTTACACGAAGCAATCCAACTAAGTTTTCAAGGGTACTAACGTATTATGACTGACATTAGAGTTACGGTACTTTCAAGGTTGGTTTTACATAAGCATAAGCATCAGTGACCGCTTAATATCCAATGCGTTGTATGTATATATATATGTATCACTACTAATAATACAATAACATCTTAACATTTTAAGAGAATTGAAGTAAAATTCACTTGAACTTCTACTCTGACCTCCATTTTATATACTCTTGTATATGTTTATAAATGGAAATGTAAATGTCGATAAAATACTTAGACATCTCTAGATCTAGCCAACTGTCAAATCCAATTCAGCGATGCCCCCGCACATGTAATTGATTTATTGATCGTACGTTACATTCGATACGAGATGACTTGCGCCCGCGCATGCCCTGTTAACCGCAAGGCTATTGCATCCTTTAACTGACAATTTTCTAACCATTTAACCGACTGACCTCAGTATTATAACTTTACTTTATTGATGGGGGACCGGAGGGGTGGGAGAGCTAATAAATTAATCGATATATTAAGATAAAAATAGTATCAATGTTATTGATAGAATTGGTTATAAATAAATTATGGATTTCATTCTTCGTTCTAGTAATTATAAGCTACATTTTGCAGGTATCCAATTGACAAGCTAACACCAAATATCTAGAGACATCTTGCGTCAGGTACATTTTTTGATATTAAAGAAACAGATTGAAACAAACAAAAGACAGAGAACCAGCGCTATATGAAAGTGACACAGTTTGAACGGCTGTAGGGCTTTTTTTAACTTCTCTTAAATTGTAAATCATTCTCCAAATACATCTTAACCCTTGTTATGTTCTGGCCGCTGCACTTGAGAACTATCCCTCTAAGTTTGACATGTTATCATTTAAGAGTATATCATCATTTAAGATTATAAACCTATGAAGTATAAAAAAAGTAAACTAGCTAAATGTAGTGAGTTAGATAAACATTAGAACTTACCTCTTTTTCTTTAGCAGCTAATTCATTCTCCAAACTGCCACTCTGTACAACTGGACTGCTTCTAGATGAATTGCTATTACTCCTGCCGGTTGCAGCCATCTCCATCTTATCTACTTCCTCATCAATCTCTTGTACTTTCTCTCCTTTGATGTCGGGACTGTACCTGCCTATCCTGGTCTCTGTGGCTTGGTCCCTCGTCGTTTCTAAATGTGATCCATTTGTTTTTGGGACTGTCGCTTGGAAAGGGGTCGGGCTCGTTGAAGCTAATTGTTCTTTGAGTGTAGTCACCTCCTTCTCTGCCAATGTGGCTCTCTGTAAAGGAGTAAATGGAAAATTAAATGTTATTGTCATCTCATAGACCTCATAGCTTAGTGCTAGTAACCCGCGTCAAGCGGGTTTTAATATCAAAAAGCTATTTATTATAGGGTGGATCAATATGTGCACGACGGTGGCGTCTGGAAACGATGTCCAACCTCCAAAAATGAATGTAACTATGTATGATTGTAAAAATGTGTATCATGAAAAGGTAAACCAGATTGAGTTCCTTGCCGGTTCTTCTGTTTATATATTATAGTTTATAGTTGTGATTTAGTTTATCACGATTGTTCTACGTGTATTTTGTTATTTAGCATGGTTCGGGTGATTTGATATGATTGTCAGATTTCCGCTGCGTTGTTACCGTTAGCCCGAAATAACCATTCTACGCGGATGAAGTCGCGGGCAGAAGCTAGTGCAAAATAAAATTGACTGACATTGTTTGCCTTATTCTTTTGTGCGAGATACGCTACTACTTGTCAAATAAAAAACAAATACTTTCTCCACCAGCGTAAGTAATGTCGGAACAGAGGTTTATCAGTTTTAATTATATATCTCCCATTAATCAAGCCCAATGGAGGCACATCCGCTGATCGCAATGATAACCAATGAATGGGCTAGCTCTGAATACGAGGGAAGTGGCCTCGAACGTAAAACAAACGCTATGTGGGAAATGACCATCTGATTACTGAAACAATGCGTTCAAACCTGACATATTGTATCATCAACCCATTAGCGATAGGGGCAGGCGTTTGAACTCAAATCGAAAAAAATTATATGACATTAGAAATCACCTGCGACTTCCTTTACGTTAAATTACAATATTAAACTATAATAATAATAAAATATAGTCTAGCGCTATATATTGGTGAGTTATGGGAAAATTGATAACCGTATCAATAATAAGTCAACAAAACAGAAAAAAATAGTCGAGCCAGTCATAAGGACTGCCGACAGAAGTGAAAACTCAAAACAATGGAATAACTGTGTTCTGTTTTGAATTTTTAAATCAATTATAATCTGAATTATGTTAATTTCATCATTTCTAAATTGAATTTATTATCATTAGCCTGGTTTTCACATCTGTTGGTACTCGAAGCAATAATTATATACATTTTTATAAAGTTTATTAATTTACGAAATATATGATGAGCTGTTAAAGCTCAATACAAAATATTAATATTACATATACAGAAGCTGCTATATTACACGTCGCTAGTCTGACGCAAGCGTAATACGTCACGAGCATGTCGATAACGCTTTACTAGCATGTGGCTGACGCGATTACCCATAAGTTTTTCTGCAATCAAAAATCACTCAACGTGGCTAAAGACGTTTTAACTGTGAAAATAGTGACATCCAACTGCTATGTAGAGTTAATAGACGAGATATGTAACATAATATCCAATTTAAAATCCAGTTGCCAATTGTCACATTTTTAAACAACTCGTCGAATGTGTCAGAACGAATAATTATCTTTGTCATTTAAAATATTAAAATACCTTTAAGTATGCCAATTAGTTTATTAAAATCTTATATCTTGTAGCATTTTTGATAAACATTATTTTGCTATAAAAATAAATATGTCAAGCCTCAAACCGGCGACGGTTGGTTAAAAATCCATTCAATCACAACTACGACAAAACTAGATCAAATTTTAGATTCCTTAGCCGACCCCGTTAACAAGAAATCTCATGATAATAATAGAGTACACAGATACTGCGAAATTAAACAACGATACAACATATTTACATTATCTTCTTTAAATTACAAATAATCTATAAAAAAACGCAGTTTTATTGCCTCGAAGATATAGCCGGCGCCTGCGCACAAAATTCACTAATGAGTCATTAGTCAAAGGAAAGCTAAAAGCGTCGGATCGCCCGTCTGTATGCGTGCACGCGTGACGTGACGCCCGTGTGCACAGATAGGATCGCCGTGTCTATGGTATTATTACACCATCGCCTCCATCCGCATTAGGCTGACTACAAACGTGCTGCAGGTAATTCTCTAATCGTATTTGAATACTAGCTGTGCTCGCGACTCTGTCCGCGTATAAACTGATGTTTAAAACAGTGACTAATAAAGTCTCCTGAATGTATTAAATCCATTTATTTTTCTACTTTTCTCTCGTACTTAAATCACGTCGTCATAAAAATTACAATAACTTTTGATAGATTGAATCGATTTTACTGAAACAGCAGTAGATTCAGCAGTGATGCGTGATTGATTGTGGAAAATGATCGAAATGTATTTTATTACCTATTCCTAGACACCTGCAATACTTTTTTCATGAAAATCTAAAAATTATAGACAGGTTAGATTTACATTCTTATTATATGTATAGATTAGACAAAAATTCCCCATCTGAAAAGCAATGTTGAAATTACGGCTTTAGAATGTATTCTATATTTACCTGGTTAATCACTATAATACGCGATAATTAAAAAAAATATGCTTATTTTTTATACATCGTAAGTTTTAGTGTTCGGCCAGAATCTCATCTGTTGTTATCGAGGCGATAGAGAGGACTAGCTCTCAAATGCAACTTGGCAACAAATTTTGGACTTGAGAGTGGTGATAATAAGTCCAAAGTGCAAACCAATAATAATTACAGTAACTTCTTTGCTTGCACACCTCTCAAAGTATGAATTTAAGCATTTGTGGATACGTCAATATACAAATATTTAACAACTCGGTATCAAAAATAACAGCCATTTGCAACGATTACAAAGCAAACAACATCTTTTCTAATTGCGATTTAAAGTCGCACGTAATAGTGTGCAGTTGTGAAGTCAGCTTAGAGATTGCGTATCGGCGTATACGCACATTTAGAGAACATAACGATTTCTCGATGAAAATCAAAGATCCTCGGGATTAATGGTGGAGAGTTTTTCTAATGAATGTCCATTCCGTTCGAGATTATATTCACGATAAGTAGTAAGTCGATAATCTTTTTTTTATTAGCTACATAAAAGCCTTTCGTTGTGTCGGTCGTTGGTGATTATTAGAAAAATGAGATTTAATAAATATTGACTGTTCCTTGGCACTCAGCCGTGGTGAAGATAATTAGGTAACTGAATGCTAAATTTATACTAATATTATAAAGTTGAAAAGTTTGCTTGCTTGAACGCGCTAATCCTAGGAACTACTGGTCTGATTTGAAAAGTTATTTTAGTGTTAGATAGCTCATTTAACGAGGAAGGCTATAATAAGCACGCTAAGACCAATAGGAGTGCAGCACAAATGAAGAATATTTCGAAATCGGGGTTAACATAGGTATTATTTAAAAATATTTTCACCTCGGGTTAAAGTTAACGTTAGCCAAAGTAACTAATATAGTATTATTTAGAATTTATTCAATATTTGGTTATTATTTGTCTAAAACATTCCACAATATGTTAATGTATTTAACTAAATCTAATTACGATTTAGTAAACTGTTTTCAAAGTATTATAGATTCAAGATAGTACAGGAATATAATTTTAAGGTAAACTTTCTAATTATCATGATTTAGACAATAATTATAATTAGAGCTATGAAAACTGAATAACAAACATCCGACAACATATTACCGACCGAATAATTTCATAGTTTACAACTAGAAATTTGAAAGTATCCATGTAATTATAAATTACGAAAGCGATTCTTAATTAAAATGTCTTGTATCGTAACTATACTGTTCGTTAAGAACGTTTCAACACGCTTCGCCAATAACGCGGTAAGCACGCATAAAATATAAATAAATAAATAACAAAAAAAAAACGAATAAAAAGTACTCGTAAATATTTATTTTGGTAACAATCCTTCATGCTGGAACTTTATTTATTTCGTGTATATATCCGAACACGCTCTAGTAAAATGGCAGCAATTAAAACAACTTTAGGAGTTTTTGGCGGGGTGCAAGTCTGTCATGTAGAGGCTTATATATTTTATTTATAATATTGTGTAATGTGTTATTCGGCTCTCTATTTTGTAATAGTAGTTGTATGTTTTACGTAATATAGTTTGTTTAGTGAGCACAAGCGAACTAGGTTAGAAATTGAAACAATTAATGTGAATTCTAAAATATTACAAAAATTCTAGTTTATAAATTTCACACGTGGGTTTCACCTCCTTTAGATTGCCTCCTGATGTCTGCATTCTCAATTATCATTAGTAGCCAATACTATCAGTGTTAATTAGACTTAAATTTGCAATAAAACTTAGGCGAATTCTGAAAAATTCATTGTTTTAATCAGGGCTCAAGTCTGTGGAGTTTCCACCTGTCTCAACCGTTCGATCATTGCATCTTTTACGATAGACAATAACATAATTGCCGTACTTTGAAATGACACGATTTTAAACGTGCGAAATTCGTCTCAATGGCGCCGCTTGTCAGAACACTAATACTGAGAATAAAAATAATTTCGTTGTGTTCGTGGCGTTGATAAATTGTTGTCTGTCTGTGATGAGACAGCTTGAAGAAATGGGAGGTTTGGTGTGTATCAGCTATGGCTATAGCCTGTTAGACATCTTTGCGTCTAATGAAAGGCGGTCAAGTATAAATTGGTTTTCGACATCGAGAGATTCCTTCTATAGCATATTGGCAGCACTCTATCTGATTAATTGAGAAATTTGTTATCCAAAAGAGATATGCTATAGTCATGTGGTAGCGAACCAGTCGTATATAGATCCCCACCGATCTGCTTGGTTACTGGATATGCATAATGTAATTACGATGCGTGTTACACCCGGTGTGTGGAAGTTGCCATGTAGTTGGATACAACTATCGTAGCTTATGCTCTACGTTTCTCCATGAAATATATATTATTAATGTATTTATAAAAAACATGTATTTTGAACTGCTCAACCATTAGAGCAATATATTTTGAAAGGAAAAATGATTAAATTATGACATATAATACTAAAAGGTCATCCAATGGTCGAAATTTGACCATAGTTCAAATTTCTTTAATTTTCAATATTATTTAATTTTTTTTGCTGACGAGTATAAAAATACTATGGATCGTAAAATACGATAAATACAGATTTAGAAATTAAGGCTTCGACTCGTCAATTGTAGGAAAAAAATATCTTTATTTTACAATGAAAATAGACAATTTTTATGATATTATGATAAAAATATTATGGATAACATGAAAACTCGTCAACAGATACTAAACAAAAAAAAAAGAAGAAAATCTGTTGATAACAGATGTGAAAAAGGTACTGAACTCTTATATTTCTATCTATTGATATATTAATGATTAATAAAATAACGTTAAAAATATAATCGTTATAAATAACGTTTTAAAAATTGCTTTCAGTATCTGTAAAGCGATGGCGCATGGCGTTTTGTGGTAAACGCGTGCTCAACTCGACTCGACTCAAAGTCATAGAAATTAATTTAAGAAATTTACAAACTAAGAAAACAGTTATAATGGCTCCGTCCACACTCGGCTAGACTCAAATAAGAGAACAATTATAACGAACGCTGCCGACATTCCGAATGGAACAAAGCCTTATCTATTGGAGGCATCTGATTTAAAATATAAAAAAACTACTCGTTGTTTGAGCAATAGATTAAGTTTAAAGTAATTTCGGTAATTGTGCGCCTCTCACGGAGGCTGCAATTAGAACAACGGTAACCGTGGTTAATGATTCAATGAGATATTACGGAGTTTTACGTTTTTTAGAATTAGATCTCTGTTACGAGCTTAATTTTATCTATACAAATGCAACGTATGTAGTTGATTTTATGGTATTTTCCCGATACTGATTACATAATTATTATTTTAATTAAATTAGACTCAAAATGGTTTACACAAATTTTCCGATGCTAACAACTCAATTGGCCGCCATTTTGATAACTCATTATCTGACATAACCTAACGACTATGACATGAGGAGTTTTTGGCTGGATTTTAATCTGTCATGTAGTGGATTTTATACTTTATTCATAATATTGATGGTGTTTTACATAATATAGATTGGTTATTGTGCTCGAGTGAGGTGAATGAGAAGTAAAATACCATGGAGTATAAATTCGAGATGTCACAAAATTACATACCCTTGAAAATTCTAACAAGGGAGTCACCATTTTGATAAATTATTGGAATTATTACAAGAAACCGGTAATATTATAACTTAATCCAAAATGACAGTAATAATCAAAATATTGGGTTGTCAAAAAAAAGCTATTTAGGAATTTCACGAATTACATTGTCTTGCTGTTTTACAATAACTATGCTTTTGTAGCAATAAGTCCATAATAAAATGAATTATGTTTCTGTCTTTGACATCTATAGGTTATTGTACAATACTTGGTTGTTCGTTACGTGAATCGGTTAATCATTACAATTGCCAATAATAATAATAGATAACGGATAACCAACAGCAGAATAATGTTGCTTTCAGTGTTCCTCTTATATTTTTTTAAATTGAAGTTTTTGGCGGGATTAGAAACGTCGTGTATTAGACTTTATATTTTATTCATAACCTTGTGTTATTTGGCTCTATATTTTGTAATATTGGAGGTGTTTTCAGTATGTTTCGTTATTGTGCGTAAGGGAAGTAGATGGGAAATTATATGGCGAATGAATTCTGACTAAGCACAGAAACTCCCTGGAATGTTGAAATAATCGCAAGGAACTTGTGATATCAATACCTACTCGACAATGGCAGTACTAACATACAAGTAGATTAATTGCCAGAAATAAAATACATTAAAATCTTTCTTAATTTCTGCTGACGGTTTAGAATCGAAGCCGCTGTTAGAATTACGCCACAGTTCAGAATTTATTAAATGAGAACAATTGATTGATTAATTCAAATGAATGGACACGAGTTAAGGTAGTCAGGCGCGATCGGAGGCTGCCCATCGAAGCCTACTGTTTTCATTACACCATTGTCTTTTAACTAATCCAATTTGATTCATTTGTGCTTTGCAGTTCTTTTGTTATGTCCAATTTTTTTTTTAGCTAAAAACAGTTTATATTTTTGATTTCTTTTTCATAACAATTATTTACATAGAATTTATGTTAGCTTTTAATCTTTATATGTAGAATTCTGCTGTCCGTGTGTATGCGACTGAACTCCTCGTAAACGGCTGAACAGATTTTGATGAATTTTTTTGTGTGTGTTCAGATGGATTCAAGAATGGTTTAGATTCGAAATTGAACCCGGTAGGTGGTGCTGCGGTTGACTTTTAATTTTTTTATCGGGGCAGGACAACATTCGCCGGGACCGCTAGTTTTTTTTTATAAATTATAGATAGGCCATAGATGTAAAGTTATACAAAATTATGAATGTGAACGTAAAATGTTATTGTATATTTAACTAGTTTGTGCGCGCAACTTCACTCGCCTTTAATTTGTTTTATTGCAATGTTATCATTATGACTTAACACATATAATAACAGCTTAAGTTCTCCATTTGAGAGTAGAAGGTTCGTCAAAATTAGATCAACCGTTTACGGGATTAGCTTTGACAAACGATGCACACTTAATTTTGATTTATATATATAGATTTTCGTTATAAGACAATATATTAAAGAGATTAATGTTGACATAGAATATAAGGATTTTGTAAGTTTCTTACGTTTTTTTTTTCGAACTGACTACGCTATTGACCTAGCAAGGTCTTAACAGCTTCACCGGACTACGTTTCGTACGTAAAGGCTTGAACTGTACTGTATAAGTTTTAGATGTTTGAATTGAAAATATTAACAATTCAAACAAATAACTAAAATAACATCAAATAAAAACCGCTACACACTGACAGGAGAAAGACGGCGCGTTTAATTTAATTTGGCTTTTAAGTACCTATCTACGTTATTTTTATTTTATTTTCAAAGGCAAAATATATGATGTCTATTGGACGCTAGACACTGACAACGGAATATTGGCACCGATTTCATCGAGTCACGTCTGATTCAGCCCGTACTCGGATGTTTCGTGTAATCGGAAAGTCATTCCGAATATATATATGATGAGCGACAATACAGATGACGTGTATTATCAGAAATTACGTCGTTATTCAATTTTAATTATTAAAATTCATCAATCATTTTCTGACACGAAAATTTTGTAAATTAAATCTTCTAGTTTTTTAAAATGTATTTGTGTTATATGTACGTACATTAAACATTAAGAATCTACGTTTTATAATATATTGAGTAAAGGAACGAGAAAAAATTTATTAATTATAGTCATTTAAATAAAATATTATTATTACTTTTTTTTTTCTCGAACAGACTACGCTATTGACCTATCAAGGTTTTAACAGCTTCACCGGACTACGAAAAATATTATTAATCATAGAAACTGAATGAGTATTATCGCTAGATTTTGGATCACAGTTGAGTTAATCTATTTTTGTGTTTTTCGACATTCCGTTTTTGATTCGGTGTTTTTATTATAATGAAAAATATAAGAAAGAAAATAAATCGTAGGCTTGAAGAACGTATCAATTTAAATTCTACGAGTCAGACGACATATGGCGGCTAGACAAGTGAATTCCGTTATGACGTACATCGGAAAAAGTGACGTTTGTGTCAGAGACGGTGATTTTAATGAGTCTTATACTTCAAAAGTAATAAAGGGCGTAATATTTATCATAAGGCTTTTCACTATAATATTTAGTTATACTTTCATAGAACAGAGAGCAATTTCATTTCTTTAGCAATTATTCAATTCAATGGTTCCAAGCATTTCTTTAGCATAATAATTTATTCAGGTAATTATAAAATTTTAATTGAAAAAAATATATATTAAGGCTTGTTTCATTTTCTGTTGTACTTAACGCAAACGGAATACGTAGCAAAAGTTAAATTCAATTTAAAAAAAAACTTTCTATGTAACGTGTGAAAGGGCATAAAGAAGCGCACTTTCAAAACCGCAATTAATTTACAATAACGTTTTATGTTAAACGCACAAACATTATTCTCGAGCGGTTTGCTAGATAACGCAGCGGGTCCGCTCGCTCGTCTGTAACGGCTCTCAACGATTTTAAATCTGTTTATACGCCACGTAACGTTACCTCGTAGAAAAGGACTATTCGAGCATACTCATAAACACATAATAAGTCTTCGTATGTTGCGGACATTGAACAATATCGCTAATTGATATATAGAACCACAAACGTTCGACGTAAGTGTCAAAACCTAAATAAAATGAAATAAAAACATGTGTGAAAATCCTACAAAAAATAATGGAAATCACGAATATAACAACAAACACTGTATTCTATCTCATTTTTCGAACATTAAGCCCTATAGATGTATATGTTTGTGTCTTTTAATGTTTTATTTAATTTCAAATCATAAAAAGCTAAAAAAAATCAATCACACACAACAAAAAAAAAATGTTTCCTTTCCCTCTAGAATCTAAAAAAGCAATAGATGATATCAAATTTAATGTTACCTTTCTACCACCAAGAATTTCTGAATGACAATTATTTTAATGTTTAAGCCTAAAGAATCTCTAAATTATATTGTATTCAATAAACTAAATAGGAAATAGATATTTTGTCTTTATAATAAAAATGAATATTAAGATCTTTAATATTGCTGTGGTCTGCTTTGGCTTTTTCATAATGTTTTTGGAACAAAGCAATTGGCTACTCTAGGGCCAAAGAGCGTGAAACAGATTTTGTGTAAATAAATTAAACCAAGCGAGTAAACTGCACGCGCAGCTCACTTCTCATTTACCGTTCCCCTAACGTTACATTGTCGTGTGAACGAACCTTTTCACCTTAATTATTGTTAAAACGAATTCTTTATTTTAGACAACGGATATGTGGGTTTTTTTTTAATAACTCATTGAAATAACTCTGTTTATTATCATGATCCGATCTCGCATATATGTATCATAATAATTGGTCGTTCCACATTAACTCCAATTACGTGGCGTCAAATGTTTATTGGTCCGCGTGGACGTTATACCTAGCCGTGAGTGCGCTTCAACTTACACTGGGACTTTTATAATTTTTGGCTTAACATTTATATACGTGTTGACTTCTATGAACAGTTACTTTTGTTTTGGTAATGTGGTAGGATATACGTATATACTATACTAGCTTCTGCTCGCGACATCGTTCGCGTGGAATAGATACTTGGGGCTAATGCTAACATTAATTCGCAACTTCGTTTACGTAGATTTAGGTGAAAATATTTTTAAATAAAACGTATGTTAACCCCGATTTTGAAACATTCTTCTTTGGTGCTCCGCTCCTATTGGTCTTAGCGTGATGATATATATCCTATAGCCTTCCTTGATAAATGAGCTATCTAACATCGAAAGAAGTTTTCAAATCGGACCAGTAGTTCCTAAGATTAGCGCGTTCAACCAAACAAACAAACTCTTCAGCTTTATATATTAAGTATAGACTAGTATAGATAAGGACACTATAAGACAATAATTACATTTCATTTAATAATTCTGATATTTGTAGCTTAACGATTAACGATAACCTGCTGAACATAGAGAGGACTAGTGCTCAAGTGCAGATGCCAGAACATACTTCTATAAGTATGTTCTTCTATAAGCATCTATATGCTTAGAGATTTTCAACTCGAAGATGTTAGCTAGCCAGGAAGTAATTATAAAAATTGCTAACAATATGCTATAGAGACATATTTTTACATCAAATCATTGCAAGCTCTAAGCCTATGCTTATCGACGCGTTGTCAATGAACTCATAAGAAGTGCTATGAAAGCAATACGCACACCCTTTACCAGGTGACCATTACAGTATAGCTTATACGTGTTTTATCGTGAAGATTTTTATGCAAGTCATTTTAATATTACTTTTTTTAAATGTATATTTGTATAGTTACATCTCTTTGTGCGTATGAAGTGAAAACGTGACTGACCCCGCGGCTGACGCACCCGAAGAAAAATTAACAAATACCCGCTCGGGATCGAAGGGGCCCAGCATCATACGGTCACTAATTAATGGAAAAGGATTAAATTCGTACCGAATTGAAATAAAATAAATATGATAAAGGAGCGGTCTCCTTGGGGCGGCGCGGCGGAGGACCCTCGCTTTTTTGTACCCGGTAGGCGCTCGGTCCTCCGGCCCTGTCAATAACATGTACTAATTGTTTGCTTTGGGTTTTTGTATGTAAATTTATATCCATTTGGGTGTTTTCTTTCGATGAAGGAAGTTGAATTGTTATTAAACTAGTAGGCCGGCAGCAATTTCGTCCTTGGTTGTATTTATATAAACAATGATATCATACATTATCTTGGGGTAACTTTATGCAGTACATGATATTTGCCAATTTACTTGACATTTATCGTTATATTTTGGTCATTTTGAACAATATCTTTATAACTATATACTATGTCTTAGTTTTATTTACAGACTACTGCATTAGTTTCATCAAAATCCGTTTAGTAGTTTCTGTCAGATTAATAAACATACATCCATCCTCACTATATCAATATACTCAATTTAAATGTAACGTAACGTAAGTAACAACAGTAGTTCTTTATATTTTTTAACTAGCCTCTGCCCGCGACTTCGTCCGCGTGGAATAGATACTATGGGCTAACGCTAACACGCAGCGGAAGCTCTCAAGAGGAAAAAAATCCAGATTTTGAAACATTCTTCATTATTAGTCTGCTTCTAAAGGTCTTAGCGTGATGATATATAGCCTATAATCTTCTTCGATAAATGAGCTATCTAACACCGAAAGTTTTTTTCAAATCGATTTTTTCAAGTTCCTGAGATTACCCCCTACAACGTCACAAACTCACAAACTTTACCTCTTTACAATCTTAATATATATATTTCTTGTGTGCGTGTGTATGTGACTGAACTCTTCCTAAACAACTGGACCGATTTTGATGAAATTTTTTGTGTGTGTTCGTGGAGATTCGAGAATGGTTTAGATTCACAATTGGACCCGGCAGGTGGCGCTGCGATCGACTTTTAGGATTTTTTTTGTTTTCAAGGCAGGACAACGTCCGCCCGGTCCGCTAGTATTAGTATAGATTCGGATTCAGGCAGTGTGTATCCAGCTATTTAGAGGCTTGCTGGACAATATGACAGCGGTGATTGTCGTTTGTTATAATCGTTGGTTTTCTCATCGCACTATACCTACTTTCGATCAGAGTCTGATACAAAGTTTGTTGATGTCTAAAATCGATAAGGAAAAGAGCTCAAAAACTGTAAAGAACATTCCGGAAGCATTAAAGGTAAACAAATTATGCCTTGTCGTCATCATTGGTGTATCTTTCTTCGGACAAAATTAAAAGCATTAGGTGGAAATCGGTTTGCGGCTTACGGGATTGTGAACCGGTCTGCTGAGCATCGTCTACCGCCTAACTGGTTAGAAATGAACGAGGAGAATAATATCGATAGGGTTTTAAGTACCGCGGATTTGTATCCGAGGGTTCCGTATGAAAAATTTTAATTTCAATTTCATAAATTAATTTCATCACTTGCTATCCGTCTGATTAATTGGCGATGAACACTGTCATTTAACGTAGTAAATATATATGTAATCCAGCTATTGTAAAAGTTGTAACTTGAAGCTGAAACTAAACTAACTTAAAATTTTTATTTTATTTCTTTTAAATAAAACGGTTATAAAATAACAAAAAAAAAAATACAGCCTTCAATAATTGTAAGGTGCCACTTAGTGATTCCATAAATTTATAAAAGCAGATAATTTATGCACAAATATCGAAGCCTCGGTTATATTGAACCTTCCACGCGGTCAATCCGTCTGTTAGCTTTATTTGTGTCTTTTTTGTGTAGGTTTGTTTTTATAATATTGGATTAAATAGTATTCGTTATATCAATATACATTAAAACAATAAAAATCAATTATCATTAATATATACACATACTGTCTGAATGTAATAAAAATGGAGAAGGCAATTTATAAATCGAATGTAAATTAAAAATAGAACACAATCACGCTAACAAGACATGGCGGCTACGACGTTCGATTTTTCAAATTTCCCGCGCGAAGATTAATTTTTTGTTTTCGTTTACGTTCCACGCCAGCCTTGGAAACGCGTTTCCTTTGCATCGAGTCTACGGGGAAAAGTTTAAAAAATAAAACTCTCCAAAGGTAATACGATACTGGATGTAAATTAATACTGACATTGAGAGATTAAGCACTTGCTCCCCACTTCACTACGACTGTGTGTGTAGAAAAATCGTTTAAATATTTTAATATCGCCAACAAATTGTAATTTGATTAGCCGATTTAACGTTCAGGACGACCGTTTAAAAACCAATTGAGAGAATAAGACCTCATATTTATTCGTATTTATCTATATATAAACTTGTACTTCCGTTTGTGGACGCATGTTTTTGTTTTCAAATTTTGTGACAGAAAACATGGTTTCTTTAATTTCTAAAAATATTAGAGGTATTTCTATATTTCATGAATTTTGGAATAGTATTTGTATACTTCCCATGCATTACATATAGCCTAAAAGTCGGTCAAGCTGTTTTTGTGTTAAATCAAGTCATTGAAACAGACAAAAAGGCGAAAAGAATATTACTAACTATTTATTTTGAATGATTTTTAATAATAGACTAGTTTTGTTCTGCTGTTACACTCGCGTTTCATTTTTTCAAACTCGGCCTCCCATACGCCTGGTCAGTCGCACCTATTTCTCATTTAGCATATTTTCTGACCTATGTTTTGTACTATCAACCCAAACAATTAACTCCCTTTTAACTTTCAACTTTTAAGAGCCATAGCGTTATATTACGTTGCCGTCTTAAATGCAAAAAAAAGTAAACACTGATAGTTTTAGAGATTAGTGCGTTCATATAAAGAACAAAAAATCTAGCGAGCTTTACTGGTAATACGAAATGTAAAAATAAATGCTCAAAATACGTTAGAACTTAATATAATATTTCAAAGTACATGTACCTATACGGCGTATATGAAATTGATTGAGAGCCTTTTAAATGAGCAACGAAACCCTCGGAGCATGAACGGATGAACGGCTGTGAAGTTTGACAAACATAAAACACGAACGACTCAAACCCGAGTCGATCGCGAAACTAAATAATTCAATTCTCAACAAAGTCGGATTGACAAATTTGAATAGCGAATTAGGCCGTTTATAAACTGAACGACTGTTTTTGTTACGACTACACAGATTGTATGTGCTTTACGCTGTTCCTTTAGTTTATCGTTTACGAAAGTCTTTATTAATCACAGTATCAAAGTTTATTGTAATTCTTTTTGAAAACAAATCTAATTACAAATAGAATTTTACGTAATAGCATTAAAAATGGACCGGTTATCGATTAGAAATTGTTTTACTGTTTAAGAAATTATGTGCAGAATTGAATTAACTTCAATAAAAATAGTGAAAATATCTGCTATATATATAAAAAAACGAATATGCTTTAAATTATACTAAGATCTTGGGAAATATCAAGCGAATTTATGAATACGTTGATGATTTAAACAACGCTTTCAAGTTGTACAAATTTTGTATTGTTTCTTTATTTCTTTAACTCCAGTAATCATTTTATATCATTTTAATAGTAGCTTTAATATTAGTAATGTGAACTTCGGTTATATGTCAGCAATGTCAGTAAATATAACATATAGTACAGATAAAAATAAGTTTTACAAACCATACTCAACCAAATTCGTTTATGAATATAGCTAAAAAAAGTTTAAGTGTTTCTGTAGTCGATCTTGTTTGTCTTTACTGACATAATTCTATTTGTGTCAATAAGTATATGAATGAATAATACTCGCAAATGTCGTCTCCAGGCTGTGGTATATGCGTGGCGTTTTCAATAAAATAAATTATTGCAAGGCTGCACCAAAACGAGAGTCGCTCAATCTGCAAACGGCCTTAGGGCCACGAAATTTTCGAGTCTATCGGCTATAGGCAGGTGGGAGAGTTGATCATTATTAGATATTGAATTTTCGTAACTTCGGACTCATCCGCTTTCTAATTTACTAATGAATCCGAGTGGTGTTACCATTAGCTCCCCCCTTCCTCCCTATTGTGGGGTGAGTTAACGGGGGTGTGCGGAAGGGGTAAGAACTCGGGAAATTTTGCGTCTTTTATATACATACTGAAGGATAATCCGATTGTTGATTCGAGCGGTCCACATTTGAACATTACATTTCGGTTTTGTTTTTGATTTTCTGATACAATTCTCGTAACGAGTTTATTCGGATTGTTAATTCGGAGCTACCATACACTGGTTAGCTCCGGTAGTGACTCTAGTGATAACCTCGTCATAAGAGTTTTTGGCGGGATCTTAGCTTGTCATGTAGAGGATTTTATATTTTACTAGCTTCTGCCCACAACTCCGTTCGCGTGGAATAGTTACTTTGGGCTAACGCTCACACGTAGCGGAAGCTCTCAAAAGGAAAAAAAAATCCCAATTTTGAAACATTGTTCATTGGTGCTCCGCTCCTATTGGCCTTAGAGTGATGATATATAGCCTATAGCCCTCCTCGATAAATGAGCTATATAATACTGATTTTTTTAAATAGGACCAGTAGTCTGACCAAACTCTTTATAATCTTAATATATATATTTCTTGTGTGCGTGTGTATGTGACTGAACTCCTCCTAAACGACTGGACCGATTTTGATGAAATTTTGTGTGCGTGTTCGAGTGGATCCGAGAATGGTTTAGATTCACAATTGGACCCGGTAGGTGGCGCTGCGGTCGACTTTTAGGATTTTTTTGTTTTCAAGGCAGGACAACGTCCGCCCGGTCCGCTAGTATTAGTATAGATTCATAATCTTATGTTATTTGATTATGCATTTTGTAATATTTGTAGCCATTTACGTATTATAGCTCGGTTATTGTACATAAGTAGAGTGCATAAAAAATAATGCCACGGAGCGTGATTTTTGAGATGATACAAAAACTCCATGAAATGTTCTAACAAAGGAGCCACCATCTTGTTAGAACATTGAAATTATCGCCAGACGCTTGTAATATAATTGTGAACTCGACAATTGTAGTAACAATCTGGAAGATAAGTTGCCAAAAATAAAATTAAAAAAAACCTCGTCATAGTGACTCTTCTTTAGTTTGTCATCCTTCGGTATAAGTCAGTGTCTAATACAGCATTTATATTGTAAGTACAATATGGTAAGTACCATCAGACTTAAAGTTATTACTATGTCATAGTATTAGAAAAAATTATATCCGAAATACCACGTCATTTTAGTTTCATTATACTTTTGAAGTAACTATACACTACTGAGGCTTAAAAGTTAACTACAATATTAATTAATCTAATAAATAATTCCTAGATATAGGATCATGTAATCAAATCACGGTAAACCTTTCACAACTAACTTCGCACTAGGTATTGTTAATACTTCAAATATTAAGTTAGCGTCGCGCACGCCGCACCGCCCGCCCAGTGTGAGTCAATAAAACCAAATTGGAACTCGTTCCTTGCACTTCTCTGATGATTTAATGGAGACGGAGTAAAGAGTACGATTATTTGTGCCTACGATATACCTGTCTCTCAGAGTTAAACGTACGAAAATGACTCTATAGTACTTTTGTTGTGTATGTTTCTCGTAATAGAATAAAAAACATTGTATTTTGCATATCATTTTTAAGGGTTTTTAAGTATTTCATTTATGATTTTTTTACTTTACTTGGCGTCGCAGAAGCATTTGCCAGTGTAGAATATCCATTAAAGAAATTACTACAGTTCAGATCACGTTCTTCTTATTTTACTTAATGTTTAATAAAGCAGCTGAACAGTTGTATCTAAACAAAGACTGGTAAATATTTTCATCTTATGCTTCTTGATCAAAAACCTATTATTGAACGATATAACGACCGATGTACTTCTCGATGCTATACGTTATTTGTTTTTGATCGTATTACGAAGTAACAAATGAACTAAGTAAAAATGGCTATGTGGTTAAGTTATACGCGGTAGAAGTAGGAGCGAGAGGTATACCAGCAAAATCTCTCTACAACCTTCTGAAGGACCTTGGCCTGTCGAGAACTGCAGTAAGTTACATTATTAGAACGAGTATCAAAGGCTGCACTAACAGGTTCCTACCAAATTTGGATAGGCAGGGCGGGAAACTCGAGCAGTGAAGGTGAGCGTTTATGCTAATAACAAAGGGGGCCTTCTTAAACCTACACCTGGGTCGCAAGTCCTGGGAACTGCTCTGAGTTTCTCCCTCTGCCACACGATGGACCCGGCACCCGCACGGTGAATCCATGGAAGGCTAAGAAGTTCGTCTCGTCTCAGCAAAATACTAAACGTAAAATACTATTACATTATTAAAATACAGAACAGGATAAGTCAAATTTATTAATAACAAATAAAATTACTATATGACCAAGGAAGTTCTAGCTAGAACTTTTATAATGTCTTAAATCATTACATAGTATAAAACAAAGTACCCCACCGCGTCTGTCTGTCTGTCTGTTCGCGATAAACTCAAAAACTACTGAACGGATTTTCATGCGGTTTTCACCTGTAGATAAATTGATCCATGAGGAAGATTTTGGTATATAATTTGTCAAGGATTTTTTAATAATCAGGGCGGGACAACGTCTGCCGGGCCCGCTAGTTTTATATAAATTAGAAATTTTAAATATCATAAAAATGTTACGTATTTAAAAGCAATATGTGTTAAATTCTACTACTGAAGTCATATACTTACGCTTACTTGAACTACTTGTAACTCCATACTGATATTGCTCGTAGATATTTACAACAGAAATATCCAATATACAAATATCAAGGTAATTAATATACAGTATTGATATACGTTAGTAATTCAAAAAACTCGAACGCAAGCCGAATGTATTTGTGTGTTTTATGAAATTTTAGGATTTAGAGCTCTGTCACCTCTGCGTTATGTGATCTATGGGCGTCGCGTTCAGAAATCGAGTATAGGTGTTCAGCGCAGATCGACGACGAACTTTCATCTCGTTGCGGGACATTCATTCGCTTGTTACGTACAAAAGTTTCGCTCCTAAACAAACCTCCACATTTCGTATGTATTGTTTATTTTATTGACTATATCTCGATTTTGTTTTCTAATTATGTTTGTTTTAACATTGGTTCCTGTCAGCGGTCTCTCTTGCTAGTTAGTATGGGTATTGAATAGTACTTATAAAGAATAAAATAATTATGAATTCGATAGTTAAGCTCGCAATTGAAGTGATGATGTCTTAGTTAATAGCGTGTTCAGTTAGTTAATTAGTTAATTTTCGCTGAAGGCAAAATATCGTGATGAAACCAAAGCATGGTGGTATGGTTTTTTTCTAAGTCCACTTGGCTAGCTACCACCCTCAAATTAAAAATTCTGTAGTCAAGAAACTGTTGGTCTGTTCCGGCAGCTGCACTTGAGAGCCAGTCACCTCTAGGTTTGGCGTGTTTATCATTTTAGAGCACGTCGTCACTTAACATCAGGTGATATTGTGGTTCAACATTAAAACCTACAAGTTTAAAAAAAATTATAAAGCATTGGAAATTCGCAGGTGAAACTTCCGGTGTTACAAGTTTTGATAAGTTGTGTAGACCGCTTACGATCAGGTGGATGGTATGTTTGTTTGTCACTGTCGTGATATAATAAAAAAATGAGTACGTGTAACCGTCACACGCGATTGAAGTAAAACTTCTTTGGCGTTATAAGATAGTAATCTTTTCGTACTATTCTGTATTTTATTTACTTTATAACAAAGAGTTATTAATAACATTTCCTGTGTTATTTAAGTTCCGAATTAGCTGATAGATGGCACTACAGATAATGAAGCTTTGATTTAATTTGTTACTTACTTACATTGATATCAAATGGCAGCACGGTCGCGCATCTATATACACATAATTGTATTTTATGATTTTTATTATTATTCAATTTAATGTTTATTATTAATTAAAAAAAATGTTTCTATTGTTTATAAACTATTTATTGACAAAACCAAAAATATTTCAAAACCGGATGGTACAGAAATGTCAAGCCATATTGCTGTAACGGACTTCCATTGCATTGTCGTCTAGTTACCTCCTAGTCGCGCATTAAGAAGTTTTACCTCAAAAAAATTCGAGTTTTTATAAAGGTAGCGATGGCTCTGCTCGTAACAAGATAAACATACAATAATTTTATTCATGTGCATTTTTTACTATTTAATATTAAACTATTTAAGCCACAGAGTATATCGACAGGATGTCTCCAACTCAGCCATCGCAATGTGATCTCAAATTAGACCCTCCTGATTAATGTCCACTCGCTGACCTTTACATCTCCGGTTTGAAGAAAAAAAACCAGAGACATTAAAGCCGGATCGATCGGTACGCAAATGAGAGCGTACGGCCGTGATCTATAGATCTCTTTGCAGTGCGTCGAAAGATCAGCTAATGATCTAGAGCGGTCTGATTGATCGCTGACACGGGGTGAATGAGCGATCGGGCCATTGATTCTGCACGCGCGCATCCTCGGCAGCCATCTTGGCACGGTGCCATATTTGAATCGAAATTCGAATTTGAACTGACACGCGCTGTGACACGAGCGTTGACAATTATCTGAGATGCATTCTTTAGAATCGAATAACGTTTTTTAGTATTGCTTTGTGAAATTTATATAGATTAACTAGTTGATCCGGCTACGCGTTGCCGTGGCTTAGCTATTACATGTTGCATTAAAATTATGATAAAGTATTCCGTATTATGGGGTAATGTATCTGCCTAGTAACTAGATACGGATAAAGCGAGATTACGTATTAAATAGATTAACAGAACACGCGCACCATAAAATAAACTGGAGTTAAGAAATTCAAAATTAAAACGTGACGCCATCTACGAGATCTCTATAACAGTTGATCCTATAGTTTTCTGTCCAAAAACTACTTAAAAGCGCCATCTGTTCAAGACTGATGAAACTTAACATTAATAACAATAAATAATATAAAGTTAGATAGTAAACATAAAGTTCGAACATAAAATAAATGTAAAATATATTATAAACCTTTTCCCCTTATTTCAAAACATATCAATATCTCTACACGTCTTTCGCAAGCCCTTTATAATATTTAATATTCACGTATGAAATATTGTCTGTCGGTTTGTACTTCACGCTTCTGATGATGAAAGCATCGGTAGTTGCCAATAAAGCCTCCCCTTTTACACCTATGCGTCATAGAGTAACGAGTTGGACGCGGTAAGGACACTCTAGTAAATACAACAATCTATAAAAAATCTTATACATGGCGACGGATTTTAGTGTAAGGTTTTAATGTTCACCTAGTTTTAGTTTAGTTCATTTTCCTTGTCTAGATGGTTTTTATTATTTATTAATAAATGATTAGTTATTAACAGGAAACTTAACTAGGGTGATAGTGAATACTTAAAAATTATTGTAACGTGTTATCTATTAGACTCCAAGTAAAAGAGATATAGTTTTATATCATGATTCAACTAAGGACCTGTATGTTAATATTTCAGATACTTTTTAAATATATTTAGATAAATATTTCAGTACATTTTTTTAATTTACCTTAAACTTATGTTGTTTGTAAATCTACATAAATACAAATCAATTGATGAATGTATATGCTCATCACACGGAATAATTGCACCTATTTGGCTAATTTCTTGTTGTGTTTGTATGTCTGAAAAATTCTACGGAATAATTAAAAATTTGAGTTAAAAATCTTCACATAAATTGTGAGTGAGTTTGCACGTAAATAATATGCATAGTGTTTCTAAAAATGCTGATTGGAATGAGAATTGAGAGATTGACGACGTTCAATTGTTACGTTAATACTTTATATTATTTCTTGGTGGTATTGTAAATGGAAAATGTGATGCCATTTTCGACTACAGTGCACTAGCAAAGACTGAGCGGGCCCAAATTTTTCTATAAATGTTATGTATACTTTATTAAAACAGATAATAATCATTAAGTACTAAAAAACTAACACAAAACCATGAAAGACAACGTAAAGATTGTTGCAATGTATAATATCAAACAATACAACAGTTATTTAATTTTGCTTTGTAATTGTGTTCATTTGACTTTCCTATAACTTTAACCGTTTTTGTTTTAAACCATATCACATTTAACTCGCTAACCGCGTTAGTTAATAATAAAAATATACGTCAATACCTTTTTTAGTCTGACCCATTATGGATACTGTTATATTGTAAATAAGTAACTTAACAACAGAGAAATACTAAACAAGAAATTCCTATTGATAATCATCAAAAATGATTATTATTATTGATAATTATCAGAACTCTCAAGTAACTGGATATACAGTCATCTATGCGTGTATTTTTCATTAAACGTATGATAGTTGCGATGTTTTAAAATGTAATTTTATGACATTTAACTGTTATTATAAAAATAATAGATAATTTCGACAATAGTTGTCTAGACCGTAGTAAATGGTGAACAAAGATATCTCACAATTCTTAACACTAAGTACATTAGGTACAATAAACGATGTGAACCCACTGTATTCCGTTAATCTATGGCGAGTATAAACCCGGTAGCACACTGCGAACACGATAGCAGATAAAAGCCCGGCTAATAACGCACCAATAAAGGCTTTATTGAGCCGAACAGTATTAAGAGGCGGCGGAAATTGTCGATGTTCGTCGAACGGGCGCGAATTTAATATCGTCAAGATGCGATGCCAACGCTAATAGGGTGGGGGTGTGTCAATTATATCAAATGTTGAAGTACAGCGATTAGGTGACACCCGATTTTCAAAGTTTAACGTTCGATTCCTTTGATCTCTGACGGAATTAATGGACGTCTGAACGAGTTGTAAGCGGAAAATAAAAATTATCTTCTTAACGGTCCCGTGATTAAGAATTTCGCTAAAGCAAAGCGATTGTACACCAAAATGCGAATTAGTATCTATATATTAACTACGTAATAAGATTTTGATGTCGCATCTAGAGAGGAAATAAATCCAAGGTAAAAAATGAAAGTGAAAAATTAGTCACAGTGTCTCGAAGTCGTTTGTTTCATAATCATTATACATAACACATATCCACGCATATAAAGTCCATGTTCGTGCAAGTTATCGACCAAAATTAAAACAAAAAAACTGCGAAACACCATTCTGTTTACGCCTAGTTCGCGAATATTATCTATTATCTATATCAAACTCATCATTAAAAAGAGCCAAATATAAACAATACAAAACTGAAATATATTCAAAGCGGCTTTTTTAACTTAAGCTTTGCTGAAGTAAATACATTTTTATCGAAATAATTAAAATTTAAATAACACTTTCAAGCTTGCCTTTGCTTAATATGTCTTTTTTGCGAGCGACAAGCAGTGCTATTGATGCTTTATAAAAATGTGTCTCTGTTCTGTGGGCTTACGATTCAAAAATGTTTACTTATCTCTTACAGGCAAGTTGATAGATCATATTCCGTGTTTACACTAAATACTGTGGTAGAACCGCAACTAAGGAGTCAAAGATAACTGGTCTAGAACATTCGAAGAAAACGAAAATGCAATTACAACTTATATAAATGTCAATCAGTCGAAATGAGCAAAATCAAAGGGCCGCCACCGCCGGCTCCGATCGGCCCACCTGAAGTGCTCTGAAGAAATAATTAAAAGGCCCAATGAAAACCTAACCCTCGGATTCCGATACTCAGCCGGCGCGAAGTTCCCGCAAAGTTCCGAGCGAAGTTTCCCAAAGTTTCGCTGAAGTTTGACGGATACTGTCTGTCTGTCCCTTCGGTGCAGCGTTCGACTTGCGAATTTTGAGTTGTTAATTTATAATTAAAAAGCGATCGGTTATTAGCTGGAACTCTTAATTATTAATTAAAAGTAATCCCGATAAATCGGATTTGTTTGATTATAACCTTTTTTAGAGTGAATACTTATCCTTATACGAATAATTATCCTTAGTGATATTACAAATGTTTGTTTGCTACGCTTACACGCTAATTACTCAACCGATCATCATGAAAATTTGTACCCAGAAAAAAAAAATTGTTCTTGAATTGCAGAACAATATCGACACGGGCATACGAGTATATTGCAGGCAAAAGCTAGTATATAAACTCCAAAAACGCATTCCAAAATGTGAATATTAAAGCAATACAAACAACAATGTAAGTTACAATTCTGTTTCCGTAATAATTTTACTTTTTTATTGTATATAAGTTATTGCGTCTGGCTATAACCTCACTTAATGTTTTATTTAAGTAACGATAAGCACCAAGACAGTAAGTAATACGTTAAGCTTAGATGAGCTGTCTTTCAAGCTACCGGAATGCACCTACAGATTACTAGGAGACTGATTTTCAACTTGAAAGTTGTAGTTAGCCAGGCGAATTTAAAAAGAAGCTCTACCACTATTTTATAACACCATCACGATATTATCATTCATAGAAAATTCCGGCTCAAATAAATTCGAACATAACTCGATTTGCTACAGCTCAGTATCTACCATATCAATAGATATAGTACGAGTTTATCTAAAGAATCGTTTGCTCTTACTAGCAGTGTACGTATTGAATACACTATTTATCAAAATAGTAACAATATACTATAAAAATATCTAATATGAATTGTTGTTAAAGCACCAATCAAACAGATAAACAGAAACCATAAATTGGAAATTTGCTTTATTTGTCTAGGCTAACAGCTATGTACCCGTTTTAAAAACAATATAATAAAGAAATTATCACCCGCAAAAGAAGTCGCCCATACAAGAACTGTAATGTAGAATGCGCATAAATCCATCAGAAGGGCGGGCACAAGGGTACCGATAATTTCCATCGAAAGTTAAGCATTAAGGCACACGTCCTTAAAGTTAAACCAATTAGAGGGCCCCGTTTTAAAATCCTCCGACTGAGGACGGAGGGCGGAGGCCGGAGGACGTAGAAAAACTTCTAACGAATGTCCTCTCAACCCTTTTAAATCAATTAATTACTCAATTGTAATCGCATCGGGACATCGTACCGATTGTGTGTTTATACCGTCTATGCTGAGGAAAATAGAAGCTTTGCTTGGAAGATTTATCTTGAATAATAAAGTAGTATATTGGAAGACATTTAATTTATACATATAATAAGAATGTAAATGTAACGTGTCCATACTTTATAGATTTTTGTAAAAAAATTGTTGTATGTGTCTAGGAATAAGTAATAAGATACATTTCAATCAATTGTCGAAATGATTGTGTCTGTTTGTTTGTATGAACAGGCATCACTGCTAAAATACATCTTTCATGATAAAACCACTTCAAAGAGAAAATCATAAAAGGTATCTTCGAGTAACATTTAGTCTTTGTTTCATTAAAATCGGTTTGGTCTATCAAAAGTTGTTGTAGTTTTAATGACGACGCGATGTAAGTACGAGGGAAAAGTAGATAAGTAAATGGACGTAATATATTCCGATGACTTTATTTATCGCTGTTTTTTTTTTACATAGCGTTTCACGCGGACGAAGTCGCGGGCAAAGCGAGTTAACATTAATTCCTAATTTTACTATAATAAATGGCAGCATATTTTGATACATGAAGCGTGCAAATTTAGGTCTCAAGAGGAACCTATAAACTTATTGAGGTTAGTTAAACATAGCTATAGGAGGCAGTGATCATTTAACATCAGGTGGCCTGTATATCTGTTTCCTACTACATTACAAAAAAATGATAGGCAATGATTGCTTAGTTGATAGTGTGTTCGAGCACAGCGTCGATGGACGTAGTTTCGAATCATTGCAACGGAGTCGGAGCTTGCGATGGAAGGAAACATTGTGATGAAACCATAGCATGATGGTAGAGCTTTTCTAAGTTCATCTAGCTAACTACCACCATCAAGCTCAAAATCTATCGCCAAGGACCTGTTGGTGTGTTCCGGCAGGTGCATTTGAGAGCCAGTCTTCACCACGTTTAACGTGTTTACCATCTTGGACCACGTCGCCATTAGTATCAAATGGGATTGTGGTCCAAGGGTCTATTATGTTGAAAAAAATAAAGAGCAATAATTCCCAAGCTGTCTGTCATTGAAGTTTTAGCAGTTTTAGATAGGAATTTAAGAAAAGAATACGTTGAGAAAATCTGTGGATGATTAGTTTGTTACAAATTTAGAATACGGTTATGAAAAAATGAGAATAATAATCTTGTAACGTTTGTTAATAACATTTTTCCTTTAAACACGCACACAAACATTGTTAACTTTATCAAATAAATTAAAACACTTTCTAGAAATAACACAATAGATTCAACTAATATCATATTCCCACGAGAATAACGAATCAGGATTTCACAAATATATCATCATGATAATATCATCAAATTAATAATATCCAAGAATAATGTACTCATGCAATTCTAGTTCATAAGTTGGTATCATTATAAAAAAAACTCGAGGCAGTCATAAGGGCTGCCGACAGAAGTAAAAACTCAAAACAATAAAATAAATGTGTTCTCTTTTGAATTTTCATATTAAACGTATTGTGTGAATGACAAGATTTCAGATTTTTTTTTCATTTCAAGTTGAAAATCTGTCGCCAATACCTGTTGGTGTATACCGACACACGCACTTGAGAGCCAGCCCTCTCTAAGTTTGGCGTGTTTACCTTCTTAGACCATACATAAAAAATATACAAAATTTAGTAATCATATCCTGTATACACATTATTCATCAAACAATCCATTCATATCTTTTTCTATCTTCCTCTATTTCTATATGCGTCCACTTTCATACATAACACACTCCTAGTTATATGGTTTCTATGCCTATTCTTGGCACACTCATATCATGATATTCCTCAGTTTCGCAATCTTAATTGCTATTTTTATACTTCCTATTAGAGAGACGAACTTCTTAGCCTTCCATGGATTCACCGTGCGGGTGCCGGGTCCATCGTGTGGCAGAGGGAGAAACTCAGAGCAGTTCCTAGAACTTGCGACCCAGGTGTAGGTTTAAGGAGGGCCCCCTTTGAGATGCGTATCAACCCTCACCTTCACTGCTCGAGTTTCCTGCTCTGCCTAGCCAAATTTGGTAGGAACCTGTTAGTGCAGCCTTTGATACTCGTTCTAAAATAGAACTTACTGCAGTTCTCGACAGGCCAAGGTCCTTCAGAAGGTTGTAGAGAGATTTTGCTGGTATACCTCTCGCTCCTACTTCTACCGCGTATAAATTAACCACATAGCCATTTTTATTTAGTTCGTTAGTTAGATCGTAATATTTATTTAATTTGATTGTGTGTCTAGAGAAGAGGAATATGTCCGGTCTGCATGACGAAACACCAACATCCTTTGGGATTTTATAGTGCTTGTCATACGTATCCATTAAAATAGTCCAGTCAGGTGCAGTACCTAGGATTGAGAAAGGCTTGCTTTTAGAGTCGTTTATTTGTGGTCAATCCTTTTTGGGCTCTAGCTACTGAAAGATTTACTGCTTCACGTCTGATTTCAAGTACTCTATCATGTCGGCGTGAGTAATAACCCCTATACTATTTCCTACTCTTATCCGGTATAGTATTACAAAATGAGTAATCATCATCATCAGCCTGTAAGAAACCCACAGCAAGGTCATCGGTCTCTTCAGAAGGAAGGTGCGGGCATAATCACCACGCCAGCCCACGACGTATTCTCGATTTCAAGCTCTGAGAAATCCACAGTTCTATGTTTTTCCACATACAGTAGTACTATAAGAACATTTCTCAGGTTCAGGTTTCCTCACGATGTTTTCCTTCGCCGTCAGCCGATAGTGTTACCAATTTAAATTAGTAAATGTACGCGAATTCCGAAAAAATCGTTGGTGCATGCCGCGGTTCGAACCTGGAGACATCGGGTTGATATTCCACCGGCCAAAGCACAAGAGCACCGCAACTTTTACAAGACAAAATGAGTAATACATACAAAATATTTACCGAAACGAAGTTAACAGAATCGAATGAAAAGTCACACCGAAAATTGTTTTAACAATGTTCGAAACTCGGCTAACTGGATCAATATATTGTAATCGAATTATGCATCGCTGTTTACCCCTAAAGGGCATCGGCGTTACGACGTTCAAAGATTACAAGTTCGTAACGCAATTATTAGGAAATGTTTAATTAGATTTCAATCGCGAAAAGTATACAATACTCAGAATTAGATACGAAAGAAAAATATTACATACGTCAGAGTTTCTCAACTTTATATTCCAAGTACCCTCACTTAACTGTGTTCTTGAAATCTATACTCTATACTATACATCTATACTCACATTATAATGCTGAAAGCTTGTTTGCTTGAACGCATTAATCTCAGGAACGACTAGTCCGATTTGAAATTTCCTTCAGTGTTAGACAGTATTTATCGTGGAAGGCTAAAGGCTATATACCATCACGCTAAGACCAATAGAAACACAACACCAATAAAGAATGTTTTAAAATCAGAGTTTTTTTCCTTTTGAGAGCTTCCACTGCGTGTTAGCGATAGCCCAAAGTAACTGTTCCATGCGGACGAACTCGCGGGTAGAAGCTAGTTTTTCTAATGAGACCAACTTCACATATTGGCTCAAACGTTGGCCTCAACATTGATCGTCCAACATGTGCATTGCTAAAACCACAACGTGTAGTGGACAACATGTGGAGTCCGGGTAAACTACATTTGAGCACGAATAACGTATCG
Source organism: Antheraea yamamai (assembly GCA_036509395.1). NCBI lineage: Eukaryota > Metazoa > Arthropoda > Insecta > Lepidoptera > Saturniidae > Antheraea > Antheraea yamamai. The sequence goes on along the minus strand of AP028439.1, from coordinate 17,405,714 downwards.
AAAACAGAGAAAATAATAATAAAGTATCTAGATTAATGTAAATGCATCTTTCTTCTATAAATAGCGCCTTAAATATATATGAAATTTACTCGTATTTGGCAAAATATTAAATAGAACTTAAGTCCTCAAATAAACATACTGTTAAAATTTGATACTATTTAAAAAGATCAGTTAAGGTAAGGTCAGTGTTACATTTGCTGCAGTTTGAGAGCAACTTATAAGTATCTGATTTAAAAAACTCTTTGAATTTTCTCCTACACACTTAGCTACAGGTAACCGATTACCATCAAATGAAACTCCCGCATGCTCGCTACCTACGACAACCAAAAAATCTCCACCTAACCTACGATGCGATCTCTATTCAAAGCCTAATTAAAAATCCATTTCGCCTTTGAGGCGGGTTTTTAATTTTTTTATATTTTTTGCGAACCCTACAAAGGAGAGGTTCCGTACATAAAAACCCTTTAACTTATGATGAATTAGCGATCTCCTACGTTTTATGTCTCCCGCGTTATCTACACCCCGCCCGCCCTACGAGACACACCCGAGCAGGCCCCGGCGCCCCCTAGCGGTCAGTTTCAACGTCGATATAGAGGTATTAACGAGAGTGGAAAATTTTATGATGGACGCGCGAGATTAATGTCTTGGATATTGTGTTCGCATTTTGTGTATACACGTACAGTTGTGTAAAAATATCAAACAATATCTCCGGCACTGAATTCAGTCACTATCATACAGTAAACTATAAAAGGAAACAATGATAGTGGTACTTACTTTTAAGTATATTTATGATGATAATTGGCCAAAGATAATCATGAATTTGGAAAGAGCTAATACACAGAGGCGGGAACAGGTAACACATTTAAAAAATTAAGGTTGGTATAAAACCCTTACTTCTTTTTACTCAAGTCCTTTTTTTATTTTGCAAAAAATGTTCACTAAGTTTTTTTTTTCGCTTTGCAGGTTTTATCGTTTGACCACAATTTCATTTCAAATGACGAACCTAGAGACTGGCTCTCAAGTCCAGCTGTCGGGACACACCAACAGGTGCTTGGAGATAGATGCTCAACTTGAGGGTTGTAGCTAGCCAGGCGGACTTAGATAAAGCTTTACTACCATGCTATGGTTTCGTAACGATGTTTTCCTTCACCGAAAGCTCCGAATATACTCTTAATCCTCATTATTTCTATAATAATGTATCAACTAAAGCAAAGAGTAAGTTAAAATAAAAGTCTCTTTGAATAAATTTCAGTTTTGTATTATGTTATATTTGGTTCTTTTGGATGACGAGCTTGCAGACCACTGTCTTAGTATAACTATATTGCTCAGACTTTCTTTAAAATGTATGGGTGCAAATAATGCTGTCAATCACCTTATAAAATCACGCGAAAAGGTCGGAAAACTAAGATGACGTCATCATAAAAAGCGGCCCCTCTTGAAGCAAATCGAACAGGTCATGGCAAGCCACATCACACGTCCGTCCCTTACCCCCTGCCTAATCCTTTTCCCTAAAAACTTGGAGGCCGGGTCCCTATGATAAGGGAGATGTTTTGATATGGCCCTCCATCATTCACTTATTCGTATACGACGCCTATAGAAAAACATTGACGTAAAAACTGGGCTGAAAATTAGGGTTCGCGGGGGTTGAGGTAGAGGGCGCGCGGGACGCGTTAAGGTTACCGCTGTCGAAGTGACCACTGAGAAGGGTCAGTATTATGTGGATGACGTCGTTATGTGTTGATCAATTTTAATGCGTCTACCGTTAGCAAAACAGGCGATTATTTTTTTTTTTTTTTATGATATCCAGTCTGTCCAAACTTTACTGCTGGGCTAAAGGTCTCTTCTAGAGGGACAGCCATCACCACCTTTTCAGCTTGAGAGCTTGCATACTCAGATGCATGTATCGTAAAACTGTGGAACAATCTTCCGGCCAGTGTGTTCCCTCCTACCTATTGGGTACTTCAAACGTAACATGAAGATACATTTATACAGACCGACATGATAGCGGCGACTGGCATTGGATAGTTTATCTCTCGGTGGTCGCCATTGTTTTTGGATTATACTGTGCTTACCATCAGACATAGTGCAGTCACTTTGCCGTGCTATAATAATAAAAGAAAACACTATATTTTCCTACACCGTCAACGGAACAACGGAATAAATTTAAATTAGTACATGTACGCGAATTCAGAAACCTTTTTATTCGTAGTTCGAACTACGGTAAGTAAGTTTACCGACCGCCTGCATTGGCGCTACTCGGCTATATACCATGTATAGAGTATATAACACATAAGAAAGATGAAAAAAACCTGAAAATGGTGACCAGAGCCGTTGGTGCGCGCTCACCGGCCCGCATACTCTTGTAATTTTCGCATAAAAGAAAAATATCTCGTCTTTCGTTCGCGTCGCTAATTTGCGCTTCTGTTAATTACCGCCCGAGATGTGGGGACGGAACGTGCAAGCTGCCACCGAGCGATGCGGATTTGATGCGGTATTTTTTTAACACCCACATTAAATATATAGAAACGGAATGCACATGAAGGGCTAAAGGAAAAAACTGGCTAACTCCATTTTTTTAAATTGATTTTTTGTGGTTTATGGACATTATCTAATCTATGGACTGGGTGTTATGGACTATGTAAAACAAGTGTAATACGCGTTATGTCACTTTTGTTTTGTATTTCCTCTTTAATTACTATCGAAATTCGTGAATTGACCACGTCGGTTATTATGATTATGTTATTATTATTATGCCTATTTTATACACAAAACAATTCCAAATACATATAAAATACAAAATTTCCTTTCAAAATCATTAATTCTAATGTATTCAAGCCCACCATAAAATGCTTTTAAAATTTAAATTGTCTCTCCTGCAAAGTTTTGTAAAGGTGACTTAGCCAGTTTTTCCCTTTAACCCTTCATATATAAAATATTAAAAGCAAATGCAGCGACTAGAGGTGAAATAGAAATAGAAAAAAGAACCTCACTTATTTTACGGCTCGGACCCTATGTGAGATGGTTTTGGGTATTCATATATTAAAAAAATAAACATAACTGTTATTGCAATAATTATTCAAGGAATGCATTATTTCTATGCAACAGAAAATTAACAATATTATTATTTTGCTATTGCTTAGCTTTAATGAATCACATATTATGGTTACAAATCGTAATGTGATATGAAACAATAATTTACGCTATCACAGAATAATTGACAACAGTTTGTAACAGCCGTTATTGTAAAGTAATATAATACTGTAATTCAGTATTATTATGTCATATATAACGATAAATGTAATCTTTTCGTGTTGAGAATGAACCTATCAATCTCAACGTTATTGAATTTGAAAATAAGTAGTCATAAGCTTTGATGTGAAAAATATTGGGTTTGTTAAATGTTTTGTTATTTTTTCATTATTAAGACAACTTTATAATGTAGATTTGCTTGATATTCATTCATTATTATCCCTTAGTTATATAAAATGACTTCTTTTGTTTTTAAAATTTATCGCTTCATTATCGTATTATTAATTGACATAACATATGAGCAACAATGTTAAGATATGTAAATATATAAGCGGTAATTAAGATTCGTTGCCTCATAATTATTTTTAATTATTTCATAATTACCGGATATTTTTACCGTAGAAAATATTTAATTTTGACTGGGTTTCAATAAAATATGAAATTAACATACACAACTTATAGTTGAGATTGCAAACAAGGTTTAAATTAATGACCAGAAATTATAGTACAATATTTTAAAATGTATAAAACATATTTTTAGGTAATTTTTTCCTCGATTCTATTTAGTATTCTACTACTAGGTCTCTATGGCTTTATTCTTTTATATTTAATACTGGTATATAATAATATCAATCGTTTGCGTATTAGTGAATTATTTGCGTTTTGTATTTTGAAAAATAGTTACGAATAGTAAGCAATTAAATAATGGCTACTGAATACAGAATTCAATTTTCAAAAGTCAAATGACGGACTTTGTAAATCGTTTAAATAGCCACAAATACTTAGCATAAATAATTGAAGCTTTTCGAATCTAGAAAGTGCCGTATCCAAACTAAACTTTCTGTTCGTAATTCTCGTCCTCGGTTTCCTCCATTATAGATTCTCTTTTCATTAGAGAAGGGAGTTACGAAGAGTTTTGTGTCGGGTTAAACGTGCTTACTTTGTGATCGAACTTAACACTGATTTACTTGGTTAAGTTATTTACTTATCAACGGATACGGGATGCTGTTCGTTTTTCTTGTGTTTTGATTATTTATTGATGTCAATTAGAGATTTAAAAAAATTATATGGCGTCAGAATTATGACGCTACGCTTTATGTTGAACGTATTAAAATACAGTACTGTTTTTTTACCAATTTTCGTGAATCTACCTTTGCTAATATTCATCATTTTTTGTTTAGCCCATATGGAAAAGCGTAATGATATGTAATGTAAATAATACTCAAATAAATGTCTATCTGCCAGTAAAAGTTACATACTAAACTGGCCGAGTTTAGCCGTGTACGAGAAGTAACAGGACAAACAAAAGACACTTTATTTGTCTTGCTAGACTATTTATTTGTTGCCAATCGCTTAGCTATAACAGCTAGATAAGTATTATATAGATTTATCTGATTCTGGCATTTTCTTTATTCGCAACTCAAGCGTTTTTTTTAAGCGGAATTGTGTAAATCTAATTATCTCCAAAAATCCTATTGTAAATTACAATATCTTAATTAAGTATTAATTATTGTAATACATACATAAATTAGTTTAATATAGCATTGTAATTTTATTTTCAGTTCCTTGTAATTACGGTTCTGGTATAAATATTGTGTTATATAATAATTAACCGAAAAAATAGATACGAAGTATTGTTGAAAATGGAAAAAAATAAATTATAACACATTTTAATATTATAATAAAACTTACCTCGCGATAAAAATTCCTTATTCTCATAATTTCGACGTAAACAATGTTTATCTTATCACAGTACTGGTCATTCATAACACTTATGTTTACAACAATAATAAAAAAACAAATATACTGAAAACAAAAATTTAATTACACCGACTAACATTATTCAGTAATTCCCTTCCCAAAATAAAGTTAAAATAATCGGGAATTATTGAATAAAAGCGATGAATAAAAAATTGATTTTGAAAAGCGAGCGGGGGTTTTCTGGGTCCCGTTTACTGTCGAATCTCGAAAGCCGAAAGCGAAATTCGCTCCGCACGACGCTTCTATGACGTTGACACACGAAACGCACGTAAGCGACTAACCAGCGTAGATAGACCGAAGCGATCTCGAAACGTTATCTCGTCATTAACATACGATTCAGAACGCCCGAGTTTCCCATACGCTCCTTATAAAAATCCTATAAAATAATTTACATATCACAAAGAAGACGTATGCAAATCGAAAAATGCATTTCGACCTTTTGTCGCACGCTTGTTTAATATCGAAATCGACCTATCAATTGATAAAAACAGGTTTAAATGCCCTTTGTCGAGTCTCGAGATAGGATTAGGGTTAAAGATCGTAACCCACGGTCCAGATGTCGATGCTGCATCGGAAGAATTGATATTCAGTTCATTGTTTGCGATGCGACATTCGGAAATGGGTTTTTTATAATGCGATGCGACCATGTGCGTGCATTAATCGCTCTGTCGTTGAATATTTTAGTCATTTCTCTATTGTACTCGTTCGATATAATAGTATAAAGTGGTGAATCATTTTTTAAGTCCTCGTTTAGGCGCAGCATTTATTTATTTTTTCGTCCTTCTCCAATATAATTTTCTCAGTACAGAGATAATATTATTATTCGAAATGACGTAGTTTTTAGTGTTTTTTCGTCACAATGCCTCGATTTTAATTTGTCGGGTTTCAAGATATATATCCAGCATCCGAGAAGATTGTTAGGTTGACATGACGACAACTGCCGATAGATTTTAAGTGTGTCGGTGGTCACCGTTGTTTCTGTATTGCACTGTGATTATCGTTAGATTCAGTTCAGTCACCTCGTAGTGTTCGTATAAAAAAAACGATTTAAAAAACATTGCGTGTATCAGTGTGTACACGCGGAGGAAGTGAAACTTCTTTATATATAATATGAGAATGCTCATAAAATCGATGCTATACGAAGTCCCGTAGTATAAATACTTAACGATACATTTATACATTTTGATTTACTACTAGACACAAACAGACATTTATACATACTTACACATACATACAAATACCTACCTTACGTTTAACGCGTAACGTGCAATGAATTTTTTTTCCTACAGTTCCATAAGAAACTTCACTACAAAAACACATTCCACAAAATTAAATTATAAAAATACGTTCCGACATAAAAATAACCTTAAAATAATTCCTACGCATATAATTAAATAAATAGGTTCAGATCAATCAACCCTTTCGTGAGAAGGTGAGAAACGGACTTATTATTCGCATAGTGAGTAACCGGAGCCGTTATAATTATTATTTGAAAGAAAAAAATAATAACATTTACATATCGATCGGTGTAAAACCTTAAATCATAGAACAATCGCGAGGGGCACATGAAAATCGGGCGGTGTGAAACCGGTTTCTTTTTCTTGACATATATTTTTTAATTTATCGGTCCAGATACCGGGTCGAAGGGCGATTAATTTTGCATATTAAATAAACCGGTATCTGTGAGAAAGTTCCTTCGATTTTGATCAATTAATTGAATAAATCATGATTGAATATTCTTACGTAGTTTTAAATTCTTCATTTACATTACGTGTTTTTTTTTATTATGTTAATTTTTTCTTTACATGCATACATTTAAGACTTCGTTGTAGACGATCGAATTTGATATTCTCAGATGGTAAATAATGTTAAAAAGCTACATTTTTTTTTACTTATTTAGTTACTAATAATGATAAAGTTTTATTTATTTTTATAACATCTTTTAAAGCACTAAAGTGGAACGTTAAACTTTATATGTTTAAAGCTCATCAATATAATTATTGTGAAAATATACATGTATATATAACTAACTGTAATGTGTCATATAATAAAATACAATAGCCACCGAGCGATTCACTATCTCACACACAATGCACGATTCGTTGACTCCGAGAATGTATTTGGAAATGTTTTTATAATTATTTTTCATAATTAATAATTACCATTAACAGAAATCACGAGGAGTAATTTCGATCTAATTCGTGAGTGAGTAAAGTTCAATTTTTAATAAAGTTTCGAAGATGTTTATTTATGAGAAAAAATTATTGTTTTGGCCAATGAATGAGCTTAACGATCGGGCTCCGGATTAGTGCAATTTGAATTTAGAATGATCTGAAGTAATTGTGAGCCGTAAACAATAATTTCAAATTAACGTGTTCGAATTTTAAATTTTCGGAGTTCCGCTCGAAACGTATAGAAACGGCACAGATTAGTTAAGAGTTTTAGTTCACTTTATTACGTTGTTCTTCCTTTCAATCTTATCTAATATTATGAATACGAATGTAAGTTTGTTTGTTACCCTTTGACGTCTTAATTGCTCAACTGATATCACGACATTTTGCACACACAGTGTCGGAAATTCAATAAAGGTTACTTCTCATTCGAAATGAAAAAAACTGTTCCCACAGAATAGAGAAAGGAATAGAAATCCCGAAGTATAGGAATAGAAATTGTTTATACATTAACGCTGAGATACTAAATATATAACAATATATTTTTTAATTATGAGAAAAACACATAAATACCTAGCTATTATGTGAAATGTGCTAATCGTCTTTGTATATAAAACTAGCTTTTGTCCGCGGATTAAGAACTGTACCATTTTTGTGGGTGACTATAACGTAAGTTCTTTTGTGTACTCCTGGCAGCGTGTATGCCAAATTTCATGATGATCGGTTCAGTAGTTTAGTCGTGAAATCGTAACAAACAAACAAATTCATTTTCGCATTTATATTAGTAAGGATTCCGGTGTACGTGTGTTTGTAAACCTTTTTCTCCCTAAGCAATTTTATCGTTTTGATAGGGGGTTTTTGTACTAATGGGATTACTTGGATATTTCTTAGATATAGCTGATAGGTAGCACTGTCGTGAAGGTCTATTTATCATATTTTTTTGTTTTCTTACGTAAAAGTACGGAAAATCGCAAATAGCCAGTTTCCCGGAACCTCTCAATATATTTGAAACCAATAACTTTATTGATGAGTAAATTATTTATTTGAATATGTGTCAACCGGAAACGCCAATGCTAAAAAAACAAAACAAGTATATATAAAGAACCCTGTAAAAAAAGCTAACAAAATACAATACAATTGAATGTATTTTATCTGTGGTCTTAAACAATAGATTATTGTTGAGCATATTTAGGTAGTTGCTGGCAATTAAAAATTTCGAATTTCGAATAACCGTTGAGCGCTACCAACATTATCGGATACGAAAACGTGCGTCGACCCCGACACGGTACACTTAGCGCCATGTTTAATTTATATAAATAATAAATTATATTAACCGAGTAACGTTTTTAATTTTATATTACATACAACCGACTTCATTATCGCGTTAATAATCAAGCGGTCGGATCGCTCGTCTGTGTCGGTTTGTATAATTTTAATAATTAAGGAAAAACAGATGGCCAATGCCCAATTGATAGATTGTCTGCTGGAAACTAAATCGGATATATAAGTTCTAATGATGGATCAGTTGATAGCGTGTTTGGAAGCCGGGACACTCTGTGGATCGCGTCGAGTTGAAGCTTTCAGTGCAGGAACATATTATGATGAAAAGCTAGCATGGTAGCAAAGCTTTTTTTAAGTCGGCCTGGCTAGGTACCACCCTTAAGATGAAAATCTGTTGCTAAGTAGTAGCACTTGAGAACCAGTTCGTGTAAGTGTAACGTGTTCATCATTTGAAACATCAGATGGGGTTGTGGTTAAAGGCCTATCTTTATATATATAATTTTTCTGTCCGTGTGTATGTGACTGAACTCCTCCTATTTTGATGGTTTGATGATTTTTTTATGACTGTTCAGGTGGATTCAAGAATGATTTAGATTCACAATTGGATCCGGTAGGTGGCGCTGCGGTTGACTTTATTACTTTTTTTACTGTCAAAACAGGACAACGTCCGTCGGGCCAATTGAGACAACTTAAGTATAAACAAATACCAAATGTAGATTTATTTATTTATTATGTGTCATCAACATGACAATACATTTATAAATATACTGAAAGTAACAATTCTGTCATTGAATTTAAATGTAGTCATATTTATAGACAACCACGGCATGCTACAACAATAAGTGAAATTGTAATAAAACTAAATATTTAACTATTCTACAGATTTGTTACTATAATAATACCTTAACTTGGTTTTGTTTTAAACTCTTTACTATATTATGCGCAAACCCGAACTGGCGGCTATCATCAGAGCGGCCAAAAAGTATATTGTATAAATTCTTATATATTAATACGTGAAGCCAAAACTTTGTACACCTTTTTAAACGAATAACGCGAACGAATGAACCTGAAATTTGTTTGAAATTGGCATAGTTAAAGTTTATATGGAGGAGAAGTGCAGAAAGCTATTATTTTAATATAAAATGCATTGCAAGCATATTAAATTAATTAAAATATACATTACTCACACTACTGTTGAATTTTACACAACGTATACACACATGTAAATGAAAAAGACATTTTGACATTTTACTCTTACGTTCTAATTACATTTTCAATATTTTTAACATGACTCACGTTGCGTGCCTTACATGCCCTTTGAAATGTGGTTAAATTGTAGGTTAATTTTATAATAATATAATATGTAAATTCATAATATACTTTAATAATTAATTGATAAATAATTTACCTTTAGTAAATTTATGGAACCACTGAAATAATTATTATTCTCTTTGGTCTTATTGAATGTCAAAATTTTTAGGTGACAAGACTGCTTTTACTTCGTGTCACTTTGCTTCATGTTGTCATAAGAGTAAAGCAATATTACCAAAGTCAATATTTAAATGTTTAGTATTTTTTTATGGTGAACTCACTTCAAATGATTAAAAAAGAAAGAGCCCAAAAAATACGTTGTAAAATCAAAATAAGAAAATTTGTTTGCTCATAAAAGTAATCTGTGACTGTCGATGATCTAAGAGAACATCTTTGTTTTGGATTCATCGTTTGATTCTAATGTGTATCCATTACTTTTTCAAAGCAATGAGACTGCATTTAATTCAATATCACCCAGAAATACCACCCATGGTGTCGTGTAAAACTAATTAAAAGTTGTGTCATGAGTTGTCATAAATTTCTTTATTTTCGTATAGTTATGTTTACTTACAATTTTAGAGCCTTACCACCTTATGTAAACGCCTGTTTTTGTTTCAAATTTATAATTAATTCCAATTTTCATTTAGACATAGATTTTTTTATGTATATATAATTTGGAAAAAAAGTTAAAAATAACTGAGTAGCTATGATAAAAACCTTTGATTATAGAATCCCTTTGACACAGGCACCCTAATAAAGTTCAAACTCTAAAAATCAATGAACTATGATCAAATGTCGCCCACTAGTATTATATAAACTTCAAGGCTTGAAATGATGATACTATTTCTTATCTATGACCATTGTGTATCTGTAATCTGGATACAGATTTTGCACATGTCACTCAAAGCCACAACTTAATCGGGCTACGCTTGATCGAACCGACAAACGTTCGTGGCAATGGAACGAAGAAATTTTTCGAAGTAACCCCTAACGACTCAATCTACGCACATTTAAATTGCCCTTTCCGAACGAAACCTCATTACTTCCCGAAATATAACCTTCTATGGAGGCAATAAATAACCTAACGGCGTACATATTTCAAAACAAGAGAAAAAAAATAACACATAAAATTCTATCGCCCCGCGTGTCTGACGTCGCAGAGTGCGTTTCCACTGTCATCGGTTTTTATTAACTTGTGATAACAAATACTGTTTTATAAAAATATTGTAAAAAGTAAAAAATACATTGAATTTATTTAAAACAGTTTATACTACACTACACTGACGCATAGTGAATTTTTTAAAGGACCGGCATGATCTAAATATTGGAAACTGTAACAAACTGGTCGTCTCAAGTATCAGACTTAACAAAACCAGTAATAGTGTCTTAGGTAATAGTGTTAGGTTTACAATAAAGTCCCAAAATATATTACCGATTTGCCAAACTGTAACTTTAAGCGCTACGTCGAGCGGGTTTTAGTGTCGAAAGGCTATTATAGAGTCGATCAATATGTGAACGATGGTGATGTCTGGAATTGACTCCTCTCTATGCATCCACTAAAAACGGTATTGTAACGTATAATGTATTCGAAATATATATAGATGTTAGAAAGTGTTGTACCCGATCGAGTACAATGCCGGTTCTTCTCGATGACTGGGTTGTTTTCCGAACCGGCGGTAGTTTTGACGTTTATAAGCGCCTTATTAGAGCCGAAACTGAATAAAGTATATTTGATTTGATTTGAGTGGCAAGTTTGTCAAGAGGGCAGTCACACCTAAGCTTTCACATATTAATAATATGGAAACGCAGTTCTTGTTCATTTTGAAATTATCTTGCAAAAACAATCTCACAAATTAGAACAGTGCTATTTTTTTAGGCTTTTCTACTGTGCATATATAAACTCCACAGATCACTTAATTGTATTTTCAAATTTAGAACGTAATAAAAAGACACAAAGAAGAAAACAAGAAGATGAATTCACGAGTTATCATTATCATTACATAGTATAAAACAAAGTCCCCTACCGCGTCTGTCTGTCTGTCTGTTCGCGATAAACTCAAAAACTACTGCACGGATCTTCATGCGGTTTTCACCAGTGCATAAAGTGATTCATGGGGCATATTTTGGTATATAATTTGTCAAGGATTGTTTTATAATCAGGGCGGGACAACGTGTGCCGGGCCCGCTAGTAGGAAATAAAACTTAAAAAAAGGAAGCTACTGATGGCAGACATGCCAATTTGAAAAAGTCATAGCTACCTCATTTGTAGGTTTTAAATTAGACATTGTTAAAGAAACGTTGAGTGACAAACTATAAATAAGAAATTGCTTAATTGGTGTCTTGAACTATTGAGTGATGCATTAGTCACAAGTAGGTATCTCAATGACTCCTTATCTACGTTTCATTATATAGATTATATAAGTTGACTTTACCGTCAACTTGTCAACATCTTTATATCATGTGACATCAAAACGAAGCAGCGTATCTATGTAATTAATATTATCATTGATAATAAGATAAAAATCAATCATTACTCCATCATATGTTTTCTTATTAACAGTACATCACTTCATACAGGGCGATGTCTACTTTAAATAAATTGGCTTTATTAAATGATGAATCGAAATTACTCATCTTGATAAGTATAAATATAGTTTTCTTCTTCAGTATTGTTGTACTGATTACTACGACGTTCAAAAATTGTTCCCAAATACTACGCAAATAAAAAGATCAAAATTTCAGTTCTATTGATGAATGAATGACAATGGTATTCAGTTAAAAATAAAGGAAAAAGTAAAAACATAGAACTAGTTCAATGACGATATCCATAAAATGCATAACGGTTAATGTAAACAGTGGAAACGCGCTCCGAATGCGTTCCGCGCATAGATTTTTGCATTATTTTAGTATGCAAATGTCCTGAGCGATAGCGAGTCACTGTAAGAGCAATTTAAATTATTTTTTATGGCGCTCCAGTGTATTGAGTGTTCGCCAAGAAACGCGCGTTGGGATTACGAGCGCGGGTCGCGATTGCCTCCATCGCGCTATGGTATTGTTGCCTTCGTAAATATTGGATGAGACCGCCGTGTTCTCAGTTACAGAACTCGATCTCTTCAAAGTTTGCGATTATTTATAATCCCTTTTGATTGGTTGTATTTTCATTCGCAATATCTTTTTTTAAGTGTCGTCCAGAATGTTTATAATCAGATAACGAGGTAAAAATGCAACAAAGAAATATATTTTTTAATTTATTGGAACCTTTTTGGAATCTGCTATATATCATGAAAATATAGTTTATTTGAGGCTGAGTGATGTCAAAATTACTGAACGATGCGGAATTTTTCTTAGATCTTTTTAGGGTATTTATTTTTTGATTTTCATTGACACTGTCATTTTTTTTAATAACCAACGAGGTCAGCCGGTGTCAACTAGTTATACCATAAAGTAAATATTGACTTTGTTATTTTTATATTCTTATAGTTACAGAGTATCTGTATCTGACTAGGTCACAAGCACCATGCCTGTAGTGTTAAACCAGTCATAGTGACTCTCTTTTATTTGTCATATTTCGGGAATATACGCTGCAGCTATGGGGCTTGTAAACAGCAGTGGATGTTCGAACTCTCAGTATTACGAGATTTTTGGGTTATACTGTGCTTAATTATAGGCACAGTGCCGTCACTTTGTCTTGTTAATATAAAAAAATACCTTTCAATTTTTTTTCTAACACACTATAAAAATAAGCTTAAAATGTACCTATCTAGTAACATACAATGATAATTAAATAAACGATTCTTTATTAGTTCCTTGACATTTTAATTACTCATATAAAAAAAATATTACGAGCAACTTATCTCCATTTGTTACTTTACCCTATTTAATCCAGAAATACATTTACGAAGGCGTTCGTAAGGAAGCAAGGAAAAATCTGATTAGCTCCGATGATATATCGCCGAGTATTCCGCGCGTTAGTGCCTCTAATTTGAATATTAGACGCGTTATTGAAAAGAAAACTTTCTGAACGGCCCTCGGCGAGCTTTTAATGGTTATTGCCTCCCCCCTTGCTATCTGTTTTCGAACGTAAATATTCGAAAATAATTCAAAAAAGCGGTTCAGGTGTGTTCCTCTAAGTAATTTATCCCCAATACCTTCTTAAGAGGCTCATAAATACGAAAAAATATTATTAAAGTATATTTTTATGGGAGATATTTCTTGAGTTTAATTATAAGTTACACATATAAAGGTACGGAACTCGTGATAATTTTAATGATTAACGCTTAACAGATTTGGCGAACAACTGAAACGTTCGAATGCGATTGGCCGTTATCATTTATTTAGAGCGCGTTCTTAATTCAAAACAGAGTCCGTTCGAATATCGAACGGAAGCGGAAACGGTACTGATTCTAATTTCAAACGAAATATCGCAACGTTTCTATTGATAAAATTTTGTTTGGCGGTCACAATACGCTGTTATTATATTGAACGGAAATTAACGATAATGACTTATAATAGGCCGTTCTATGCAAATGATTGTTGGTGCGAGCATTTAAAACGCTTCGCATCGAAGTTGGTGACATGTTTACGCAAACGTTTTAACAAACATTTGCCAACATTACATTAGTTACTTTTTAATCGCAAAAACGCGTAATCGGGTATTAATCATCTTCATAGAATATTAATATCTTCAATAATTATCCAAATTTAGTGGCAGACATATACAATAAAGGGTAAGCGATATGACATTATAGAGTCAAAATTATACTCTTTAGTATCTTTGTTAATGTAAAAGACTGTAATTTCAAAATCATCAGGAGGTCTATTATTTGACTGTTTTATTTTCGAATAATCATTTCGGTCTTTGTACTGTCAATTTTAGTTACCACACATTCTCGCATTCGCGCTGATTGTATTTATAAAACTTACAATTTAAAAAATTATGCCTCCTAATTAGGTAGTCAGCAAGAATAAAGTTATAGCAGTAATTACTGAATATTGATTTCAAAATCACATATCTATAATCTATATTGTGTACCAGTCTAAGCTGTAACAAAGCAAAAATAGTGCCACTTTTTTATAGATAACTAGCGGGTCCGGTGGACGTTGTCCCGATCTGAGAATAAAAAAAAACCTTGATAAATTATATACCTAAACCTTCCTCACTAATCACTTTATATACTGATAAAACCGCATGAAAATCCGTTCAGTAGTTTTTGAGTTTATCGCGAAGAGGCAGACAGACGTGCACATACGTGCAGAGGACTTTGTTTTAGAATATGTAGTGATATCAAAATTTTGACACAAGTAAGTTTAGACAAATACGTAAAGTATACAGATTTAAGAAATAAATTTAAACTAATTGAAAGAGAAAGACATAATGCCCATAGATAAAACACGCCAGAAGCGATAAACGTAACAGTACGATATCAAACATGTCTAAATGCACAAACATGTCAATAGCACGGACGGGAAGTGTGAATGAATGAGTGAGTTAATTGTCATGTTAGGTCAAACCATTCCCTCAATACGACCGCATCGTTTATCGGCAAAATTACCTTTGATTATACGGTAGTTTTTTTTATACTATTTTCAAATATTTATCTGGTTTCATTTACCATCCTATCTTGCAGAAGAGTTCTAGTAATTCGATAAGCAATAATCACTCTAACAGATCTTTTAGATTATTTCTGCCATTATCGAGCTGGTAATAATGTTACAAGTGTCTTTTGAACACCTCAACAATCTAACAAGACGGTGTCCCCCTTGTTAGAACTTTCCATTAAGTTTTTGTGGCATCTCAGAATTTATGCTCCATGGTGTTAACTCCAATCCACTTCATTTGTGCATAAAATAACAAAACTATATTACATAAAACACTACCCATGTTACAAAATATAGAGTCAAAAAACACAAAATTATGAATAAATTATAAAATCTACTACATGAAAGATTAAGGTCTCGAAAAAAAAAACAGATGTAGTTATGTGCAAATTTTAATATTCGTATGAATATAAAAAGAAGATGATCCCGGGAATATAAAGAATCTCGCTCACAAAGCCAATAATAATCGCGTAAATGTAATAATTCGCAATTTAACTTTTTACAAACGATACGTGTGGACCGATTATTGGAGGGGGTGTATTGTGCGTCTATTTTACCGGTGGAAACTCATAAAACATGATTACCGGTAATGTCGCACGGATTCGTTCACTCCTGACGTTTCGTATTATCAGTTCGAAGTAATGCTAGCGCGAAATGTCATTCGATATTATTATAATAAAGAGTCACTGAATGACTAATTAAGTGTTAAATGTAAAAATCGTTTGATTCAACTTCAAACTCTCGTGTTTAGCAAGAGTTAGAGAGTATTCTATCTTCATATATATAGTTTGTCTGTCCGTGTGTATGTGACTGAACTCCACCTAAACGGCTGCACAGATTTTGATGATTTTTTTTGTGTGTGTTCAAGTGGATTCAAGAATGTATTAGATTCACAATTGGACCCGGTAGGTGGCGCTCTGGTTGGCTTTTAGGATTTTTTTTTTATTTAGGCAGGACACCATCCGTCGGACCCACTAGTATATTATAAGTTTCGACTTATTAATAAATAACATTTAATTGAATGTATTATTAATCAATCAATTATTTTCTCATTGCTAAGGTCAATAAACTCCGGAAAAATTAGAGTTACGTACTTCACGCTCTTCCTTTAGAGTCAATTGATAATATTTCGGTGCTAGATTACCTTGGTTCTCAATTTCGTATAATGTTATTAGTGTGAGTTAAGTAAATATTTCAATGAACTTAAAACAGACGGTAGTATAATTATAATTTTACAAGTTATATATATTTAATTGCCTCTAAACAAATGTCCAATAGAAGATTGTTACTCGACCTTTTTATTAAATAAAATATAATGAATTATCCAAAACACTAATGACTTATATCCAGTAATAATTATTATTGTCTCTAAAATTTATAACCAGCTGAATATAGTTTCGGAGTCCAGGAACAAAGTACTAGCATTGTTGTATCGAAACAAGACGGAGAATCATCGGCCGCATTCATAATCGATCGATTATACCGCGAGACAAGGTGACGCGTCACAGGGAGGTCCGTCGCAAGGATTACAAGATACATTAGCATACGTAATTTGTGAGCACATCTGTCCCACACCACACGTGGGCGACTCTCGCTTTCTTATTGTTCAAATATAATCGTTTCGTTTCCTTTTGTAAAACTTACATTCGAAACGTTGTTACCGATTCACAGATAAAACCCCCGAGAGCGGCGTAACACGGAAGTCGTTCACAATATTAGATTGTATTTTTAGATAGTTTTTGTCATTGTAATTTCGTATAATGCGTTTTATTACAACTGGCAACATCGAATTAGAAAGTTAAATGTCGTTTGCCCGTTTGAAAATAACGGTATGTTAAATTATTTTATCTCATCGTTGTCACTCGTTGCACAAATCGATCGAGTTCCGATTCGAAAATCAAAAATTCAAATCTGTCGAGACAAAGCGACGTGTCGCCTAATGAGCCAATAACTTGCGAGACAATGGCCGGGCGTGGGCGTTCCGAATTCAAAATTATCACAAAAGAATATTAATGTAACACTTATTCAAATACACCGCGATCCATATTCAAAAATTATCTTGTCGTTTAATTTGAATGGTGACGGCGACAACGTTTGTTTTTTTTTAACCTCTTCTATTTTTGAATTATCGTACGGCATTGTAATCGGAACATATTTTTTTTTACTCCAAGTATAAAAGGACTCCCCTCTCGACGTCACAGCTCGCCTCCGTATGCCGTATACAAATTTAGAATGTTTTTTCTTCTCTACTCCAATTATTATTAATTCGTGTTTATGATTTTTGTGCCCGGTACACGCTTTATTACTATTTCCTGTTCTGTCATCAGTAATAAATATGACGTCTATGTCGAAGGACACGTGCGCGCTTCTCTCACGTAAATCCATTTACATTGGATGAAAACAACACGACGTTGACTATAAGGGATATTTCGAATTAAAATTCTTTGATGGCATTTAATAACGGAATAAAAAAAAGGGGAAGCGGTAACAATCACGACTGAAATTCGTTTCGATCGAGAGTAACAGAAATTAGACAAATGGCGGTCGGGAGATTCTTTGTCTTCGGTCCTAATGAGTTTTTAAGTCGATTATAGCAATTTTTCATAGAAAAACGCCGTTGGTGATGTATCGGTGGGATCAATCACTGTACAGCCCAAATTGCTCTTTGTGGCGCGGCCGGCCTATCGGATCGTAGGCGAGCCGAACAAATGAGCCGATAGCGATAGCGGACAAGAAACGACTTCGCCCGGTGCCTTTATCCATGTTTTTGTTCTCATTTCAGAATTCTGCTTGTTGTTTCATACACCTTGTAGTACCAATAAGTACGCTGTAGCTTTGGTCATGGAATTATCTATACTAATATTATAAAACTGAAGAGTTTGTTTGGTTGAACGCGCTAATCTCAAGAACTACCTGTCAGATAGATTTAAAAATTCTTTCAATGTTAGATAACTCATTTATCTAGAAAGGCTATATGCTATATATCATCACGCTAATACCAATAGGAGTGGAGTGGAGCACCAATGAAAAATGTTTCAAAGTTGGGGTTTTATTGGTGTTAGCCCAAAATCTCTATTCCACGCGGCCAAAGTCGTGGGCAGAGGCTAGTAAAACAATGAAATGAAAAAAAAAAATGTCGATAAGGACTGCCGGCAGAAGTGAAAACTCAAAATAATGGAATTTAAACCGTGTTGTCTTTTGATTTTTTATATAGTAACTAGCGGGCCGGGCGGACGTTGTCCTGCCTTGAAAACAAAAAAATCCTAAAAGTCGACCGCAGCGCCACCTACCGGGTCCAATTGTGAATCTAAACCATTCTCGGATCCACTCGAACACGCACACAAAATTTCATCAAAATCGGTCCAGTCGTTTAGGAGGAGTTCAGTCACATACACACGCACACAAGAAATATATATATTAAGATTATTATAGTCTGAATTATTTAAATTTCATAATTTTTATATTGAAATTATTATCATTAGTCTTTCTTTCACATCTATTGGCACTCCGAATAATAATTATAGGTATACTTTTTAAACAGCTTATTAATTCATCAGACATATGATGGGCTGCACAATCACAATAGAAAATATTAATATTAAAGGTACACAGATTTCTATACCACGTTTCGCATAGTCCGACGCAAACCGTGCAAGCGCAATTATATCGGTCACCCTTACTAACATGTCTTGACGCGAAATTATAAATTTATCTCCAACCAAAAAACAACGCGTCCATAGAAGTTTTCACTTCAAAGCAATTACATGATTAATTTCGTACCAACCGATTAAGGGTAACAGAAAAACGATCAATGGAATGTCGGCTTCGAGTGTAAACCGTCATATTGATAGACATTTTACAGGCGATCCGTGTCAATCAGATTTTTTTTTTTAAATAATGAAACCGTTTTTGACGCACAGGTAGCGAAAAACTGAACACACCGAAATAAACAGTTAAAAGCCGAAACGGAACGCGCCCGTTGTGGAACTGTCCATCACATTCCATATTCAAACGGGCCAATGGCTGAATGGCCGTATTGTTTTAAAATCCGAACGCATAATGAACGCTTTCGTTCCTTTTTCAAAATCGTTAATCGAGCTCTTTCACTTCATTTGTTCTGATCGCTTATGTGTTTTTTTTTGTTTATATTGTATTGTGACTCTGATTTGAGTGAAATAGGACTTACTCGATTTGCCTATAGGAGGTTCTGATTGTATTTTAAAATCGGAATTGTGTTAGAACGCCACCGAGTAATTTAATATGAATTAATGGAAAGCCGTTGATTTGCGTTCTCGTTTTAAAATTGACATCTCGCATTTATTCAACTACCCTACATATTTTCAATGTTAATGCATCAAATTCCAAATAAACGTAATTGTTTTATAAAATGCAAATAATGATGTATATTAAACACCATATATGATTTTCTATGTAGGTTAAAAGAGCACATAAATGGCTGATGTAATAATAAACATGTATTTGAAGTAAGTAAAATGGTTTTACTTTTCAACTTGAAGTATAAAATTGATCTATTCTTAAATATAACTTTCTGTTTTAAAGACATAGACACATTATTGAATCCAATTATATGTACTTAATAGCAGAATGACTGTCGCAATAATAGAATAATAATTAAATATATACCACATGCTTCTTAAATAACGTTGATTTTATTAAATCTTTTCTTATAACACTGACTACCTTTGAATACTCGAATACAAAATTCCAATGTTTGTCAATCCCACATCATAGACAACCTACAATACGGATATTATACCCGATAAATTCAATTTTGAAATTTCGAAAAAAAAAACACAACTTTTTTTTCGGGTATGAATGAATACACGAAGGAATCTTAATTCTATAAACAAATACGATCTAGATTTCAAGTAAACACACGTCTTAATAACGCAGATAATATAAATCAATTTACCTCAAAGAGACAAAGCATCGTAATGTACCTGTAAAGAAAAAAAAGATGTGTAATTACTTTAGCAGAGAACAATAATAGATAACATTTAGAGCGATCAAACAATCTGGATAATAAAAAAATATAATATCAAAGAATTACGAGCTCTTATCGCGGAGTATTGCGGGACGATCGAGGGAAATAAAAAAAAAACCAGTCACTCCTCATTTTTCCATATAAGACTTGGGCGTGTCTGTGGTAGGGAACGCCTTGTGAGGCGAACTCTCTC
The DNA here is from genome assembly GCA_036509395.1 of Antheraea yamamai. Classification (NCBI taxonomy): domain Eukaryota; kingdom Metazoa; phylum Arthropoda; class Insecta; order Lepidoptera; family Saturniidae; genus Antheraea; species Antheraea yamamai. Next base: position 17,385,145 of record AP028439.1, on the reverse strand, counting down.
CCTCATCCTATAGAGGTGTTTTTCCAATAACGGTTTATATCGGTCTTCGATCGGTTCCGAACGCCCTCACTATCTTCAAGATATCTGAGTACGCCTTCTGAGTAAAACTTCGAGAGAACGAATATCGACCGTATTCCTTAAAACTAACATATCTTAATGCTTTGTGTGATGGAGCTGACGAATATATTGATGCCGTATCGGTTTTCCATTAACGTGTCCGAGCGAATTTAACCCTTATATGTAGGTTATAAAGTTGTTTCTCGTATGCAGCCGGTCGAAGGAATGTATTGACGTGTTATCGGAGATGCTTCCCTCCCTCTCTGATGCACGTTTCACACGTATGCGCGTCCCGCTCGACGGCGCAGGTCGTTCCGAGATGAAGACCGTTGCGAATGTCTGCTGCGCATTCTTTCTTATCACGAGGCAATAATGGGTAAACAGAATGTATTAAAATCGCTACGGGTTTATGTTACCCTGGTACTTTGTGTAATTGAAACGTTTTATTTACGTTGTTAGTTCTACTAAGGAATTCGATTGTGCTAAAATGGTGGACGGGTTTTGTAAATAATATTATTATAATTTACCAACACACCTTCGCTGAATAAATCAATGTTTTAAAATGTCGTTTCGAGCGCAACGTTTCGTTAGTAAGCAAAAGAAACAATAGATGGCACTAGTAAACGCTATTTGGATAACGTATGTTTTGATTTTTAAACACAATCACTTAAATTAGTGTCGTGATAGTACCAGTGGGATATAAATTTATCTACTTATTCTGGATTGAATGTAGTGTGGATTTGGTATATACTTCTGAATAAAGAAAGATAACATATAACTAATAGGTATGTCGAAGAATAGTTGCTTGCTCATTATGTTTAATAGACTTTTGCTCTATCACTCACGTGTACATACAAATTCTCAAGTGGCAGAACCTTAATTCCCCTTCAGCTTATTTCCCTGTTATAGCATAAAGAATTGATTCAACTATTAAGAAGTAAAAATCTTTTATCTGCTTCGGTTCTTTAGAAGGGATATTGATTGAGTAAAATCAGCATGTCTTTAAATCAAGCTATTATAAAAACTACTTACAGAATGATTTTAATATTGGGTAATATTTTGGTAAATAACAACTTATTACAGATAACTTCTAGACAATCAGAGAATCAATGACGTTTCTTTCCGTTCGGCAACAACAAAATTGGTGTCAAGAATGTGAGATATTTGGCATTTTTTAAATGTTCAAATAAAACAAATAGTTTATATGCACTCCTGGGAATTTTTAGTTTATTATCTAAACTTTTGATGATCTAATCTAATCTGAACCTTTATGATGTAGAAAAAATGTGTCCTTCATCTTCTTCGTTCAGCTTTGGCAAAAAATTCTCTTACTGAAAATTACTACTACCACGATGACTTCAAGGTTCTAACAAGACGAAGGCCTCTTGTAAGAACTTTCAGGGGACTTTTTGTGGCATTTCAGAATTCGCGTTCCGTGTTATTTTTCCCCTATATATTTGCGTACAATAATCCAGGTATATTACGTAAAATATCACCAATATATATATTGCAAAATATAGCGTCAAATAACGGCAGATTATGAATAAGAAATAAAAGCGTTCTAATTTCAAAATATGACAAACGCGAAAACTCAAGACGTGAGTTTTTGGCGGGATCTTGGTCTGTCATGTAGTGGCTTTTATATTTTATTCATTATCTTGTGTTTTCTGACTGTATATTTTGTACACATGAATTCTGAGATGCAGCAAAACTCCCTGGAAAATTCTTACAAGGGGGTCACTATCTTGTTGGAAGATTGAAATGATCACAAGACACTAGTAATATTATTACTCGACAATGAAAGTAATAATTTCGAAGATTGGTTGCCAAAAATAAAACAAAAGCTCCGTATACACATGTCAATTATGTCAAGTAGTAATAATATTCGTCCAATAGAACAGTCAAAGGAATTAATCCATACTGCCAAGTCTGAAGTTGTCAAAATAGGTTGTTGTTGTTGTTATTCTTTAGCCAATATTCTTTTGTGTCTAATTTAATATAAAGGCCAAATCTTCTATATAAATGTTCGCATATTCTTTTATAATATCCTTTTTATCTTCTTAATCTTCGATGTTCAATTTCAAAATATGTCAAAAGCAATAACTCAAAAACATGGATTTAAAAAAAATCCAAACCGAACACATCAATTTCATAGGAGCTTTAGTAACATTTTATTATGTTATCTTATTCATAACGGTTATTTGTGTAGCGCAGTCAACGCGTTATTTAGATTATCTAGAAATAACTTCTCAAAACATAAATATGATACATGTGGCGTCTCAATCGCGTTGAGTTTTGTTTGATTTCTTTTTTTCCCCTATATTTTATTATTTATATTTATGAAGATTTATTTATGTTACGATTTATATGTATAATCCTGGAGATTTCTGGTGTCGGGATAATTAGTTAGAGACTTATTAACTCCGTTTTGTTTATATAAAAGGTATTTTTGTTATAACGTACCGTCGCTAGATTATCTGTTGATGCGTCGGTTCGTTCTCATTGTTTTTGATGTGTTTTTATTGCCGGTAATAAAATGTTGTATCGAAAGACAAATGTCGAGTTATTGTTTTTTATAACTTTATTGTTGGAATTTGATTCATATGTTTACTTTGTTTTTGTTTGTAGTTACTTGCTTACGATATGATTTTTGTTTAATTCGTTTTGTACGTGTGAATGTAGAGGTTTGTCGAATTTGATGTCAAGGTCAAGGTGTGATGCAGTGACCTTAATACATCTATGGAGCTTACGGATTTCGATTCCATCTGCTGCTCCTAAAGGAATACATGGCATGTTTAGTTATAGCATTGTTGTACATTACTTATTATTGTATAGACCTAGCAGCAGAGTGCCTTTATTTTTTTCTTATAAATATAGGAATGTTGGATTTAATTTGTTTAGTATTATTAGGGTTTCCTTCGCAGAAAAAAATATACATATAGATATGCCATGCTTGTGATTTTAGTGCAAGCCCTAAAGTATAGCCAGTTATGAAAATCGGTCAAGTGCGCGTCGGGTACACGCTAATGACTGAACTGAATCATAGAAAACCCATTTTTATACATAAACAACGAAAGTATATTGTCTGATGGTAATGAACTGGTGTTGGTCGCATTTGACAGGTATTATCTTGCTAATTTCAGCGTTATAACGATTTGAGATAAAATTATTAAACTGATTCAAACATTTTAAATCAATCCACTATAACATTAACAAATTTAGTTTTAGGTTCATTAAGACCAATAACAGTTTTTTAGGTAGTAGTGTTAAGTTTTATATTAATGTCCCAAAGCACATTACCGATTTGCCGAATACTGAGTTCAAGTACCAAGCCAAGCAGGTTTTAGCGTATAAAGGTTATTATTATAGGGTGGATCATTATGCGAACGATGGTGACGGTTGGAAATGATGCCAATCTCTGTGCATCCACTAACAACGAATGTAAATACCTATGTTTGTAACAATATGTATCATGAAAAGATGAACCAGATCGAGTTTGTTGTCGGTTCTTCTCGGTGACTGGATTGTTTGTCCGAACCGGTGGTAGCTCTGACGTTCGTAAGCGTCTTATCAGGGGTTAAATTGAATAAAGAATTTTTGATTTCGTCTGAATAAATCTATAGATACCTACTGATTTTATAAAGCTGAAGAGTTCGTTTGCTTGAACGCGCTAATCTCAAGAATTACTGATCCGATTTGATAAATTATTTCAGTGTTAGATAGCTAATTCATCGAGGAAGCCTATAGTACTAATGAAGAATGTTTCAAAATCGGAGGGTTTTTTTTAGCGTTAGCCTTAAGTAGCTATTCCACGCAGACGAAGTCGCGAGCAGAAGCTAGTTGTATAATATAAGGAAGTGGTTGGAATAAAGTGATGACCGTTGAAAAGACTAACGGTTTTATTATTTGCTTATTCAAAAACTGCATTTCACAACGCAATTCGACTCGAATCTAAGAATGATTTAGACATAACATTAATAAGCGATATCCGCTGTTCCATTGTCAACACTTTACACGTGTCGTGCTAATGTTACACGAAAATTAACGGTATATCTAAAGATCAAGGTTGGAATTCCTATGGCAAGTTGTGTGAATTCTTTTGTATGAATCGATAAATGACATCAATGGGTCGAATCAGTCAAGAAGATTAGCTTTTTATTCAATACTAGCTGCGCCCGCGACTTCGTATGCGTGGAAGTTTACGTAAAAACAGCGATCAATAAAGTCATCTGAGTGTATTAAATCCATTTACTTGTCTACCTTTCTCTCGTATTTACGCCGCATCGTCATTAAAACTACAATAACTTTTGATAGAGTGGACCGATTTTAATGAAACAAACACTAAGTTAATCCCGAGGATATGCTTTACGATTGTCTTCATTGACCTTTTATTGTAAACCCCGTACTTTAGTAGTGATGCGTGTTCATACAAACAGACAGACAGATAGACATTTTATAAAATTATTGCAATGTATTATATTACTTATTCCTAGACACCTGCAACATTTTTTTTCACGAAAATCGAAAATGTACAGACGCGTTATAATTACATTCTTATTATATGTATAGATATACGTCCGTGTATATTTGTTTGTAATGTGGAGTTTTGAAGCAATGGTTGTTTAGTCGATAGCGTGTTCGGACACCTCGTCGATGGACGTAGGTTCGAATCCTTGCAACCGAGTGGGAGCGTGCGGTGAAGGAAAACATCGTCATGTAACCATACTGCGGCAGGGCTTTTCTAAGTCCGCCGCCCGCTAGCTACCAACCTCAAGTTGGAAATCTGTAGCTAAACACCTGTTGGTGTATCCTGGCAGCTACACTAAAGAGCCAGCCTTGTTTTAGCGTGTTTAGCATTTTAGACCAAGTCGTCATTTGACATTGGGTGAGATTGTGCTTAAACGCTAAAAAATCTATACCGTGTTATTACAAAAAAGTTAAATACGTATTAAATACTTTCATTAAAAAGGTTTCCAATTAAATGCACCGCGCTCGCCCGAGGCCAGTTCACGTTATCCTTTTTCGCAAGTCTAACGTAACGTAACCAAAGCGAGTCAAAAGAGCAAAACGGCGCACGTTCAGCGACCGCAGTGCATTTAATTCGAAACCTTTATAAATACAGGATTCAATACGTATTTAACTTTTTTGTAATAACACCGATAAAGTATAAGAAAAACGTGTGTCGTATTCTTTAATTTCTGTTTTTACTTAATTGAGTTTAAGTTACTCTATTAGGACAGCAGCAACAAGACAGGGATAACAGTCTTCCAATAGTCACTTATTTTGTAAATTCTCTGAATGCCTCGAAACAACTATAAACAAGGAATTATTATAGGTTTCTCTAAAGGCTTTTTCGATATTTGCAATCTAATCTAGCCAGTATCCAACTTAGGGTTGCCAAGTCTATAATAAATAATATGGGATATTCGAACTTATTTCGTTTCTTTACTTTGTTAAGACGGAACTAAGATAGTCATTCTCCCTAAAAATAAAAATATTTATTTAACTAAAAAAAAATTTACTAAACTACTGTCTTCTATCTGTAAGAGTTTCTAAATAAATTTATTTTTATTCTAATGCTTTGGTTGTATCTGAAACTTGAAACTCAAAATAAAATTTTTTATACACAGTATATGGAAATATATGAGATAAATAAAATACAGTATATATGGCTGAGGTTAAAATATTAATAGCTCATATTTATCAAAATTACATATAAAAAATTGTGAAATTATGGAAAAAGCAAATCTTTAGAAACTACTAAAATGCTGTATTTTTCGGCAATTTTTTTAATGAAAATTAATTACTATACCTACGAGTAATTTTTATTTCTGATTCGTAAAATTTGGTTATTTTAATCTGTGATGTTAATTGACGTATTGCATGAACATTTTGATTTATATACAATATATCCTCTTTAATAACGACCTGCAGAAATAAATAATACTGGCATATGTTTGTGCGAAGTTAACAAAAAGAAATACAACTAGTACCAAAAAGTGAAATATTTGTTAGTTGAAACAAGATGAGCAACCGATCGGGTGGTCCAGCGGTTAATTAACTAATCTTACAACTATTGACCTCCATCAAAGCGATGGCCCGTGACACGGAACAATAGTAATCCGGGATTATCCCAATATAACACCTCTTGACCGGCTCCTTAAGTAATCGACCAATTTATATTGACCTTTCAACTTTATCTCTGGTTGGGAATGCCATATTGATATATTATTTTTTATATTTTTAATACACTACACTTTAATAGAAAAAAAGTTGGTTTGCACTTTTCGTGGAATCTTGGTTTGTCATGTAGTGGTTTTTTGAAGACTAGCTGACCCGAACCAACATTTTTACTTATATTGAAATTATGAGTGTGATAATGTGACCAATAAACATCACTTAACGATTTAAATTATTATTTTAATATAAAAAACTACTTTCTGTGACTTACATATAAAAGTCAGACATATGCTGTCGCTGACTTTTTTGTAGGCATTGTGGCAAACGGTGAGTATTTGATTTTACGAAACGAAAATGTGTCACGAAAAAGAGATAGCTATAAATGTATATATAGGTTTTAGGCTATGAGAGAATGAGATAGTATATTCTTAATGTACTCGAAATATATACAAAGAGAGGGAGAGAGAGAAACATTGAAATCTATAGCATATTATTTTCTGTTGGATCGTAGTGACTATCGCGCACTTTTAAAAATTACTCTGTGTTGTGTGTTATTAACGTTGTTAAAATATATATTAAATAATTATAAAATAACCCTGAAAACTAATGTTTACCATCTCCATGGTATATTCGTGTCATTCGCTTAAAAATGAATCAGAATTCTAAGTTTCACTTCTACCGGGTGTGAACTCCACACAACTTTTTTATAATCTTGTGTTATTTTGTATTTTGTAATATTGGTGACCATTTTACTATATCGGATATTATGCACAAGTGAAGTGGATGGGAAAAACAAACTCTGAGATGCTATAAAAATTCCCTGGAAAGTTCTAAAAAGGGGGCCACCGTCTTGTTAGAACATTGAAATAATCACAAGACACTTATAGTTGTATGTAATCGACAATAGCAGTAATAATCTAGAAAATTGTTGCCAAAAAAAAATTAGGACTAGAATGAGAGAAGGGTCTTAAATTACCTGAACTCAAAATTAGAATTTATTATCCGATATTATTAGATAATTCTGTAATCGCTTTGATATTGCGATATACATAATTCGAAGGCCGCAATTAAATGCTGCTAATTGAACACAACCACAACAACCTGGTGAAGGATTTTCTACTCAAACACTGATAAGACTACATAGAATTTTATGTAGATCTTCTTGGAAAAGAAAACAACAACAATTTATGTCGATTTTAAGTAGAGTTTTAACTTAAGAAAAAGAGATAAACAAAACTAAGATAATTTTTTTACAAATATGTATAATTATATATTGTAGTCACCGTGATTGTAGTCAGATATTAATACTGAATTTGTATATAAAAATCCAATATATTAAATTTATATTGTGCGGATCAAGATACGCTGGTCATGTAAGTTTAGGGTTACGTATCGCTCCAAATCCGCTTTGACCCGACTTTTCTCGCCGAAAACTACTAAATATATTATTGAAAAGGGATCACTATCCTTTCAAAGTTTATAATTATTGTTTTATTGGTATTTTCATTATATAAAAATGGAAATCGGTATAACTGAGATTGTTAAATCCCAATATTGTTTGATGTATCACTATGAAAAATGTCACACTTATACAAGTTTTTTTTTCACCTAAAAGATTATTGTGTTTTCCATTTTACTGTAACTTCCCACTAGGCGGCGTTGGGGTAAATTAACTTCTGTACCATTTGCAATTAAAATTTGATATCTGAATAATAAGAATACATAGTACAACAAATAAATCTGTTTGAACTTACTACAATCAATATCTCTTAAGATATGATAAACTATATAATATGGCGCTTAAAAATATAAATAACCGTCATACTATGATATGTCTAGTTCTAGTTCTTCAGGAGTTCTAGATTTTAAAGTAAACAAAACTATAATTATTTTAATCGCAACTTTAATTTGCAAACAAAACAAATTTCTAAACACAATAATTGCCATCTATATCGTGATACTGTTACGATACAAACAGATTTCACCTCTATAACTATGACTTTATAATAGTATTTCGATTGCAATTCATAAGGCAGGGTGCCAGCATCGAAGGGCTTATAAAACCCAACAATAAAATACTTCAGGTCAGCCGCAACTCGATAAATACTTCAGCTATTTCAAGTTGATCAGTTTGACTCCCGGGGTTGACCGGACTTCCGCCCTTGGAGGTCCCGCCCGCCCTATAAATGAAGGGTTTACGTGTGTCGCGAATATATTACTTAAATTTATAGTTTGTTGATTTAAATTACAAATGAAACATATTGAGATGGACAAAAAAAACACGACACTAATGTCACAAATTAATATTATAATTAATTTATAAATTCAAAAGAGAATACAGTTATTTCATTGTTTTAAGTTTTCACTTCTGTCGGTAATCCTTATCAAACATGATAAGCTGCACAAGCTCATTACAAAATATCAATATCACATGTACATAGGCCGCTATACTACACGGCGCTAGTCTAACGTAAGCTCCATACGGTCGGTCACACTTTACTATCATATCGCTGAAGCGAAATCATAAGTTTTTCTCCTGCCAGATACCGCTCAACGCTTCACTTCAAAAATCTGCCAGAACTCAGCTGCTTATTACAATAAATAATAATAACAACAAATAATTAAAAAAACGCGTGCTGAGCCACTGCCACGGTAAGTATTTATATATAAACTTACTCCCCCGTCCAGAAATAACAAATCCATCGCCAATAGTCACGCTGGCAGATGTACAACGTATCTGTCAGTCGCGGGTTTGATTCCCGGCACCTGTTGTTTTCAAACTCTTCGATTACTTCGCCATTAGCGGCCGAGTTACGGTGTCATTTAATGTTTACTCTCTTATATTTAGTTGTCGAGTGGTTATTTCAGAAATGAGATTCTTTGACATAATGCTGTATGTCTGTAAGAGTTGATGTGTGAAATGACAAGTTGCAGTGACAGGTCACATAAGGGTTCCACCCGACCTACTCAAGTGATCAATCACTGGATATAATGTAATCATTAAATTGTAAGAGACCCGCTGCAGGGCCATAGGCATCTTGGCTAAGGAAGATATAGGCATAATCACCACGCCAGCCCACGACGAATTGGCGATTTCAAACTCCGAGAAATGTACAGTTCTATGTTCTCCCATATACGGCAGTACTAGAAGAACATTTCTCAGGTCGGGTTCAGGTTTCCTCACGATGTTTTCCTTCTCCGTCAGCTTATAGTGTTACCAATTTAAATTAGTATATGTACGCGAATTCCGAATAATTTGTCGGTACATGCCGAGGTTCGAACCTGCAGACCTCAGATTGCTGTACCACTGGTCAAAGTCTGGCCACAACGACTTCATCTTAGTGTATGGTGGTAGCTATCGAAGCACACACATCTATCTTATCATATAAATAGTTTATTCAATACTTTTTTCAATTTAGGGCTTGAGTAGGAGTCTAGGAACGTCAAAGCTACCACCGGTTCGATAAACAACTCAGTCATCGAGAAGAACCGGTAAAAAATTCGATCTAGTTTCTCTTGTCATGATACATATTTTTACAAACATAGTTACATTCGTTGTTAGTGGATGCACAGAGATTGGCATCATTGCCAGACGTCACCATCATTCACATATTGATTCACCCTATAATACCATTAAGATATTAAAATCCGCTTCTTATGGTCCTTGAACTCACTGGCCGTCAAATCGGTAGTATTCTTTGGGAGTATATTATTTATTTACATGTGGATATAGCAATAGTCAACGACAATAATACAATAACAATAATAAAAAATAGTAAACTAAACTGAAGACCTAAAACGCTTTATCACATAGAAACTTAACTTACACTATTAATAATAATGATAAAAACAAAATTAAATTATATAATAGTAAATATTGAGAAACATTAAACTTAGAGAAAAAAAAATAGAATAAGAATAAACGAAAAAGTGAAAATGAACTCATTTATGAAAACTAAAAGTAAAATATTGGAAAAAGACAAAATGGCAAACATAATTGAGAATATTGAAATATGATATACTTACTAGCTGTTGTTGAAATGGTCATCGATATAAAATGTGTTTAATTGTCTTTTTGAATTTGAATGCCCGATGGTCAAATATTTCTAATGAATGCTTGGATGCGAGCTCATTGTATAAATGAGTCATACGTACAGTTGGGTTATAGTAAGATGTATTATTCTTATAAGTTTTAAGGATGAATGTTTTAGGAAAACGAAAATCAAAATTGGTGTTAAAATTTAGAGACTCTAGCAAGGAGAGAGATGAGATATAATTGTACAGTAATTTGTGGAGAAATACTAAATCATGTTGATTTTTACGAGCATGTAATAGTATAATATTCTATTTATTTAATCTGTCATAGTATGAAGAGACACTGCGACTTTGACCATGTCTGTAACATAGAATTTTTGAAAATTTTCTTTGAACTGCTTCCATAGATTTAGAATGTATTGTGTAACAGGGTACCCAAACTACAGATGCATACTCGCGGATACTACGAACTAAACTATTAAATAAGAATGGGTTTTTAAAAGATAAGGAATATCTAGTTATAAAACCTAGAATTGTAAAAGCTCTACTAGTGATGTCATATTATACAATATAGAAATAAATAATTAAAGACCGGGTTATATATATTCAAGTGACTGTCGAATGACAATCAGTAGAATTTTAATGGTGACCATTGTATCTGTTTTACTGCGGTTTTCGATCCCGACCGCTTCAGTTTGGGATCACAAGCCGTTAATGGATAATGTTATCGGTTAGCTTATGGTTAAGTTTGTGAATTGTTGATTTGGAGACGGTATTCAGCTTGTATTGGTTATGTTTCAAGTGACCAGACTTCCATGACCTCTTCATCGATTATATATAAATAGACCAATTTGACCGATCACTGTAAAAGTAAGTTACACTTATGTAAATATTGCTTCATGGAGAAGGGTTTCTTTTATTACAATTTATTATTAAATTTACTATCGTAATTCAAGTTGAACGAAATCGCAGACGATCTCTAGTATAGAATGTAGGTATCATGAACGGAACGACCTGATATAAAAGAGCTACAATACGTAAAATGTGTTAGAATTGTTCATTTGAATTTTGGCTTACGGCAGTTATCACAGATTTGTCAGTGTTGGTTGATTGACAAAAGAAAAAACAATTATGGGAATGTAAACATGTCAAAAATAAGTTTTTGGTGTGATATTAGTCGATCATGTAGTGGATTTTATATTTTATTCATTATCTTGTGTTATTTGATACTATATTTTGCAATATTGATGGTATTTTACGTAATATAGTTCGGTTATTGTGCACAAGTGAAGTGGACGGGAAATAATGTCACGGAGCTTGAATTTTGTGATGCACCACAAAAATACAATGAAAAGTTCTAACAAGGGAGCGGGCATCCTGTTAGAACATTAAAATTATCACAAGACACTTGTAGTTGTACCTACTCGACAATTTGTATTAATAATCTTAGAAGATTGGTTGCCAAAAAAAGTAACATAAAACCTGTAACTAAATGTGATTAATTTAAAAAACAAAATGACACAATATAAACATATTTTTTATTTCAAATATCTACAAGTGAAATTCAATAAAGAATATGTAATAGAAAATATGACCACTTTACAAGGAATCAATGGGGCGAGGGTTTTGAGAATAGACGTATCTTTGTCGGTGAAACTCATCCGATTTCCGAACGAGCACCGATAGCGGAAGCGGCGCCCCCTACCGGATGTGCGTTGAGCGGGAAAATAGGCGGAAGTTTCGCACCGGGCCGGAGAAAAAAGAATCACCGCGAAAGAATCACCCCGCAGACAAATTTGCATTCGAAAAAGGGCACTTTTGTGTATTTTCACCCGACGATCGGTTGTAAATTTGTCAGATTGTCAATTCACAACAAACGCTCTTCACTTCGACACTTTTGTTATGCTAATTCGGTTTCCTTACACCGCCATTTTTTTATTTTCTATCGTTCCCCGATACCCGCCTTTGCCTTAGCCGATAACAAAAAAAAATAGAAAACCAAATTTCGAACGGTGACATTCGAAGAGTAAAAAGTCGGATTCCAAATTCGAAAATCGAGTCGAGCGCGTAATTAGACAGGTGATTCGCTAATTCGTAAAAAGAATTCGTCTTAATTCCAAAGCGGCGGGCCTATTCTGATGATCGTTCGACTGTGGGAACGTCACGTCGAATAATCGGTATCCGAGCAAAAAGGGGTCGGCTTGCGCGACCGCGAATGTATCGAGATAAACCTCCTTGCTAAATGCACATGTCCGACTTAATTGACAGTTCATTTTGAACTTCCCCCCGTTTAACGCGTCAATTATTGAACTATTTCTTTAGGTCTGCGATGAACAAGCTAACTATTCTCTTAATGAGAAGTGTTCACAAATACTCTACGGGTTGCAATTTTAGAAACAGTATCTGTCGAGGAAATATTTTATTTTCAGCTTCAATTAAAGTTCATATCACAACCTCACGATATTGATTATACAATTTTATATTATACCCGATTTTTTACACAGAACTACTAACAATAATGTAAGAGCAGAGCGCATAGTTATTCATAATACATTTCGAATATCGCCACTAAACTTTTAACTTCATCGGTATGATTTTTTCTTTAGCTAAACATTTTTTTAATATTACTAAATATTTTATTAACTTAAAATTTAATTTTGTTTTACCGGAATTTAATATCTACATCCATAATTAAAGTCGTTCAGTTAATAAGAAAAATATAAACAAAATTGAACATTTTGTCTAGATATAGAAATTGTACAGCATGTTACATGACGTTGGAGCCCTGGGGCCTAGTTGTTTGATGATGATTATAGGTAATAGTTGTCTATCAAACGTCCTATTCTAAATTCTTCGATATAAAGGCATGACGTAGAGCCAACTAGAAATAAAACAATTATTTGCAGTTACATAATATTATGTATTTATAAACTTAAACAAATCAATACATAGATAGTAACAAAGAGTTAAGCACCTACATATGTATGCAGATAAAATCAATGTACTCAATAGTATAACATATTATAAAACAAATAGATCCGAATTTCTTTCTGAATATTTTAACGATACACTATAGATCACTTCTTACTAAATAGTCATTTTAATCATTCTATTAATCGAATTTATATATAAGAGGTTTTACAACAATGAATGTCGAAAGAGACGAAATAGAGGCCTGAGCTCGACTTCCTCCGAGCGACGCACGCGCATGAGGTCAGGGCCAAGCGCGTCCGTTAATGCGCTCACACTACAACACTGCACGCATGTCTACATGCAGGTTTTATGCTTTGTTTCTTACATTCTAATGTACTGCTCGATAAATTCTGTGCAGTACGGCTTTCGACTAGACAGTTTCTTGTTCGATTCTCAGTAGACCATAAAGTACAAAAACATATAAACTTTGATTGAATAACGAATGTACAAATCAGTTCGATAGGTCTAATTAATTTAGTGGTTGTTTTTAGAATATAAATTGCGCTATCTCTGTAATAAAAAAAAAAACAACTAATACAAATTAGTTTCTAAAATTCTTTTATTGACGCGTTATTGTCGTTTTAAATCACTTATTTTTATTACACACTAGCTTTCGCTCGCGGACTTAATCGCGTTAACGTAGCTTTGATTTATACCACGAGGATTATAATTTTTTTTCTTGATCATCTACCCTACCCCACTTCCTTTTCTGTACACCTGATATTATATATGTATCCAAATTTAATGATGACAAACAAATTCTTATTCGCATTTATATTATTAAAAGGATAAAGAGAGGTATTATCTGTGACGGATGTCAATCAACTCATGTCAAGATGTTGAAGTAAAGCGTTCGATCGAGAATCGAACGTTGACTCCGGCATCCGAACGTTTACGCTGGTACGTAAGTCGGCGACATCAAAGCCGACTCCTGCGCAATTTTGACAATTAAAACGCTTGGAATCGCGAACATTGTCTCCACAAGACCGCGTGTCCTTGGCTGGAATCTCGGAGAACCCTTTTTACAAAGCAACCGGTCTGATTTGCCCACGTACGTACATAACAAGCTTAATGCAATACTCTTTATGCTTGTAATTATATGCCGTGAAAAATTATTAACCGTCTCCCTTTACAAACAGGTGTTTCTCCCTCCAAATTTTATTTTTTTATTTTTATTTAACGATGTATTAACCAACAATAATCAAAAGTTAAACACTATTATGCTTTTTACGGCTGCTATTTCTTAAAATCATGTACTATCAATAATAAAAATCATTAATTTGTTACATATCTTTTTTATAACCACAAAAATCCATATCGTTTAGTTTTAAAACATCGTAAATTAGAACTTTCGGTCGTAATATCGAGATTTTACTATTATTTATATTTTTTTTTTCTGTTCAACTAAATTTCGATACGTGTCGAGTGGCCGAGAGGTTTCGAATAAGTCAGCTTTTATTGATCGTAAAAATTTAGAAGCGAGCGTATGTGACTCTATTCGTTTGAATCGATTTTAAGTATCGAAATATTGGTATCGTTATGACTGAGCGGCTACAAAAAAAAACAAAATTAATTAAAAGATTGTATAATCGTCTTAAATCGTAAATTTTGAGGATTTGAAAGCTATAAAACGTTTGTCGAAAGAAAAAAGGTCATTCTCGTTTTCTATAAATTTATCCGGATACACTTGTCTTCGGTGGTCAATTTCGAAATTAAATGGGGAATGTCATGTCGAAATGACTTCGACTTTTATATATGTAGTACTTAATAGGGGTTTAAGGAGACAAAGAGTATAACAATTATTATGATTTTATTCGTCTCTTTCGATTATAATTGGCCTCCATTTCCCAGCTGGATTGAGACTACTATAATAGTAATAATAAAGCTATTTATTCCATATTTAAAGATACGTGTTTAAAATATTCGCCAATAGATGGCGCCCTAAAGTGTTGTAAATTTTCTGCATCGCGGTGTCAAGACGACATTTGAAACATGACGCCAGACGATTAACTTTAGTCAGGTAAAGAATAATATGTAATTAAACTTGTTATACTTTATCTATCAATCTCTAGGCAAGTTAGAATACAATATAATACACTTTTTAAAATTGGTTAGTAGATTTGCTTCAATATTATTGTTAATATAATAAATTAATCTTCTTTGATTGTAATATGGACCCCTGTTTTGGTAAATACCTCCTCTATCTTCTTCCACAGATTCTTGTCCTCGGCTAAGTTGATCCAATCGTTTTCTGTCACTCGTGTAATATCATCAGCTCAACGTCTTATTGGTCTACCAACTTTCCTCTTTCTCTGTGGAGCTTTCTATCTTAGAGTTTCTATAGTCCAACTTTTATCGAAGTAGCGTGCGATGTGTCCAACCCCATTAATGTAATTGTATGCATGAGAGTATTGCGACCAGTAGACGTCAATGTAACTCGCTTCTACGTAGCATAATCCTGTGCAAACAGGGTTTCGTTATAGTATTTGCGAGCTAGTCTGATGACAGGTAATATTGCCGGATATTAGATAAGTGGCGTCGTGCAATATAACCTTCTGAATATGCAGCCTGAGTTTGTGTGAATGACGCGTAACGAGCGTGTATATATAGCTACTGAGTTCCTCACAAAAGCCCATATTAGTGACACGCTTACAAATAAGTGAAAAGTTGTTAAAATTTGGTTTAGGTTGGTCTAGCATATGAAGAATGCATCCTTATATGCACAAGTATTAAGTTGGAACTTATGAAAATTTATCCTCGAATGGGGTAAATTAGGACTGATATCGACATTGGATAAAGTTATCAGGTATACAGTTAGTGCAAATAAAAATATCACTACGGACAGGTTCAGTATTAACCCAAAATTTTCTAGTTCAGGCTTCTATTTCAAGTTGTGCCATAGAATTGGACAAATGGGATCTACATATGCCACACGTTGGACATAATTTTTATGTAGTTATTGTGAAGCAGTAATGGTCATACTTATATAGTCGCTGTTACCAAGAATGTTGGGTTAGAATTCACCATGATTGCTGTGTTTCTTGTAAAAGGAATGATTGTATGTATTACTCACGTAAGTTACAGCAATCGAAAGCCAGTTTTATTTTAATGGCATCTTAAGTCTCATTATCTGTTAACATCAGGTGAGATTTGATCAAACTTTGAATTTATAATTTTTTTTTATAAATATCACAACATATTTGTAAATCGAGTATACTATGAACATACATCGTGATACTGCTTCACATGTAAGTGGGTCTCTATTAAAACCAGACACTCTTCTTTGACTCAAAACTACTGTGTATTTCTAATGAGATAAAAAAATTCACCATACAATTTTCCTTCTATAATTGAATAATCACGGTTTCAATGTGAACGGTCTGTCGGCACTGAGTTGACGTTCGTACGGAGTTGGCTTCAATTGAATAACGATTGATTATTCAATCAAAACAGATTGATCGACATTATCGGATAATGGGAGAACACCGGATCACGGCTCTGGGGCGACTGTCACGTGTATCAATCATGAACGATAGAACTCACACACAAGACTAAACAGTAAAAAATAATCCTTTTAAAGTAGAACTGACTAAAATGTACACATAATCCAAATAAATATAAAATGAACGAAATCCTGTAGACGTGTAAGTAAAATTGACAAGAATGAACCATTTGTTGTCGATATTAGGTCTAAGTGGTCTAACAAATATACGTAAGATAGTGTGATATTACGTCAAGATAAAGCGCGACATTTCTCGAACAATGTTATATTCACCATAATTTCTCGTTGTCACCATGAATTGACCAAATGGTGTTAGCAGGAAGTTAGAAAATCAAAATTACTTTTTAAAATTTGAAACGCAATACTATTGGTCGGGTTTTTATATTTTATTTATAATCTTGTGATATTTGACTCTATATTTTGTAATATTGATAGTATTTTATGTAATATAGTTCAGTTATTGTGCACAAGCGAAGTGAGTGGAAGATAATAACACGGAGCATGAATTTTGAGATGCCACAGAAACCACCAGGTGAGTTCTAACAAGTTAGCCACCAACTTGTTAGAACATTGAAATTATCGCAAGACACTTGTAGGATTGATTGCCAAAAAATACTATTGGTCTGTTCTCAGTTTCAAAATGCGAACTAAATATTTTTGTATACACGTGAAAAGGTGCGAATAATCAATAAAGTTGCGTTCAATGAAATTTTTCGGTAAAACCGGGCGCGGTGTCCGCGGAGGGGAGCGTTCAGGAAACAAAGATGTCTCACTTAAGGTTCAGACGTGGGACGTGATCTGTTTGCGAAAAAAAAATACCTTTAAGCACCTCTTTACCTGTTCGAGGGAGGGAAGTTTTCTTTTGAACTTGTAAACATCGGATAAAAGATGTCGGGAAATCTGTGCGGTTTCCGACTTCGATTGCCTTTATTTGTTTCAATTTGTTGTCGCTTTTTCGTTCCGACGAGGTTGAATTTTAAGAAACTTTTCGATTGTTTTGTTTCTATTAAGGCTGATTTATAAAGAATTGATCAAACAACGTTTTTTTTTCCATTGTAATTAGAAAAGAAAATGCCGTTACCACCGAATTATTTAAACCTGTTGAAAACAATCAGAACATATTTTTCCTTTTCACTCTCCTCTATCAACTGCTATCTCAATAGTCATACCTCTAACTTACATTCTTCAAAATCAAAAACACTTTATTCAATTTAGGCCCTGAGATGACGCTTATGAACGTCAAAACTACCATCGGTTCGGAAAACAACCCAGTCATCGAGAGGAACCGGCAAGAAACTCGATATCTTTTTGAAGTGAAACTTCTAATGCGACTTCCAACAAGGTTGTGTTAAACGTTTAACGCTACCATAGAGGGGGTATGTAAGCACTGTTGTGTTAAACGTTCAACGCTCCTGGAGAGGGGGAATAGAAAGAGACGAAGCGAAAAAAATAATCAAACATTTCGTATCTTACTTTAGTTATCATAATCCCATTGTAAATGTTATAGATTTATATATTTCTCCACTCGAAAATGATGAGTAAAAGATGCGATCAATTGTGAATTGTAAGCAATAATAATAAAGTTTGTCTTAAGAAACAATATGATTTCACTAAAAATCAATTTACCTACCCCTCCCTATTTTCATTTCCACATTAAGAAGTTTCACTTCTTCCGCGCGGAGGGACTCCACGCACTATTTTCATGTTATATATTTTTACAAAACATAAATATTTACATTCGTTATTAGTGAATGTACAGAGAGGGGCGTCATTTCCAGACGTCACAATCGTTTACATATTGATCCACTCTATAATAGCCTTAGATAATAAACCCGCTTGACATGGTTCTTGAATTCACTATCCGGCAAATCGGTAATGTGTTTTGGGACTTTGTTATAAAACCTAACACTATTACCTAAAAAACTGTTTTTGGACTTAGTGAGCCTGAAACATTTTGTAACTGTTTCTAGTATTTAAATTATGTTGGCCTTTTACTAAATCCAGCTTATTTAAGTTTTTCTACTACTATTAATCTAATTAATTAAATCAAATGACTCTATCATCGATTTTAAAATGACTCTGACAAAAGTTATTATCAGTGCTTTATGCCTTTATGAAAAATAGATATGTTAGTACTCTTAGAAGAGGCTTTGACTGCAACTAAAAGTTTTTTTATTTAAATTTGATCAACGCATTTGTAGATTAATATGGACAAAAAACAGAAGCGATAATAGCTTAGTTGAAATCGTGTTGAACACTGCATCAATTATGTAGGTTGGAATCCTTGCAACTAAGTCGAAGCTTTCAGTGAAGGAAAACATCGTCATGTAACCGTACTATAGCGGTAGGGCTTTTTCTAAGTCCGCCGCCCGCTAGCTACCGACCTCAAGTTGATAATCTGTCGTCAAAAATCTGTTAGTGTGTTCTGGCAGCTGCACTTGAGAGCCAATCCCCTCCAGGTTTAGCATGTTTATTATTCAGCATTTAATATCAGATAAGAGATAAGATTGAATCAAACGCTAAAACAGTATTAAAAAAAACGCAATAGCTCACTACATCAAACATCTATACCTATATCATTCATATATAATAGGTCTTTACCTATGAAATTGCCGTACTGCAGTACTGGCCATTTTAAATCAAAATAATTTTTGTTTGGCTAAGAATTCTAATTTCAAATTAATTTTATTTTAAAAACATTGAATTCTTTTTCCAAAAGTAGTCATTTGTATATTGATTAGTGTTACATTTTCATCGCATTTCAATCTTTTTCGTCATCATGGATACGTTAAAAATTCGAATAATTATGGAATATGAGTACCGTCGTGGCAGCAACGCGGCACAAGCGGCACGCAACATCAACGACGTTTACGGAGCTAACACTACAAACCAACGCACCACCTGTTATTGGTTTGCTCGCTTCCGTTCTGGGAATTTCGACCTGAAAAATGAACCTCGCGGTCGTCCGAAGACTTTGGTCGACAATGACGAATTAAAGGCGATTGTGGAAGCTGATGATACACAATCTACGGCTGAATTAGTAGCAGCTTTCGACGTTAGCGTCAAAACAATATTGGTAAAAAAGCTTGATAAATGGGTGCCCCACGAACTCAATGATCGCCAACGCGAAGTACGCGTCGAGACGTGCCTTGCACTGCTCAACAGACACACAAATGAAGGAATTTTGAACCGCATTGTTACCTGCGATGAAAAATGGATTCTGTTTGATAACCGCAAGCACTCAGCAAGTTGGTTGGATCCTGGTTTAGCACCTAAACAATACCCTAAACGAAAACTTACCCCTAGATAATTGATGGTCACTGTTTGGTGGTCTAGCGCCGGTGTGATTCATCACAGCTTCTTACCAAACGGAGTGAGCATTACTGCAGATGTGTACTGTGAAGAACTGAACACAATGATGGATAAACTGGCACATCTCCAACCAGCATTGGTCAATCGCTCGTCTCCGCTGCTCCTGCACAACAACGCGCGACCTCATACTGTACAGCAGACGGTCTCCAAGTTGCAAGAACTGGGGTTGGAAGTTCTCCGTCATCCGCCTTACTCACCAGACCTTGCGCCTACAGACTACTACTTTTTCCAGAATTTGGATAACTCCTTGGCGGGAAAAAAATTCAATACCCGAGAGGCAGTACAAAATGCCTTTGAAGAATTTGTTGCCTCCCGTCCAGCTGATTTCTTTAAGAAGGGCATCAATAAACTGCCACTGCGTTGGCAAAGATGCATTGATTGCATGGGTGATTACTTCGATTAATACAAATAAAAAATACATGAAAAAAATTCGTTTAAATTTTTTCATACAAAACGGCAATTTCATAGGTAAAGACCTAATATTAATACGTGAAGCCAAAACTTTGTACCCTTTTTAAGCGAATTACGTGAACGGATGAACGTGAAATTTGGCATAGTTAAAGTTTATATGGAGGAGAAGTGCAGAAAGCTATTTATTTTATATAAAATGCATTAGAAGTACATTAAATTAATTAAAATATGCATTACTCACACTACTGCTTTAATTTTACACAACATGTGTAATACACATGTAAATGAAAAAGACGTTTCGAACATCCTTCATCCTTCTTACGTTCCAATTACCTTTTAAATATTTTTAACATGACTGACGTTGCATGCCTTACAATATGCCCTTTGAAATCAACTGGTCAAATTGTAAGTTAATTTTGGAATAATATAATATGTAAATTCATAATATACATTAACATTAATTGATAAATAATCTATCTTTAGTAAATTTATGTAACTACTGAAATAATTATTATTCTCTTTGGTTTTATTGAATATCAACATTTTTAGGTGACAGGACTGCTTTCACTTCATGTCACTTTGCTTCATGTTGCCATAAGAGTAAAGCAATATTTCCAAAGTCAATGTCAATATTTTAATGTTTAGTATTTCTTTATGGTGTTATTCACTTCAAATGATGATTCAATAAAAAAAACGAGCGAAAAAGTACTTTATCAAAATAAGAAAATTTGTTTGGTCATGAAAGTAATCCATGACTTACATCTCCGCGGTTACAATGATGCAGTTCAACTTGATGTAGCAATTATATTTAGTACAGTTGATGATGAATTATGAACAAAAATGAATTCATTTTCAAAAGTTAATGGTAGTATTAAAAACGTCTTTGTTTTAGATTCATCATTTGATTCTATTGCGTATCCATTACTTTTCCAAATGATGATACTGGGCATATCACTATTCCTCATAATGTACAGACTATATTTAATTCAATATCACCCAGAAATACCACGCACCTATGGTGTCGTGTAAAATTAATTGAAAATTGTGTCATGAGTTGCGATAAATTTCTTTATTTTCGTAAAGTTATGTTTACTTAGTATTTAAGAGCCTTACAACCTTATGTAACCGCCTGGTTTTTGTTTTAAATTTATAATTAATTTCAATTTTCATTTAGACGTCGTTTTTTTTTAATGTTTAATAAAAAAAAAGGTGGCAAATAACTGAGTCGACATGATGAAAGCCTTTGATTATAGAGGCACCCTTTGATAAAAGAACCCTAATAAAGTTCAAACTTTAAAAATTCAATGAACTATGGTCGAATGTCGACCATTGGGCGCCCACTAGTGTATATTTAAAACTTAAATACATGACTGAGAATGTTCATAATCACATAAAGTCGGCTGAAGGAATTAAACTCACGACAACCTAGTTACATGACGACCTCTAAAGTATAAAATTAAGACACTTCTATTTATTTATTTACTACCAATTTTATTCTCTTGCTACCTGAGCCGGCTACGCGTTGCTGTGGCTCAATTGTTACAAGTTAAATTAAAATTATAATAAACTATTTTCAAAATTACAACGAGGCGCCATCTTTGAGGTATCTATAACAGTCGGTCCTACTATTTTCTGTCAATAAACTAATTTAAAGCGCCATCTGTTCGAGACTGATGAATCTTACAATTAATAACAATAAATCAACATTGACAATTAGTTAATTTGTGATTAGAAAAATATTGAGGCCATTAATCAAAATATAAATTATCCTATATGTCAAGCTGGACCTGTTTTTCGAACTGACTACGCTATTGACCTAATCTTAACAGCTTCACCGGCATCAAGCTGGACCAAATTATACATAAATGTCAGCGTTTCATGAAGAACGGTTGAGTAGTTTCGGAGTTCATCGTGGACAAACATCATAACACTCGATTTCTATATATTAAGAATTCCTATTTACAACCAGTTACCACAATTTTAGAGAAAGAAGACAATAACAGGACGATCACTTAGTAAGATAACTGTTTTTTTATCAACTTATTTCAACACGAGGAGTACTCGAATTAAGCTTCATTAAGGCGCGAAACACACCTTTTAGCAGAAAATAAAGTTCACTGGTTTTTGCCAAAACATACCTAGTAAATAAACAAGGCGTTAATTAAGTTTACAAATATTAAATATTTTAATTAATAATGTAGATTTATTTTACATTACTGTATCGTGCTTTAGACAATGTATGTCTACAGACTTCATTCTTGAATGCTTACTTTGTGTTTGTAATCATTGTGTTTTTATTGTGTATTTGTATTTCTATAGGTAAAAACCTATAATTAGTCTTTAACTTGTTACTATTTTGTTAGTTGATTAATATTACCTGTAAGTTCCTAATTAATTAAAAAAAAATGTTTCATTGTTACTGGCATCATAGTTCGATAATTTCTCGAGGGTGGCCCTCATTTACGATAAATTTATGAACATAAATACATATTTTTATGAAAGAAACCTTTTAAAAGTGTTAAAAAAACACCCAAGTTGAAAGACCCATCCCCTGTGTGTGACACCGGTGCTATACAGGATGTCTCGATATTGACAAATCAATGTTAATCAATTTTACAACTTACCTCTTAATATACAGCATGTATTTTTATTTCATGTTTTTTCTTTTGGTTACTATACGTTTTTTTTAATATAATAAAATTTAAATACAAGTAATGTTAATTAGTTTCTTTCTTATTGTTTATGGGTTTTCAGTAAGTTTTTTCATATGTTGACAGTTTGTATTAATTCGTGTTAATTATAAACAAGTGTTAAGACAATAAATCTTGTGTGTCCAACAGACGTAATTGTCTTTGATTGCAATGATATATCTTTATAACCTAATTTAGTGTTCGCGGATAGCGCGGTCTTTGTATATTATACTAGCTTTTACTCATAGCTTCGCTCGTAGTTCGGATCGGGAATAGTACATTCTTTCTGTTTGTAAGGTATTTTATGTCTTTTGCCGTACCTATTATAACGTGTATGCAAAATTTTATGATGATCGCATAACAGCGTAACAAACAAACTGACGATCGCATTTATAATATTACTTAGGATTGCCACATAAATCAAAGAACATAGTTACAGAATATGTTTTTATATAGTTTCTACCTGTGCCCGCGTCTCCGTCCGCGTAGAACTTAATGTAAAAAAACAGTGACTAATAAAAACATCTGAATGTATTAAGCCCATTTATTTATCTACTTTTCTCTTGTACTGAAGTCGTGTCGCCATTAAAATTACAATAACTTTTGATAGAGTGAACCAATTTGAATGAAACTACGATTAACTGTTACTCGAGAATATGCTTCATGATTTTCTTGGTGAGGTTTTATCGTGATCGCAGTACTTTAGCAGTGATACGTGTTCAAACAAACAGACAGACAGACAGACAGGTATTTCTAAAAATGATTAAAATGTATTTTATTACTTATTCAAGATACCTGATATAATTTTTCTCACAAAAATCTAAAACTACAGATACCTTTGATTTACGTTCTTATTATGTATATAGATATATCAAGCCGGAAATAGATTAGCTGTGACGTTTCCGTCACTCTGACGTCATCGTCAATAAGTCTAACTATAAACACTCCATTTTGTTTCGTTTATATAATTTTTATAACAGCCAGTAAATAAATCACACACGGAGTCAATAAAGTTCGGGATACCCTCACAAACTACTGTAGTGGCGTTCGTTTTACAATACCACCGGGATAGGCTTACGATGAATTTGTTATCACGCCTCCACCCTTATCTTTTTCAGTGGTATATGTATTTCCACGCAAACACGAAGTAACTTGTTAAAAATTGTTCACTAAGAGACAAACTTCCCACAGACTCAATAGTTACTTTACCATCACAATAAAAACTGAAATAAAATAAAAAAGTGCGTGTATCAGCGTGTACACGCGGAAGAAGTGAAACTCCTTTGGCGTATACGTATTACGTTATCTATATATGAGAATACTCATAAACTATATACTATACGAAGCCCCGTAGTATAAATACTTCACTATACATTTACTCATTTTTGTAAATTATTAGATCCAGACAGACACACATATTGACACATATACATACCTACCTTATATTTAACGCGTAACAAAAAATTTTCCCTACCGTGCCATAACAAATTTCCCTTCAAATATTAATTTTCAACACAATTGCTTGTCTTAGCTGAAAAGAAAAGTCTTAGTTCTTTTTTTAAGCTAATGATAGCTCAGAGAATAGGTAGATTTTCGGTGAAGGAAAATACCGTGATGAAACCAAAGCATCGTGGTAGAGCTTTTATCATATTCGCCTGTCTAGCTACCAGCCTCAAGTTGAAAATCTGTCGCCAGGCACCTGTTGGTGTTCCGGCAGCTGCACCTGAGAGCCAGTCACCTTTAGGTTTACCGTGTTCACCATTTTAGACCACATCGTAATTTAAAATCAGATGACCAATGTCATCTCTCATCAAACACTATACAGTATAAAAAAAACTTCGAGCTTATACACTATATAATATATATCAATATATATCAAGATTTAATACTCAAATACAAGACAGAATAATTATTCTCATATAAAGTTATGTGTAGTAATATAACTCTCAAAAACTCGTCTCAAGCAACACGCGGCATATGACTTTTATGGAATGAAGTAGTAAATAGGCTTGTAGTTCACCTGACGATAAGTGGTCACTGCAGCCTATAACTGTGTATAATTAACCTTAAAAGGCCTTAAAAGATTGATATAAATAACAGATAACTACTCCTAAGCGTTGAGCAGAATTGACTAGTGTCTCAGTTGTCAACAACATATCACTTTTCAAATCGGAGCATGCAGCATGAGCTCTGCCATGTCGAAATTTGTACAGGTTCTGCCAGATTTGAATACGATTGGCTTGTCGATCAATTTTTACAATCGACTTGAGTATTCGGTATTTTTACATTTTCGCTTGACCTTTACCGTCTTTTAGTGGTAAATTTTTTACCCGAATACCTTGCCGTGTCTTCGAGAAATTGCATTTCAAAGTGCTTTTTGGATGCTCATAGATTCACTATATAGGACTGCATCGTCATTTAAATAGATAAAAATGTCCGGATATTTAAAATCCTAACGCAATTAATCACGATCCATATCGATCATGCGAACGCATATTTAAATGACGCAAATTTATACTATTATTTCAAATCTAATACGTATTACAGTTAAACGAATCGCAAAAAAATAAAGAGAACAGAATATGCCATTAATACAAATTACCTTTGCGATCGTTGAAGCGGTAAAAATTTGGAAAAAAAAAACAAAACAAAGCATAGACAACGGCATAAACAGCCACACGTCTCTCCCTCGGAGACGCGGCCAATGGCAACAAATTAATAATTAATTTTCACACGCGGCAAGCACACCAAGTTGGGGGCATTCGTTCGTTCTCGTTTTGTTCTAATTTCAAAATTCGTCCAGGGAGTTCTGAAGTTAAAAAACAAAATGTCGCTGGTCTTTTTATTCGCACGTGACAAACGGTTATCGATTTGACATATTGTTTCCCGACGTTCGGATACAGTTAACTAACATGTACTCACTTTGTTACTTGTATGATGATGTGACATTTATTACCTGGAAAAAAGAAGAAATATAATTTAAAACGATGTTAAACACCGGAGTTAATGCTGTATGACATTTTAAGTAGTTGTAAGCAGTTTATTCTGACTTCACACCTGTGTTATAGTCTCCCATGGCGCCCTTTTGTTCATTTCTATTGCGTTATATCGTTTTTATACTTATTTTAGCGTCTTAAGTACTTATCTATCTAACTTGGTCTAAATGTCTTTTTAGGACTCTCATATTATGTAGGATTGCTTACTATTTTCTGCTGTATTGAGTAATTACTTTAGCGTTATATCATTACGAGGCTTCGGTGTATAAACCTTAACTGATTTAATTTTCCTGGTAAACGTACATATGTTTCATAAACAGATGCATTGCTTCGAGGACTCTGAGAACATCATGATTTTTTCATACGTGAAACATCTAAAGATATTTATTGTTAAATAAATTTATTATAAGGTTTTTTACTTTTATTTTACAGAATTACTATTACAACTGTATGAGCTGTACTACTGGACGGTGGAATTTGACAATTGTTCTGGCAAATTAAAATGCGACCACCATACACCGTGTGTCGTGATCTCGGATACAAATTACTTCTTGTTACTTACTGGAATTGTAGCCACTGTGACTCTCTTTCCGTTTGTCGTACTTCAGTGGAAAATTGGCGCAATTTGCAGGTCGGTATGATATCTGCGACTGTTGGTTGACCGTAGACATCGTTATTTGTGGAATACAATATCTATGCTTACAAGCAGGTATAGTGCCGTTACTATTCTGTTTGAGAAAAACATTGAGAAAAAATTAAAAAGAGAAAAAAAATTTAAATAACGTTGTAGTTGTCAATTTCTTCTTCTTCTTACCCTTATCCCACGGAAGTAAGGTCAGCACATTTTTTTTCTTTTCCACTCTCTCCTGTCAGGTGTCATATCAGTATTCACACCTTTTATACACGTTGCATTTTTCACAGAATCCATCCATATTTTTTTCGGTCTCTCTTTACTCGTGTATCCGTCTACCTTCATAGTCGAAACATTTCTAGTTACATAACTTTCATTTTTTCTTATAATATGCCGGTACCATACTAACTTATTGCTCTTCAACTTCTCTGTCACTGGTGCTATTTTCAAACTTCTTTTGATATACTCATTCTTAATCTTATCAATTCTAGTTACACGTCCATCTTAACATTTGCATCTCTGCCACATGTAATCTTTTCTCGACCGTCCCTTTCGTGGCCCAGCACTCGGGTCTATGTAATACAACTGGTCTCATTATAGTTTTGTAGTCGTAAATTTATGCGTTATTTTAATTACGATGACTTCTCTTAAATCGAACCTTAAAGTCATAGTAGATGTATTTTAATCATATTGATTCCTAAAGAACCATTAATGTAATCCGACCTACCTGAGAGCACAGATAAAAGAAAATGTTAATTATCTACACAATAAGCACTCAACCGAACGTCGTCCACACGAACCGATGACATTAAATAAAACGTTTTTATTCCACTATAAATAACAATAAAAACAACATAAAATAGTTTACTCTGCCGTGATCAATACCGGCCATTTTATTGCCATTTTTACGATCAGGCAATGGGAAGCCGAAAATCCCTAATTTGACTTCATTAAGTGTCGGAAAACAATAAAAAATAATTTTATTCGTTTTCATCTTTTATTATAATTAAATATGCACAGAAAAGGGATATAAAACAAACAAACAACTGTACGTAATCCGAGTAATTTGTGCGAGTTTCCGAACGCGAATGCAAATGTCAGAACTCTAAAGACAATGGCCATTTCGTAAAAAGAACACGCAACATGTCAATAAACGGAGCTGGCGGGAAAAAATACCCCCTTTTTAAATTTCGAATCGATCCTTTCACACTTCGAACAAGCGGCAGCGACGGTTGATTTCCGTTCTTAATTCAAACAGGAGCGTCTTTTAAATAAGTTTTTCTTTTCAATTCGAATTTTGAATGAGGTCGAAGTGCGGAACTCAATCGGTAATTTGAATACTGAATGAGATTCGAATTTCGATTATAGATTCATTCGATAAGTGACCTTGTTTGAAGTAAAGGATATAGCTTATTAAATCGATTGAGGTTAAGAGATAATAGCTATAAGCTTATATATAAAATGAGCTAATTTTAAACGGGTTTTCAAGTAAAGTTAATGTTATAATAACTGGTGTGTATTGCCTATCAGCTCGTTATTATCTGAGATCCATCGATATCAGTCTGTATTTATTGCAATACAAGCTCTGAAAGGGTTCAATAAACCATCGGTTTCTTTAACGACGCCTATTTTTATTGCGTCTGCATAAATTACTTGTTACTAATATAAAATGGTATAATTTAACGCAGTGGCTTATTTACTATCGTTTAATAATAATTTGTTCGAGCAATATGCAAATAGCACAGGAAATTGTTTGAAAAAATTTTTTCTTGATTTCCAAGTTATTTTAGAATGCACTTTCAATAATAAATTCAGATGCATATCCGAACACGATGACAATTACTTTTGGTGAACGTATCCGATCGCAACGTTGCGACTCGCGTTTGATTAGAAAATAAAATCTATAAAAACTCATAAAGTGTTCATAAACACGAAGGAGGTAATAAAAAACGGTCCGATGTCGTACTCTCAGCTGTCGCGAGCTATTTCCGAACGCATTCGAAAATCGAACGCCATCGGAAAGCGAGGGGGATATCGTTACGTTTTTAAAATTAGAACGTTCCTTTTATTTCGATCGCGTCGCTTCTTAACGTTTTCGATTCTAATTCCATACGATTGTGTAACGATTGATTCGCAATTGCATAATCGATTTGCACAAAATCCACTTGTTGAATATAAAACAGATACTAACTGATAAATTTTTTTGCTTGTAAGAAGTCTTCTTTTTTATAAGCTCCATGAGTTGTTATACTGAATGGGAATCATATTTTTCGGAGTGAAGGGTCGGAAACATACTAAATCACACTAGTTATACTTGTGGTTTCGCACGGGTTTATGTCTGATTTTATTCATGAATAATATAGCTTTTTCAACTTATTGGAGACTGGCTCTCAAGTGCAACTGCCGGAACACACCTACAACTACTTGGTGATATATACGAGATTAGAAAAGTCCTTACCATATTATCATATATTTATGACGATGTTTTCATTAACTCAAATGGTTCATTGCAGAAAGTCGAAACAAAATCGGTCGACGCGCCGTCCGAGAAATCTACCACGGAGTCATCATGTCTTCTAAAGTTTTAATGCTAAATGATAATAATATATATCAATTTAGGATCGCGACACACTTCTCGCATACCAAATATCATTAAAATCGATTGCGAATTGATTTTTTTTACGATTTTCAAAATATTGGTATTATTTATGAAGTCTATGAAGTTTGAAATTACTATACATTCCTTATGCAATATTTTATTAATATCGTTTGTAATATAAATACAATTATAATCATATAATTAAAATACAATCTATTTAATTCTTCTGTAACTTAATCATCCATGGTATATATAGGGCACAGGCAATACAGATATTGCTTTGTTCGTGGTTCCAGTTAAGGCCAAGTTTCTTGTAATTCTTTTTAGAAATTGGTTTAATTATGCCGTTTTTGATGACGCAAATTACATCCAGTTTTTAATAGCTCCCGACGTGGTATAAGTATAGATATAACGAAGGAGACTATAGATAAATTGTCATCTATAGACAGTGAAATTTACTAGACAAAAATAATCGTAACAAGACCAATTAGACATTTAGTCGCCCCTAAAGGCAAACGAACATTTGACCTTCAGGAACCTTGACCGCTACACTGAGTTGACGGTCACACAACATATTATACGATTATACGAGGAAGATGAGAAATAAAGAAAAATATATAAAAATAAGTAAGTGAAAAAAAAATCACGCAACACTTTATTTCTGAGTATTTGAACCGAACCCGTTGCCAAGTGGGTGAGTGTCAATGGGGCAAAACACAATGTTTGGGTATTTTTAATACACCCCCCGTCCCAAGCCCCCTTCCCATACCGCATCGTTCACAAGAAAATACTATTTCACTAGAATAACATGCAATGACATAAAAAAGTGATTTAAACACTACAAGAGATGATACGTTACGAAAGTTCTTACAAAATCGACCAGAGTATTTTTTAGTTTACCCCTACCATTTGTCACTCGAGTTGTATAGTTACATTTTTAAACGTTCTTATTCAGTCAACGTAATTATAAGAACTCATGCGTCGCTCGATTTTAGTAAGTGAAGTTTTAAAGTTTATTCGATGTTCAAGATCAAATTAACTTAAAGAATGACCAAACTTACACTTGTGTCTTGAAAATATCAAATTAAATATAATATGAAATAATATTCAACGAGTTTTATCATTTGTTCATCTTTCGTTTGCATAACAAATGATTGAAGTCAAGAAAAGACATCACTACAAAATAATAGTGATGTAACATGTCCATGTATTAAACCGTTTAGGCTATGCAGTATGCTTAGGAAATAGACATATGTACATATATACTTACCTATCGTTGATTAAATACAAATGAGGGATGAAGCCACAAATAAAAAAAAACTAAATCGTTTTTATTTCAAAAAAATACTGTTAATCAGTTATATATCCATATTTAAAAACACCCCCGTTGATTTTACATTCTAATATAATAAAAATGGTACTAAGTAGTTCCCTTTTGCATTTTAGTGTTTACACGGGCCAAATATAAATTATAATATCTATATAAAACAAAAGTGTGTGTGTACTTATGGACACGCGTTAGAAGTTATACTTCTTTAGCATAACAAGATAAAAATCTTTTCAAAAATTTTATCGTTCGCCTTATTTTACGTTTGTAGAAAAAACGACACTAACAATAGAAAAAAGGTATTTAATACATTGAAAGTTTTAATACAAAGAAATACAAACAACAAATACAAAGAATTAAAATGTTGACTATAGCTAACTTCAGGGTGTCGGTTTTTCGTGACGGTGTGCACGCGTATCGTAATAACTTCAGGGTGTCAGTTTTTCGTGACGGTGTGCACGCGTATCGTAATAACTTCAGGGTGTCGGTTTTTCGTGACGGTGTGCACGCGTATCGTAATAACTTCAGGGTGTCGGTTTTTCGTGACGGTGTGCACGCGTATCGTAATAACTTCAGGGTGTCGGTTTTTCGTGACGATGTGCAAGCGTATCGTAATAACTTCAGGGAATCGGTTTTTCGTGACAGTATGCGTGCGCATCGTAAAAATTTGGGGTTGGGGGAAAATGGGGGGTGGAGGGGGAAGGGAAGGGGGACGCTCTCGTAATACTTCAGGGTGTTTTTTGCACGCCTAACGTAATCTTGGGGTGTCGGTTTTTCGTGACAGTATGGTGGATGTAAAAATACTCTCATCACCCGGCAATAGAAGTATAACTCCAATAAAATAATAATAACATTAAATGCAGTTTTAACGCTTCTAACCATATGTGACATGCTTAAAACTAATATAATACAAGACAACAACGAACAAAAATAATATTCAAAACTTTAAATGACGTTTCTGCAAATATTCAATATAAAATATGGAATTTTGGTTTGTGGCTCTTTTGTATTTAATCAACAATATGTACACTCGAAAATCTCTCTATAAACGGATAAAGACTCTAATGAACTATATAATTTAATATCAGTCCCGTTTTCGATAATATTTTAAAACTTAATAGTTCACTACAAAAGTTGCGTCATCGCGACCAACGAGACGATAGTAACATCGCAGAATGTCGTTTGACATCATATTTTATACGCGCATACACGTGTTTTATCCATCGCCAAGATATTGTTCGCGGTTGATTGTTAAAAATGTGTACTATTTATAATAATTTATTTATTGGGGAGTAAATTCCTCAAGCGTATACACTTGATATACGAATTTGAGTTAACGAGGATAGATCAACTCGAGTCAAGGAGAGATCAAAAGGTTTTTATATGAATTAGTGATACTTGAAAATAGTATTTTTAAATTAAAGGTGTAAAATATGAATTTTACACGTGTAAAATAATATAATACAAATTCACAAATTGTTCCGCGCGATGATTTTCAAACGTGACGTGAGAGTTAACTACCGAAATAATTATGTTACAAACGTTTTGAAAAACTGCGGAATGTGATAAACGAATATATATTATAGACTAAAATTTTTGTGAAAATAGATGAATGCTTGTTACTAGGTTTTGTTTTTTAATTTTTAAATAATTTTATTTTAATTTTCAAAGTATCTATTTGATTTGGCCAAAATAAAGCGACGATTGTCAAGTAAGTTATCTCGTCGTGCGTTACATAAACCGTCAGAGTTACATGAAGGTAATGCATATCGTTTACAAGATTCAAATGCAGAGAAAGCCGAGGACAGCTCATCATCATCTTCGTCAGCCGGTAAGAGACCCACTGTACAGCCATAGGCCTCTTCCCAAAAGGAATATCATATACCATTTGAGGTCTGTGACAAATTCATTGCATGGGTCCTGGGGCTCTAGTAAAAATCACCACTTTGTAATTTAATTTTAATAAACCACTAGAGTAGTTACCGGCCGCGGACTATTTTGCTACCTTTACTGCCACAGAGTTACGCCACCGGGCAGGCGGCAAATAATATTTACTGACAATAAAGTATTTATACACATTTCCAGCAATTCTTTCATACAACAATAAGATAAAAAGTAACAAAGTTAAAAGCAAATAACACTGGTCGAATGATCTTCAAATCTGAACAGTAATTTCATAGGTTAGTGCGTTGAAATATGCAAAAAAATGTTTTTTTTTTTAAATATAAACAGCATTTATACCACCTCAGCCAAAATGTATTTTTATAAATAAATAATTAATTGTATTTTTTCTATTTCTATTGCAAGTACTCCAATAAAAAGGATTACGGATTATTACTGTGATTTCATTTTTTACTTACAATTTAATTAAAATACATTTGATATATATTATGTAAGAACATTTACCTACAAACTTTCATATTGTAATAACGGAGCTTGAAGCATCGCGGCGCGTCTGTCCCTTACGCTAGTGATTAGATAAACGTCACAAGTACAAATCCCATCGCTTTATAATATGTCAAAACGATCGGGTACCGGCATTACAGCTGTCAGCCTCACGACTTGAACACGAAAACCTGGATAGCCAACTATTTTAGCACTTAAATTGTTTCCAATAGTTCTGACTGGCTCGCGACCATTATTGTCAGGTGTAGCATCTGCGATAGTACACCTATATCTATTTATTTTATTTTTAACAACCAATTTTCTACTAGTTTACTTCTATTGTCGAGTAGGTAATAATGATATTTTATGTTTCTTGCGATCGTTTCAATAAATTATCAAGATGATAACCCTCTTGTTACGATTTTCCAGGAAGTTTTCGTGGTAAGTCAGAATCCATGCTGCGTGGTATTATTTTCCATTCACTTCACTTGTGCACACTAACAGTTTACTGAACTATATTACGTAAAACACCAAAAATATTACAAAAAGATAGAAAAAAGAAACACAGATTATGAATAAAATATAAGATCACGACATTCCAAGTTCCGCCTAAAACTCCTCATGTATATATCTAGTACATACATATTAACTTTAGGCTCAGTGCAGCCACTTTGTCGGGATTGGATACAAAAAAAATTACCGGCTTAAATATTCGCAATATCATATCGTAGTGTTTACAAGAAATTGATGTGTTGATATTTTTAAATAAGAGTGATATCGCGAAACAAATGCTTCAAGATGTTGCATATTATTCCAACGTCCGATTGCTGAGGAAACCGCAAGATATTTACTTTTAGTCATCATTAGCTACCTTTAGGCGGCACGTTCTTTCATGCACGATAGGAGTGTGCAGGATTGAACACGTAAAAGCGAGTATGCGAATTCACAAGTGATTTTTATTGTTTATCTTTATACGTGTACTCTTTCACGCGCGAAAGCGTTTTCACGCAGGAAGTAGCGTGTCGTGTAAATGCTGCTATTGGTTTTTCCATTATACAATAATTTTTAATCAACTTTCATCGGAAGATCTAACAGTAAATGTCATATGCGGTTTTCGTAATGAATAAACCGACAATTGCGTTCGAAATATTAAATGACAACAGAAACTACAGAATATAAAATACAGATGAACAACGACTTACAATTCTCATCAAATGGGAATCATTAAAAATGACCGAAACAAACGAATTTCATAATTCATCCGCCATTTTTCAACGGCAGCCGCCACGCCATTGACGCGTCCCGGCAGCCGTTCGAAAATCGAAAACATTTCAAATTTAGAACCGAGAATGACGCGTTCGAACAGTTCGAAAACGTTCTAGAATCGAAAACAGCGATTAGTTTTAAGTGTCGCTGTTCGAACTTTTAAAAATATTGTTGTCTCCGGTTCGGAATTTAATTTTGTACGCGTTCCATTTAGCTTATACATTTTACGATGCGTTCTCTGTTTTAACGATTTCACTTACGTAACTACGCGCGTGTTGATATATAATTTATTATTCGTTTAGAAAAACATTCGAATAACGAATGTTACTAACGTTATATATTCACATGTCGTTTTCAGTCTTTTTTTAAATATGATCAGTGTCAATGGTAATTGTTCTTAGAAAATTTTAAACAGATTTTTTTATTGTGTAGAACTCTTTAATTTTGTCAAAATAATTTGACACATAATAAATAGGACAAATTAAAGAAATATGTCACGTAAGAGACAGGTGTGTTTGTGACATAATTTATTCATTACAATTAATTTACAAATAAATACAGTACCGAACATGATTAACGTACATTTATGAATATGTATTTTGAGGGTAGAAAGTTTATTTTATTCAATATCTTTTGACATTTCGTTAGATGACAGCAGTAAAATTTATTGCTTATTTCTTAATATAATAACTGCCAGTATGCAACGACTTTTTAGCTAGCTCCGGAAAAGGATCTGCCATGAGTCAAGTCACCTATATCGCTAGCTTTTGTTTTGTTTTGTAGAACAAACACTATGAAATGTGAAGTGGTATGAATATTTTCTCCGTTTGAGAACTCTTATCATTTTTATTTAATTTCATACATTTTTTTATATTTATACCATTGTCGAGTAGCTAATAACATCACAAGTTTCTTGCTACAATTTCAATGTTCTAACAAGATGGCGGCCCTCTTTCCAGGGAGTTTTTGTGGCATCTCAGATTTCATACTCCGTGGTATTATTTTCCATCCACTTCTCTTATGCAGAATAACCGAACTATATTACGTATAATGCCGATAATATTACAAAATATACAGTCAAGTAACACAAGATTATGAATAAAACTAGCTGATACCCGCGACTTCGTTTGCGTCGTTCATAATCTCAATTGTTTTGTTATACATCAAAAGGGATTAGGCAACATTTTCGACAAAGCTCCCGGGCGCATTGACTTTTTCCGACACTTCCAATATTAATCGTTATATTTCAACCAAAATACAAAAAAAATCTTGACAAATTATATACCTAAACCATCCTCATAAATCACTCTATTTATTAATGAAAATCCGCTCAGTACTTTTTGTGTTCATCGCGAACAGAGAGACAGACAGATATACGCACCGGAGGACTTTGTTTTATAATGTGTATTGATTGACATAAAAACCGCCAAAACTTTTTTCGAACTCACTGTTAAAGTTGATTTGTGAAACATTAAAATAATCAAAAATATCATAATCATTAAAAATAGATATACATATCGGTTATCACGGCGCACTTTACATAAAAGTTTACGATTCGATTATTTCTGGATTCAAGACGGTACCAATTAACCTTTAAGTCGCGACAACGTTTTAGTGTCGCTTAGGGTAATGCAATCGTAAATCACCGGCGGCGCGGCGCGACGTGCGTTTCCCGAACCGATACCGATGCGATCGATTAATTATAATCGATAACTAATCGTTAATGTTCGATTGAATAAGGCAGGGCGTTTGTCTCGAATTCTTTATGCGACCGTGTTCGTAATTTAAATTATTAATCTCTTTTAATTATCAATGTACTAACACAGGTGGGTTCTCGTTACATTAATTTGTTTTCTGTTTCATTTTATTTATTTACTTTATTAACAAAACTTTTGCATGAATATTATCAATATTTTATTGTAGTATTCGTTGGTGTCCGAGACTTCGTTTCTTGATTTGGATTAATTATACATTGTTTTCTTATCAAGATCTTATTTACAACTTAATTTTATATTAATTATCTGTGTTTAAACCCACATGAAACGCATTACGATATGTATTCCAAATAACACTCCAAAAACTTTTAGTATATGTAAGTCTTGTCAAAATAGCTTAGGCTGTTTCAGTTTTTTTATGTACAAATTTTCAACGGTTTTAAAATGCGTACTGAAAAGCTAGCCTTTTATATTCGTGGTTAAAATCGTCATATACCAAAGTGAATTTAGTTTTTATTGATACGTGTTTCGTATAGAGTTGCATTATGTATTAGATTTTAATAGAATATTATAGATTCCGATAACAAAATCAAACTGTTGTTTGAATAATTATTTGTTTAATACTTTTTTACTTTTAATTTTGTGTTCTCTTCTTATTTGAGTATGATAATGATACATAGGATATATGTTCTGAGATGATTAGCTCCATCGCTTTGCTACTGTCTAAACTAAACACTGATCTCCTAAAATAGAAAGTCTAATATCAGTGTAATTTATTATTATGTACTTGACGTTGTATGGAATAGTCATAATTTCGTACCCGCTCTTGTTATTGTATAATTTTGTTCGAATCTCCTTCTTGTCTTGTTATCTATTGTTAGGCGACAAAGAGGCGGTTATAATTCTGATGGTAAAAAAGTATGTATACTGTATGCCAGCGTGACAGTGTCATATCCACTTGGTGCTGGCACGTCGACGTGACACTGTCATATTGGCCTGGCACTGTCATGATGGAGAAAGTGTTCAATTATTGAAATAGTTATTTAAACATATGCAATAAGAGACAACACTAGGATTTTTAAGCGGGATCTTGAAATGTCATGTTTTGGATTTATAGTATTCTATTCATAATCTTGTATTATTTGGCTGTATATTTTGTGATATTGGTGGTGTTTTACGTAATATAGTTTGGTTACTGTGCACAAGTGAAATGGATCGGAAATAATACCACGGAGCATGGGTTCTGACTTGCCACTAATACTCCCTGGAAAGTTCTAACAATAAGGCCACCATCTTGGCATAAAATGGAAATGATCACAAGGAACTTGTGATATAATTACCCGCTCGACAATGGCAGTAATAATCGGCTAAAAGATCGGTTGCTAAGCAAAGGAGAAAACACTATTTCTTAAATATAAACCATAGATTCTGATATAATTTAAATAATCGTTCTGGCTGCAAATTTAACTTACTTCGCATTTTCTTAAAAGTAATATCTGACGGTTATTTGATATTGAATGACAAGTCTATAGATAATATGTTTAAATTGTTAACAATCTCCGGATCAAATGATTATGGTCAAACATCAGCCTACGAGTATATAACATAATAAAAACATATATTTAAATATGACATAAATATTTCCCACGTTACATTAATAGTATGCATATGTGTGTGTTAAATACATACAATTTTGGTATCTAAATTTAATTGCTAAGGTCCAAATTAGAATGTTGATGTTGAGGAGTCGTAGGAACACTTTGCATTCGAACCGGAGATACGCAATCGTTTATACGATACGACACGATATCGTTTGACGACATTTTTCTTGTTGTTAGCTTATGAAATTGAATGTTCTGAGAATCTGAGTGACTGACATTTATATTTTAAAAACTTCAGTGACAGCTTAGAGACAGGCTTCGTAGCACTGTGGTAGTGAGCCTTATTATAGAGCAGAGAGGTTCAAAATTTCAGCACATGATTCCATTTTATAAGATGAATTTTCGTTAGTTCTATGACTAGGTAAGATATGTTCCATTCGGAATGGAATGGGCATTTGTGAAAATGTTCTCAAATTTAATTATTATTTGACCCTTTTTGTCAAATATTGGTAAGATTTTACTTAATACAGTTTATTTTTAGTGTACAAGCGAAATCGATTAGAAATTAGAAATCGCACGAAATATTAATTCTAAGATGTTGCTATTAGGACCTCACTAGAAAGTATTTACTAGAGGCCCAACATTTTGTTAGGCCAGTGATTCAGTAGACACTTTATAATATACAGTAATTAATTCTTGATCATTTTAATAATAATATAGTAACGCGCTAATCTCTAAAATTACCTGTAATATTTGAAAAACTTGTGGTCTAAAGTGGTAAGCCAAGCCAAGCCAAATGGTAACCATAGAGGGTACTGGCATTCAACAGAACACATTAACAGGTGCTTAGGGATAGATTTTCAACTTGAAGGTGTTAGCTAGCAAGGCGGACTTAGAAAAACCTCTACCTCCGTGCTGTGAGACCACAGATCACGATGTTTTCCTACATCGAAAGCTCCGACTAAGTTGCTAGGATTCGAACCTACGTCCATTGACGCTGTGTTCGAACACGCTAGCAGTAAAGCCATCGTCGCTTATAAAATAAAGGATTGTTTATCAAACTACTGATAGCAGGGGGATACAAAAAATATAATAGAAATCGGTATAATATCGTATGTTATAAAAAAACTATACATACACACCTAATAACCATCAATGATTGAGACGATTGTGAAAAATATCATTAAAAAACCATCAGCGCTGATGTTTCGACGGATGATTCGTGCGGCCATCAACCGCAATCGATTTTGTAGTTTTTTTTTTATTTGAATTTTTTATATAACAATTTTATTATTAAATTATCGAGATGCAGTTCGTCCGTTCGTGAGGTAGAATCGTTCATGGTTCGCGGTTTTTCAACATCGATTTTACACATCATCATACTATGGCGGTTTCTAGGTTAAACATGTTGAGAATGTCTTCATCTATTTTCTACACTTCTCAGTTATATACACTCATGGTGGTGGCGCCAACCTTAGATGACTTTATTTTCTTTTCGCTGTGTCCTTTATATCGTCCTTGACAATTTGTCACTCTTTTATTTTCTTGTTTTTGCATCTGCCTCTGTATCTTTGGCGGAAAGAAATTGAGGTTCCAGATTCTTCTCTTTTCAATCGTACCTTACTCTCTTGCATCTGTCAGTGTTCTCTTCTAATCAGACTACCTTAAACGTTCTTGTAGTCAATTTTAATAAGATAAGTATGGACAGGATGAGGACTACTATTGTAGCAGCCATCTAATTTTACATGAGAAACAACATATGCAAAGTGGTATTTGTAATATTTGTAGGTCATTGGAATATATAAATATAGTAGAAAAATGAATAATTAAAATAAAATTTTGCATACGTTGAAACCTTTTTGGGTGAATTAATTTGCTGCCGGTCATCTATATTTGCAAGTAAACTAAAAAAAAGGTCTATTACTGATTAGGACGCTTTCGAAAATAGAATCGATAATCCCGCCTACTTATAGGAGAAGGGGGTGTGGCGCAAATCGAATTAGTCAGTCCGATACATCGATTTACCCATGAACGTATCGACAAAAAACACGATTAGCTCCGAAAATCATCGACAAACAGAAAAAAGGTAACAACCTACAACAGATAATGGCAGTTTTTTGTGTTTCGAATTTCGAAGATTTGAATTCGTAATTTCAACCGCAAGACGTTCGAATCATTTGTCAGTGACAATTTTTTAACACGCAATCGATTTTTAAATACAGGTTAAGTTTGTTTAGTTTTTGTTACGTTTGCGCGGCAAAGTTTTGTTCTCTTTGAACAGTACGTTCTTTGTGTAATTATAAATAGAGGTTAATTGTTTGAATTTTTATGTATACTTATTTGATTTTTGTTTGTAAAACGTATTATCTGGAGTACGATTTTCGACATAGGCATGGGAAAGCGCGCCGTTTTTTGTCCTAAACGGAGCACGGGACACATATTTCGGACATCAAGGCTGTGGGAACCGATTGCATTCCGTTGTTGCTTCGTAGGGAAATGCTCTTTTTACGATCCAGCACGATACGATCGGGCCGATGAATCGACTCGATTAATTACGGTGTCGCAATTCGGATGTTTGCGGTGACGCGGCCTGCCGACTCCTAATTAACGTTCGTTCCAGACGTTCGATTTTTTAGATTTAAACTATTTCTAAAATGTGGATTATAATAACTATTTACAATGCAGTTTTTGGCGGGATCTTAGTCTGTCATGTAGTGTCACATCAGATATTACCCAATAGACCATTGCAGTAATAATCTGGAAAATTGGTTACCAAAACAAAAACTTCATAATCGACATTTGAATCTGTTATCTATTTCATACAGACATTTTTTTTTCTCGAATTGATTACGCTATTGGCCTAGCGAGGTCATAACAGCTTCGCCGGACTACGATCATACAGACAAACTGTCTGAGTCTAATGGCCAAAACATTTTTCCTTCTTATGGCATATGACGTATGGTTTAGACACGCAGCCTCCAATTTTGGAACGGCATACCACCTTGAAGGAAAACATTCCGAGGAAACTTGAACTTGAGAACTTTTCTAGTAGTAGTACAGTAAGTGGGAAAATATATAATTACATTTGTGAAAGTTTGGAATCCCTAATACGTCGTGGGCTGACGTGGTGATGATGCCCATACCTTCCTTCGGGGAGAGGCATATATCTCTGCATTTAGTCTCTTACAAGCTGATGATGTTGATGATACCACGTTACAATAAAATATCGAATATAAAGCAAACTTAAAAACTTAAAAATTATTGATTTTAGGTAAATGCGATTCTTGCTCTAGTATAAAAAATACTAGAGCAAGAATCGCATTTACCTAAAATCAATAATTTACTAAATAAAATGATTTAACTAACCAGGATTTCAAAACGAATTTTATAGTATAAATAACATGACTTTATGACACCTTTATAATCACACGTTTAGATTAATTGTTCCATCACAGTTCTGCATGCGTTTAGTAATTTATTTTCATCTATTTTTTTTTGTATTTACCACTGCGTAGTGGTAGGGCTTTTTCTAAGATCGCCTGGCTGGCTACCACCCTCAAATTGAAAATCCGTTGCCAAGCACCTGTTGGTGTGTTCCGGCACACGCACTTGAAAGCCAGTTCTCTGTTGGTTTAGCGTGTTTACCATCTATCTCATTTAACATTAAATGAGCTTGTGGTCAAATGTTAAATCCTATGAAGAAATAAAAAAAGAATGGTCTAGATAATTACAAAACTACATATAGAAACCCATACAGTTTGAAGCGATGTTCGTACATGCATCAAAATAATACGAAACGATATATAAAAAAAAAAAGTTTTTAGTTCCGGTGACCGAAATATGTGTTGCTAATCGAATAATCACATAGTAGAGAGATAATTTCGATAGGCAATAATTTGTCTGCTCCTATGATTTATTATGTTGGTACGTATCGCTTGGGCAATCAGAGCTTTTGCAACTTTAATATAACTAGCGTTGACCCACCGTGCTACTATAAAAGCCTTGACAAACCATATACCTAAACATTCTTCATGAATCACTTTAATCTACTGGCTGAAACCGCATGAAAATCCGTTCAGTAGTTTTTGAGTTTATCGCGAACAGAGAGACAGACGTGGCAGAGGACTTTGTTTTATAATATGTATTAATTGATTATTTCTACTACTACATGTACTACAACCTTGTCTATAATTAGAAATACATATATAGCACATATACTGAATGAGTTTCAAGATAAAAATAAAAATAATTTGAATTTTCGATTTTAAAAAATCGATAAATACCTATATGGGATGTTTATAATATATGAATATAAAATGTATATGTATGTATATAAGTATGTAGATGTGTATATGAATCGCACACATGCAAAAAAAGAAAACAGAGAAGACATTGATTACATTAAACACACACACATATGTATAAGAACATCCATATTCTGCACGATGGTAGCTAATTATGACAATCCGATAAAAAGATAACGAAGCGATACAAAAACGTTCCGATCGAACGGAACCAGCCGCGTCGCGTCGGTATTCAATTATGGAACAATAAACGTTCGGCGCAGCTATCGGTTCGCAAGGATTTTATAGATGTTAATTGTTAGTTTTATTAAGACGATCCTTTGAAAATTACCTTCTGCG
This sequence comes from Antheraea yamamai, assembly GCA_036509395.1. NCBI lineage: Eukaryota > Metazoa > Arthropoda > Insecta > Lepidoptera > Saturniidae > Antheraea > Antheraea yamamai. The sequence continues at coordinate 17,342,762 of AP028439.1, read as the reverse complement.
GTGGTTAAATACAGTCGGCCGCAACACGGGTGGCTAATAGCACATTAATTATTATAGGTTCCGATAGAGATAATACTGTGGCCGATTTGCGATTGTTAACGGTTACCTCGTTAAATTTAATCATTTACGTATATATTTAATCATATTAAAATAGATTTTTATTTATTTTTAATATCACATCAGTTCATGCATCTGTATTTTATGCCAAATCCTAATTATAGGGTAAATATATTACCATCTTCAGTCTAATATGCTAAAATGTAATGTATTTATTTGAGATGATAAATTTCACTAATAATTATATCCATAATATATATTATATCTATAGAATAGATAAATGTCGTCATTAATTGTGTCATTGTCGATAAAGTTTTTATGTAGCCATTCTACCATAACTTATCACTAGGTAGCGCTGTTCAAGAAATTTTCATGAAAGTTTATATGCGTATATACTTAAATAGAAATTATTTATACAATAATCTATTTGCTAAACCTATCAATTACAATAAATATAAAAATCGAATAACAGCAACATACGCATTACATATACATCAGTAAGTATTTTAAAAATTATTTTAATTACCAATTAAAATTCACTGTAAAAATAAATAACTTACATGTATCACCTGAGTGTTAATGGCACCTATACTATTGATAATATAGCAACAACCAAGTCAAGATTTATTAGTAGATTCAATGCAATTATGATACCTAGTTTAAATGCCTTAGTGTGTGACAATGATATTACTTCATCTTATATTACATTGACTTGCTCATCAGATGTCAATTCATAATACATTTGAAGACGCGGTCATGTTAAATCCACAAAGTGAATTTACTTTTAAATCCAATCTTTGGAACACATCTATAGTCTGTAGCTGGAAGGAGACAATCAAACGAGCATTTGATTATACATCACCGGCACGATAAATCCCGTAGGAATTGAATTTACAATTGCAACTGGTAAGAATATCATCCTGATCAATTTGCATCACTTGCATTTCATTTATCCATACACCATCATAGAATGTGTCCTAAACTTTTATAAATCTACAATGAAGCGTTAAGTAGTCAATAGGAAATCCTTATGCGATTCTGATAACAAACCACTTGTGCTAGAAAGGATCGCAAATACCACACACAACATAAATATCTTGTTTACGTATTTTGCGTCACAAATAGCTGATGTATACAGAGATATATTATTTGACCCGATTGACTAGAATAAAACCTCATTAAATCTGATAGTTTTGTCAAATGCCTTTTCATTAAATTCTACCGTAGCGTAAATTGATAATTTTATAGCTCTAAAGAATGTCCATTAGACTTATCTAAGTTCTCAGTTTAATTAAAAAAGCGGTTAATAAGGATTGATTATAAGGACTTTTAAAGCGCTAAATAGAAATGTAATTGAAGGATAATTGGTTTTGCAAGTTTACTTGGAACGCAGTAATGCTCAATAACGAGATTGCTGCTAAAATTACGGAAACGAACATTTTTAACATAAAAAGCTTCATGATTTGATTTTTAATTAGAGAATCTTTTCATAATAATCGTGTTTTGCTGTGTGAATATTATCTGTTTTTATAATTAAAAAAACACCTTTCCTCTATGTATTCAATGCAAATCACGTATATAATTAATCCCCATGGTAAAGATTGTTTATTTTATTTGTAATTGTTCATCTTACGTTTAGTTATGTAATTATATATACAATAGATTTGTTTAATTCTAATTCAAACAGTAGATTTTGGTAGCTATACAACTTAGGCAGGGTTCGCTTGCGAAAGAACTAATATTCCTCTTTTTCTATTTTAAGCTATCAAGTGCTACACTGTATGTTCCGTTGTTTCTGTATGAATTCCAAAGTGTGTGGTTGTTTAAAGGAAGTATGGACAATTCCTGTCAACTCCTCAGGAATAGCAGCTATTAGCAGAATCTGAAAAAAGCTGTTATTTTATCTTACGATGTTTGTTTAGGCTTAGGTGGATTATCTACACGTATGTTACTGATATTGTATAGAAGTTTCTGGAAAAAAACAATAAATAATATTTACTTTTAAAAATGATTTCATGGTTCAGGATTTTCTCTGCAATGAAAACAGTCGTATTACAAGTGAAAAATATTATTAAATTAAAATGAATTATATCTAAAATAATAAATTAATAACAAGAGGGAACAATAAATTAACTACCTCAATACATTTTATACATTATACCTGTTGGTTACAGTGAATCATATCGGAACGTTCTTACACAATTCAAGCGATATCTTCTAACGCAATGCGGTCTTGTAAAACAATATGCAAATGAACATAAAACATCATAAAACTAAACATGAAATTAAAATGAAACGTCCTTGCTAGTTCTAATCGATAAGTGCAATTCGAGGCACGGCATATGTAAATAAGAAATGTAAATATGTTTTTAATCAATGTTGAGGCTTAGGGCTTCGTATTAACAATGGTATCGGGAGTCAGAATTCAAATGTGTTGTGTATCAGTGGGACGCATCGCTCGCCCTTCGGTTCCTTGAACGCGGATGAATATTTATTTCGCATCGCCATTTAATATGAGACTCCATTGTTCGTAATTTGTCGTTAATGTCTCGTATCGGAAATCAGAATAGAACATTTTCACAATATCGATTCATATATTACTTTTATTGTCTTTAAAATTGAATACGGCTCTCACGATTTATTATTGGAATCTGTTTTGAATATCAATTGTTATTATAAGCTATATAAATTAATATAGATTGAATAGAAAATGTCTGAATGAATAAAAATAGTCTGTGGTGGTATAATTGTGCAAACATCGATGTAAATTAATTATACATTTAAGAAAACGTATGTGAATTTTATATTACTAATTTACATAATAAAATCAGATAACTAGCTTCTAATGCATTGTTATTTCTTCTGTATAATTGATTTGTATACTTCATACTAGACAACACAAGGTTATGTATACGCTTAGATAATAAAAATAAATATGGAACAGCTGTCATCATCGTATTATTATTATATAAAAAAGATATTCCGCAAAAAATCACAAAAGTATTGTTATTAATAATCGAATGATATAATACGTAAATAAAGAAAAAAAAATAAGCTCGTTGATAGCTGTAACGCGGGAACGCGATGTCGCGTCGTGTCGCCATCTTGCTAGAATTGTACGTGCAAACAATACTAAGTCAATACACCGTCTATGCACAAGAGAGGTCGTAATGTGCACAAATTGCTGTCATCATTGACACTAACAGGTGACGTGTCATAGATCAGATATTATTATATCTGTAATTTATTATGGACTGGAATGATTATATCAAAAGTAGTGTAGTATAAGGTAATCAATACGTATAATCGACTATTTTAAACAGTTAGTGATATAAACAAATTAATGAATGGTTTATCTAATACACTATACTAAGCTCATTGATTTTAATACGTACTGTAGGAATATATTAGTGTTGCCGAAAGTCTTGGTTTTGTTCTTGCGTTTTTGCAAGACCAAGACCGTCGAATTTTAACAAGACTAAGAACAAGACTGGCCGTTTCAAGACTTGCGCAACTCTTGCAGTCTTGCAGTTAAGTTATATTTGAACGTTACTGAGTATTTGGTTTCAATGTCAATATCGATAGGAATGACAGACCAAGCCATGCCTTAGTCTACATAAAAGTAAATTTCCGAAGCAAATTAAACCGCAATCGTAAGGTTTACTAAATACGTACTTTGAGTACGAATATAATATAGACGAACATATTAGTGATAGTCACAAACCGAAATTTAAAGTAAATTAAAAGTTAATTGAAAATCGACTACAAGCAAATGCGAATTCTAAACGCACAACTAAATATAATTAATTAATATTGTTTATCGGATCGGTGCGACCGGGGACACCTGACCCTGGGAAGGTTAATCGTTGGGACAATGTCAAACTATTAATTGATTTCATCGTATACCTTAATTATTCGATTGTTATTACAAGGTGTTCATTTGGAATAGGGTGTGTAATTAAAAAGTATGTGAATGTTTAAAATAGTCGATTATTTTGTAGTGCTGAAACATTTTGCTATTAAAAAAAACTTAGGTTTATTTCCTGAGACATTTTATGTTTTTATTTTTTATATTCTAGCTCTGTGAAAGGAGTACATAGTACCTGGGTACGGATATGATGCATTTTGATATTTATTAACAACAATGGGCTTGTTTGAAATGTCCCGTAAATGATACAAAATAAACACGCAAACCAAGATTCAGAATGATTTACATTTTTATTGAGCGGAGGCTGTCTCAACTTGTTCTTATTTATAAATGTTTGAAAATAGTTTGGTTATACCAGTACGCAGAGGTTGGTTATACCAGTACACAGAGGCAGTAACATAGCACCAACAATATGAAGAAATAATCAGCGTCATTGTTGAACCTGATAAGTTCAGATTATTTCTAGGATTATTAAAGAACCATCGGGGAAAGTTCGGTTCGGGTTTCTGCTGATTATCTTCTGACGTAGGAATACAGTTGGATAGTTGAAATAAGCCAATCTAAAACTTAATACAATCGGTCATAGATAGCGATATCAGAAATTCAGAGTTCTGATTTTCAACAGATACTATTCGCTTTAAAAACTCTTCAACTTCTAATAATACTACTAAGGCATTACCTAGTCTGTAAACTATTTCACAACATCCTACGACCTCCGCTGTAACGGCACAGATAATGAAGTCAGTATCGCGTTACGAACAATGAGATTTGGTTCAATCGTTCTAGAATCTACATTGATGATGTCAGTGTTGCATCAATGAAATTGCTAATACGTATATCGAGTGAAGTTTAAAATTTATATAACTTGTTAAAACTGTAAAGACATATTAAGCAATCATAACCCCACATTACGTAAAGTTTAGATGACGGCACATGTGTTTTCTTAACGTTAAATAACAGTATGAACAAAGATAGTAAAATACCAAAACTACAATGGGATTTAGCTGCTGAAATCACCGTCATGTCTTCATGTCGTCATTTTTATTGTATAAAAAATTATCTTCGCTATGCCAAATTTATAAGATTCGATGTTTTACCTGTTGCCAGAACTGTGCGAGTAAATATATCCTCTCTTTCTTGAAGAGCCAGTCCATGGAGTGCATAGCTTGCACCTCCGCCTCGGGTGCGGCGGGCAGGCTGGCCGCGCCCGTTGGGTGCATTCGGCCTCTGCGCTCTCACGCCAGCCCCATACTGATAGTCTTACCAGACCCGGCAACCGAATAACACGATTACCGAACGTAACATTCTTATATTACAAATCTGATTCTTGCCAGCCAGTGTCGGTTTGTTCACAGTTTTAGTCGATTATAGTATCGATTGTTCCTTTCGCGTGTCGTTTCAATCTGAAAAGGAGAAATGACGTTGAAAGAAATAAAGAAACGCCTTTCGATTCTATTGTTAGGAAGGCAGACAATCGGCCACTCGGGCGTTTTCGTGTCGAAACTAATTTGTATACTGTTTGATGTGGAACACGATAGATTACGAAAAATAAAATTGACAGGTTCGTGGATACAACCACAGAGTCAAAAACCTGCGAGGTGTAAATGAAGGTTTATTTATAATATTTTTACCAGGTAAATAATAATAATACTCAGTCACATTTCCGGTTATAGATCTTACTAGTGGAAATCTAATGAAAATAACCTAAAATTGATGACGGAATATTTTTAGAAATTTTCAAATAAAATATAATGGAAACTATAACCAAATTAACTGTATTTATTCGATTATATTTAAATAAGATTAATAAATTAAATTGTAAATATACCTACTAATAATTATTTTTCTTTAATATCAAATAAGTAAAATATTTTGTATTCGCCATTTCTCGCAACTTTGCGATTATACCAGCATATTCATTGACACTTTATTTTTTATCAAGTACCTATCATTGCAATCGGATTAAAAAGTTTAGTTGTGAAATAATGGGCAACATACATAGTTATTTTAGAATTTGTTATATTAGTGCGCAATTATTTTTTTAACAAGCAAGCACAATTATATTTATAGTGGGCGATATTATAACGAATTTGCGATTGTTTGCTAATTATTAATTACTATAACGTACATGGTTTATTTACATTACTTAGTTTACATGAAAACTAACTCCATTTAAAACGTACAGTCGTAAAATAAGACTTATGAATTAATAGAATATGTGATAAAAACAGGCTGTAGCGATTAGAAAATTTGAAATTTCTGGATGTATTCGTTATAATTGTAAAAAAAATGAATATATATTAAAAGTCAATCTACACCAAGATTATAAAGGTAAAGGAGTTTGTTTATTTGAAAGTGTTAATATTAGGAATTACTGGTTCGATTTCAAAAATCCTTTCAGTGTTAGATAGATAGTTCATTTATCGAGGAAGGGTATAGGTTATATATCACATTAAGACCCATAGGAGCGGAGCACCAATGAAGAATGTTTCAAAATCGAGGTTTTTTTTTCGTTTTGAGAGCTTCCGCTGCGTGGACCTTGCTAGGCTAGAAGCTAGTATCTAATATCTGGTTAGTTTTTGTAAATAATGACAATATAACCATACCACTGTCATGTTAGCGTGGAAAACACTATTTTAAAAGTAAAGAAATATTTAAAAAATACATAACATCTATTTTAAATTTTTATATTGACCAAAAAACATTATATTGCTACACGGAAAAGCAGAAATACTGATCCGATCTGAAAATCCTTTTACTGATAGAGAAGACTACGTTATCCACATTGCTATAGGTTAGTTTTCATTATTATTAAATTTTATATTTTTTAACACTTGCAAAGTCACAGGCAGTTGCTATGGCAGTATATTTAGTGATCGATATAGCGGTTTCTAATTTTGAAACTCTTAGTATCGTAATTTTTCGTCTGTTCTGAGTGTAATTCTACTTATTGGTCAAATCATTTATTCAATTTATGTATTTTTCTAAGTTAAAAACACTAACAGTGATTTGTGAATTTATACATCACTGAGAAGATAAGAAAGCTGATTGTATATTTCAGGTAATGTTTTTATTTAATAAACGCTTTGCTCTTATGCCTCGGACAGTCTCCAAAGGTGGACCGCGAGGGTTGAAACGGTGAATTACTGGCGTGTCAATCAATAAACATGATAAGTGCAGGAGTTTCGTGCGCCCGATATGCAAACAGGATTACGCGGCACGAATGTTCCCGCCTCCTTCGATCGATTAGTCGATTGTTACAATTGATTCCGCGTTCCAAACGATTAAATGCAAATTATCGATTTTTTACCAGCTTTGATTTTATACCAATTTTAGGTTTTAGGCTGTGAGAGAATGAGATATTATTCGTAATGTACACGAAATATATAATACAAAGAGAGAAGGCGAGCGCTTAAGGCACTCTGTCGATTTTGTTTAGGTAACACTCTCAAGGATGCACGGCACACCTCGGCTTGGGCTGTTACCGAAAAAGATCCCGATCTGACCTAGCTAAACTATTCTAAGCTATTCATACATATATTCGTTTGTGAATTATACAATTGAAATTGCATGTTTCACAAACGCATACGTGTATATCGGAAACTTTTAAACTATTGCTTGATATTTTTGGTAAGTTAATCTTACATCAGCTACGTTTTACGATTACCTTGTGTCGGTAAATTTGGAGTTCGTTTGTATTGTCATTAAAATAGTACGAGATTGTGGTTAATAATTACATTATATAAGTACACATGATACTACGAAAACAGTTTCTCGACCACATCTGATTCACATCACATTTTGATGAGAACGAAGACGCGTTTAAAAGTAATATTTTAATGACAAATTTCACGCTAATATTACAATAAAAAAGTGACTCAGCAAAAAGTTTGTACTTCAACGTTCAAATGCAATGAATTCTATGCTACATTAGAAGCGCAATTTCGTACTTAAAAGTGTCCACAAAGAGACAATTGTTTCATCAATAAAATAAATGCTACTCATTTTAACATACGTTAACAAAATTTTCGCTTCACTTATTTAACTAGTTTAGTTTGTGTCTTTTAATATTGTATTTATTTCTACATATAATTACAATCGAAATGTTGATTTTTCGAAACGTTTGGACGAACTGTGACGGGCCTACATACCATTACGCTTTTCTATAGGAAGTAAACAGTAAGGGTAATTTAAAATCACTGAAGGAGTTATACGAGATAAGCAGTTATGACAAAATTACATAAAATAAAGATGCTAACAATAAACCCATGTGTATGTCTTAAACATGTTACTGTACATAGACACTATTTAAAAATTTTAAAATACGTAATTCTCTTCACAGCAAAATAGTTGTGACGTGGACCAAGTAACGGGCACTAGTTTAATTTATTTATTAATTATGTTGATGTCGATTGTGTAGTTGGCAATCAGATTAAATGGGTCTAATGACAAGTGATCAGAAGTTGCACCCGGACAAACGTCACTTAACAACAAAATTTAGAATCGCGCGCACAAATCACAAAATTTAGAATCGCGCGCACAAATCGCAAAATTTTCCAATTTTTAAAATCCTATTTTTTCCATCCATCAATTTTTCTTTTCCCCCCACTTGTACACCTATGAAGTTGACTTTTTAAAAAAGTGAAAGATGGGCAAACGTGGACAAAGGAAGTAGATTCATATGCATCATTCCAACATTCTCGATCTCTGATTTTTTCCCAATTTCCACCCCTCAGAAGCTGATTTTTCAAAATTGTAAAAGATGGGCAGATGAAGTAGATTATTTTAATAAGTCCACATGAATAAGTAACGTGTTACCGCAAACACCGCTAGAAGTACTATCCAAGATGCAGAAAATGTAATAAATTTGTTATTCCACATTTCTTGTCTACTGCAATACATGGTATTTATCGGTTTGATGTTAGTTAATATTCATTAGTTGGGGGGGGGGGGGGGGCGAGATGCGGTAGATAAGGCCGGCAACGGCCGAGCCCCGCGCGTGCCCCGTTGGGACCTTATTATATTATTATCGTATCCAAACTGTCAACTGCTTCTGTTATACCTTTATTAGTTCGAATATTGATAACGGATATACTAGAAGCATTTAAGATCGCACAAAATATCAGTAATAGGTAATAATTTACGAAATACGCAGGTTTGTTATCATTATCACTTGTTAGAACTTCCTAAAAGTTTTTCTAATACCCTAGAAAACATGTTCTATAGGCAACAGCCCAAACCGAGGTGTGCCGTGCACCCTTGAGCTAGTTGTCAAAATAAAATCGGCTGAGTGCCTCAGTAGTCCGGTGAAATGTTCTATTTGTTTTTATGCTGTATAGGTTCTAGCGTTTCACTACCTTAAATCTAAAGGACCATGGCACCAGGTCGGGATAATGCTAAGTAGAAGACCATGCTATGGTCTCATCACGAAAGCTCCGATTCAGTAGCTAGGATTCGAATCAACTTCCATCGACGCGGTGTCCGAACACGCTATCAAATAAGCCAACATCGCTTTCTTATTTCCAATTTATTTCATTTGTATACAACAACCAAGCTATGTTACACAAAATGCCACGTATATTATACGATATACGATCAAATAATGTATGAATAAAAAATAGCCATTACATGACGGATTCAGAAAATACCGCCAAAAACTACAAACGTGTAGGAACATAATTAAAATGTTATTTTCAGTAGAATTAATTTAAAATGTATCTCTCAATACATCAAATACTGCATACAGTTTAATGTCGTTTCTGCAAATGAAAGACGAAGATTTTTATTATGATATTGTTCAGTATTATTCGTTATCAAAATGAAGATATAAAAACAGATAACAGGCATTGCGTTTCAAACGACCCATGCCGATTTATCTATGCAAAATTAAAAAAAAAAACTTATAAAAAGATCGAATAACTCTACTACCACAACAACATTCGAAATTTAAAAGCGGCATCGTCAAGTCAATCGAGCGTCTCGGGGTTGACAACAAATTTAACTTTTCCGTTGATTCTTTCAATTTCAAGTTTATATTCGACTTTAACTATTTGAAGATAAGGATTATTTTCGTTCTATTAATGTTTAAATAATCGGTATTAATAAGATTGTCATCGATAGTGATCTCAAGGAACACCGGTCGCGTGCCCGTCGCCGGTTCGCGATCGACCGTCGCTCCCTCTATTTAGTCCGTTTTCGAACAACTTTATCCACGTCACAAATCCAAAATTATATCCCGAGTTTAGTTATTATAATATAAATCGTTTGAAATTAACTGTGAATTAGAATTGTAAATTTTTCGTGTCGTTAAGTGGTTTGTGGACTGTTTAAAAAGAGGGAAAACAATGGTTTTGGATTTTTTTTTATAAAACATTTTTTATCTATGCAGACTATAAATAAAAATTCATTATTTACATTGTTCTGTGGTAGTCTTTTGGCCGATACTACATACTTACGGAGTCTTTATCGCCAAAACTACATGGTTTGTTGGATTCTTTTAACATGCAATAAAAATCAAAAAAGTTGATTGCAGTTTTAAATAAGGCGTTTTGACTGTTCTGCTTTAGCTGATATCAGTAATTTATCAGATACGTAAATTTGGTATTAAAACCGTACATTTTTTTTACTTTTAAGAATTTTCTCAAATAAAATTAAGGACTGTAATTGTGGCCGGTGATGTTACTGACTTTTGGCACCTTTTGAAGACCTTAGGCCATCATCAGATAACAGAGACTATTATTTCTCTGATATTAACAAGAGAAGACATGTTGGTGTAGCCCAAAGGTTAATCTATGCCATAGTCTTATTATGTCATCATTTTAGTGTCCCAATGCATGATATTTGATCACAAATTGAACACTGATGATTATTGCTATTATCGAGTATAGTTCAATGATCTAACAAGATAGTGGCCCCCTTGTTAGAACTTTCCTGGGAGTTTGGTGACATATCTGAATTCATCTTCCAGGGTATTATTTCGTTTTTTTTGTACTAGTTCCGTAAAATGACTGCACAATACCGGATGGAAAGTACGGTACAAAAACAACAGTCACTGTCGGTGTTAAAGGGCAACGGTAGTCGTCGCCACCATGCCGACCTGCAAAAGTTGCTCTTCACGCGTCGTTTAAAGGTCCCGATATACTTCAAATGTGCACAATAAACGAATTACTACATGTAAATTGCCACCAGTATTAGAAAATATTAAGGCAAATAAAATATAATTGTATGAATCTATACATATTATAAAGCTGAAGAGCTTGTTTTTGGTTGAACGCGCTAATCTCAGGAACTACTGGTTCTAGTTGAAAAATCTTTCAGTGTTACATAGCTCATTTATCGAGGAAGGCTATATATCATTACAAATGAAGAATGTTTCAAGATCGGGGTTAACGTACGTATTATTTTAAAATGTTTTCATCCTCTACGCAAACAAAGTCGCGAGTTAAAGTTATCGTGAGCCCAAAGTAACTATTCCACGCAGACGAAGTCGCGGGCAGAAGCTAGTAAAATATAATGTTATGATTAAAAAATAAAACCCAATAGATTACAGTATAATGACCCGCCAAAAACTCAATATAATATGGTACCGATTTCAAAATAACACTATTTTTCATCCCTGCAACTGTCAGTGTTGACCTAATTTTCAATTTCTTTGACTGCTTAAATATATTTAAATCAATTTTAAGGCAGATTTATGTTTTTCATAGATGTTTCGAGTCTTGCAAATAAATGTTAATAGCTTTTAAAAAGGCCCGTTCGTAAAATATATATTCACTAAATCGTCGTGACGTCACATCGCGTGGCTCCAATGATTTACACACTCAAACTAAAGAGATAAACATTTACGAGTCCGGTAACAAAAGAGACAGGTGCTTCACAAAACCGAAAGCGACGCGACCGCGAACATTTTTATTGTTAGTTGTAAATATAAAGAAACTAAGATACAACCCCTTTAAACTCATTCGTCCACAGCGCGACGCATGCTATGCGATGCGATGCGATGATTTATAGCGATCGTTTCACAGCTCTGTCATCATTAAGAAAATAGAGGATATTTTTGGCGGGATCTTGGAATGTCATGTACCGGATTTTATACGTTGTGTAACTTGACTCTATATATGGTAATGTGGGTGGTACTTTACGCAATATAGTTTTGTTATTGTGCTCAAGTGAAGTTGATGGGAAATAATATTATGGAAATGAATTCTGACTTGCCACAAAAATTACGTGGAAAGTTGTAACAAGACGGTCATCATCTTGTTAATTTATTGAAATGATCGCAGGAAACTTGTAATATCCTAACCTACTGCACAATAGCAGTAATTATGTACTAGAAGATTGGTTGCAAAAAAAAGTAAAGTATTATCTTCTGGGATATTTGGACGATTACCGCGATAGTCGGTTATTAGTTATTACCGTGCTTGATTGCTGGATATATCATATACGCACCAGTATGTTATCATAAATGTTGTGTAGTATTATGCCCTACAGTCGCCCCATGTACGTGCATTTAATCAAATGAAATATGGGAAATTTATAGCAGGGATAACTTATTTACTTTCACGCAAATATATCTGGTTTTGTTTATTATTACCTTTCACTGTTATGAAATAAACATGTTGCTCGAAAGAACATTCCTAGAAAAAAACAAATAAAAAAAAGCGAAAAAAATACTTACAATAAATACAAATAATTCAGAATATATTAAAGAAAAAAAAAACTAAAATATTTTTGTAATAAACTACATAATTTTATGTACGTATTACAATGCAAATTGATCCAAAACAGTCGCATATATTTTTCTGTATAAAACAATCCTAAATCGGAATAGCGAGATTACCCCTCACACGCGTAAAAACTTCGAAAATACATCGAAGAAATGATAATAGACCACTAAATTTACAATTCCCAATTCCCGTTCTAAGTCATGTCTCAAAGCAGGAAGGTTTATATTCGAATTGATCTATATTAAACGTAAGCAGACTAAATATTGTTTGGAAACAAAAATCCAGTAGTAAAATCTATCGTGCATCGAAAAGCGGTTCGTGACAAAAAAGTTTTTAGCTCCCTTTCAATCAATGCCTTTTAGTTCGGCATTTGATTTCTTTTTCAAAGTTTTTTTTTAACCTAATTATTCATTAACATGCGATTGGTAATTTCTTAATACAGATATTCAATTCGTTAACGTACACAAGGACAAAAGTTTATCTTATAAAAAAATCCATTCACGGTATTTAAAAAAAGTTGAGGCAGTCATAAGGGCTGGCGACAGAAGTGAAAACTCAAATCAATGAAATGAATGTTTTCTTTTGAATTTTTAAATAAATTATAGCGTGAATGGTAACATTTAAATTGCAGGATTTGTTTATTGAAATTATTAACATTAGTGTGATTTTCATATCTATTGACACTCGGAGCAATAATTATATACATTTTTATAAAGTCTATTAATCTACAAATATATGATGAGCTGCAAAATATGAACATTACATGTACACAGACGCCTACACTACGCGTTGCTAGTCTGATGAAAGCCGCGCAAGCGCAATACGGCCGGTCATGCTCACGTAGCATGTCATGACGCGAAATTTATCTGCTGCCAAAAATACCGATCAACGCGTCTAAAGAAGTTTTCACTTCAATAATCATTTATAGTTTTAGCTGAAAAACGTTCCAAAATTTACTTAATTTTTATTATGAATACAAGTAATTTTTAGCCAAAAAATTGTGATGTTTACAAGAATATAAAAATATTGTTACATGTAAATATTATTTTTATCGTGTCTTTCCTGTAAACGTCAATATTTTAAAGAAAAAACATTGCAATTTCACCAATTTCGCGCCAAGAGAGCACACAGTTAAAACGAATATCATAATAACAAAAAAAAATTAAATCAAATTTCGAACCGTTCCCTGGAATACTTTCCCGCCGTCCGTGTTCCTATTTATTTTGTTTCACCATAGAGTTATCAACGCCGGTTATACTCTGTGGCGCGAAAGATTAATCATGTTCCGATATTCGTCCATTTTTGCGATTCGATATTTGAAAATCTGTTCCAGGTTGCCCGCCCTTTGGACTGCACTCGGAAATTCTGAAATTCGATTATTTCATTGCCTGTTCTTTGATTGATGATTCTTTTTTTATTCATTCGGTATCCGAAGTGGACTTTGAGCATGCGTTAAGTGCTTTGTCTGTTGTGAGTTTTGACGGAATGTACGCGGTTCTCGTTTTGAACTGAATTTGTTTTCTTTTTGTTTTATCTGTAGATATTAGCTATAGAGACACTACTGTTTTTTAATTTTACTTTATGCTAGTTGACCGATCAGCCATTCTTAATCTGGTTCTAAAAACTATCTATTTGTAAATTTATTTTAAATAAAGTGTATGTATATGTTGGCGATTTATTGTTGTTCAAATGACATCTTTAGTAAAATATGCCAAAAATTTTACTACTATACATAACAGTTTGGAGGTCATTCAGTATTACGTAAGCAGAATTTTTATAATTTGTGACCGCCCCATTCCCTTGGTCAGAAAAAATAAAGAAATGCTCTTAGCCCCCCCCCCCCATGCTTACGCAAACATTTATCTGTTCCGGTTTAATAGATAAATATTGCTGACGTAATCACTATCCGGACCCTCCATCCCCTATGTCATCAAAAATAAGCAAATTAAGGACCTCCCCCCTCCAATCAGTACTTACGTAATATTTGAATGACCCCTTACACAGTACTAGCAACTGGCCGTGTCTTCGTCCATATTAAATTAGAATACAAAATTTAAATACAGTGTAACATCGCCTAGTAATTTTAATGAAATAAAATATCTCTGTATTATTAAAAATCATTCGAAATTGAACCATAAATTCGATGTGAATAAATATAAAATGAATGAATAGATAAAGATAGAACAATTCATGTTATTCTCCCTATAAAGTATGTACATTTAATCGTACACTTAAATGAATTTGACCAAGTGATCAATTTCAATGGACGATAAGGCGGCAGTGTAACGCACCTCGATCACGCTAGTGAAGCGTCGCGGCCCATTAAAAGCTCGATTATCGATAGAATTGTATCGATACGTCGCGTGCTTGTGTCGCGTGATATTGAACGCTGGTGGCGATATATTTGACAACTGTATATTTGTAGTCTTCGTTAGTTTTATTAAGACTGTTTTGTTATTGACTAGATATGCCCGTAGCTCCGTCCGCACGGAACCTAATGTAAAAAATCAGTGACTAATAAAGTCATAAGAATGTAGTTCATTTACTCATCATCAACTTTTCTCTCGTACTTAAGTCGCGTCGTCATTAAAATTCTAATAACTTTTGATAGAGTGAACCGATTTTAATGAAACCGAGTTTAATTGGTGCTCGAGGATACGCTTTCTTATGTATTTCCTTGGAGAAGTTTTATTGAGAACTGCTAAAGAACAGTGATGCGTGTTCAAACAAACAGATAGACAAACATTACTAATGATTTTACTACTTATTTCAAGACAACTGTAACAAAACTTTTCACAAAACTCTAAAAAGTACAGACACGTTACATTTACATTCTTATTATATACTAGCGGGCCCGGCGGACGTTATCCCGCCCTGATAATAAAAAAATCTTGACAAATTATATACCTAAACCTTCCTCATGAATCACTTTATCTTCTGGTGAAAACAGCATGAAAATCACGGCACGGTAGGAAAAAACTTTCGTTACGCGTTAAGTATAAAGTATGTCTATCTATCTGGGTCTAGTAGTATACCCAAATGAATAAATTGTAATTAAGTATTTATACTACGGGACTACGTATAGTATATAGTTTATTTGCATTCCCGTATATGTAATTTAAGACATAAGCCAAAGAAGTATCTCTTCCTCCGCGCGCACACACTGATACACGCAGTATTTTTCATTAATTTCAGGTTATTTTTCATACTATTGCGGGGAATACATATCAGGTGTATTCTATTCTATACTAAATACACCGAAGCAAGTATAGCGTTTTTTTAGAATTCAGTAGGTTATATCTCATCATGATAAGTCTGGTTTGTGTCTAAGCGATGATAATTAACGTCTTAGTACTTTATATTGTACTCTTTATATAGTATTATATACTTTATATAGTACTTTATATTGTACTTTATATTGTACTTCTTCATTAACTGTTTCCAAACGAGATTTCTAAGCTTAGAATGCCGCCATTTTTATCTGGCATACTTTAATGTGAGGTTATAAAAGTCGTCGGTTTAACAAAAGAATATCAATAATTATTATATTAAAGTTACTTAAACTATAAAATAATAGGCTGTGCCCGCGCATTCACATGTGTTTATTATTTCTTGTAATAATTATGTATTAATAAACTACATATTATGTAAATATTTTGTTTTCATATATCTAAGCATATCCATTATTATGAGTAAATATTAAATGGCACACAAATGTGCATGTTTTGTAGCGTCATCTAGTGGTCAATTATAGCGTAAAAACTTTTTCCATGAAAAAACACTTATTTGTGCCAACTTTATTGGTGAACCGTGAAATGATGTTATATGTTATATGATATACATAAACATAAAATGGATTTGATGGATGACTTCTCAAGAAAAGGTTATCTGAAAGTTCATTAATGTCTTACTATTGGTTTTCAAAGTTTAATTATTCTATCGAATTGTTGAAGATATTTTTCCATATATATGTATATTAGGCTGGTCGTTAAAAATTAAATTTTTTGCGACGCCCCCTGAAAAGCTTCCTTTTGATGAAAAAACACTGGGAAATTTTTTATTTTTTTTTTTATTCAAAAGAACACGTGCCTCTAGACGATCTAAGTTAATTTTTGGTATAATCATTTTTTCTCTGAAAGTATCTTATTAAATTTGAAATAAATATTATTTTAGATTTGAAAATAGTTAACAATGAAACTCCTTCATTTTTGGGCTTTTTATACTTCTGGGAGCAGTCACGTATGAATTATTTTCATAAAAAGATCTTAAAAAAATATCAGATGCGCATGCGCTGGACGTCTTGTTTGAAGACCCACAATAATTCTTAAATTTTTGAATTTAGATTTTTGTTTATTGTTAATTTGATCAAATATTGTTATTTTTATTGATTTGAGTTCTATAATTTTTTATATTTCGAATAAAATTGTATTTTTCCTGAAAAATTCCCAAAAAAAATGATTATACCCAAAAATTAACTTAGATCGTCTAGAGGCACGTGTTCTTTTGAATTAAAAAAAAAAAAAAAAAATTCCCAGTGTTTTTTCATCAAAAGGAAGATTTTCAGGGGGCGTCGCAAAAAAATTAATTTTTAACGACCAGCCTAGTATATATATATATACACGTATATATATATATATACGTCATACGAAGTCATCCATCAAATCCATTTTATGTTTATGGCCTTGAAAATCATTTACAAATTCGATAATTCTATTTATTATAAGAAGTCAAATGAAACTCATTCCACGTGGAATACTGAGCTCATAAAACAACATATTAACTTTAAAAAACTTACTCCAGTATAGATGTAAATATATACAGTTATAATCCAAATCATAATTAATTATTATCATTACCAATTATAATCGTAATGTTGGATAACCCTATAACAGCTACGTCATAAGACTGACTCATGGAAAAAAGTTGAGGTAACGTCGAGTATACAACTGTTATATCAATATAATTTTAAAATAAGACGTGGCAATAAAACACGATAGGGATTTTTTTTTTGTGTTTTATTATTTGATCCTGTATTTTGTAATATAAGTGTCTTTTTGCGTTATATAGTTTAGATATTGGACATAAATATACATCTAATACAAATCCAGTCTCACGATGTTCGTCCAGGATGAACACCGATACTAGTCAACCGATTTTCATGAAAGTTGTCATTTATGTATAATTTGGTCCAATTTGAGAGATAGGATAATTTATTATCCTTTAATGGCCTCAATATATTGTAATTACATATTAAATGATTAATGTTGATTATTGTTATTAATTGTAAGTTATATCTGTCTCGAACAGATGGCGCTTTAAATTAGTTTGTTGACAGAAAACTGCAGTAGCGACTGTTATATATATATCATGGCGTTACGTTTTAATTTTCATAATTTTAATTCAACATGTAATACTGAGCCACAGCAACACGTTGCCGGGTCAGTTAGTGCATTAGAAATAATAACATGATATATATGTTCTGAGATATTACTAAAACAGTCTAGAAAATTCTAACAAGGTGTGCCACTATCCGTACACTAAAGTAATCAGCAAACTTTACAATAATTACCCTCTTGATAATGGCTGTAATAATTTTTAATAGTGGGGAACGATTGCCAAAGATGTAAATTAGCCACTGCAGTCTCTGAACATCAATATTAAAATAGACTTGGATGCGAACTGAGATTAATCGCATACACGTTGTAATATTGAGAACTGAATTAGGACAAGTTCTGTTCCTCTTTAAATGATTTAAGTATATTTGTGGTGCTTCTGCAATATAAGTCTTTATTTGCTCTCATTGTCTTGCATTAACACGGATAGCCAACTGTTTCATACGAACTTAAACCTGAGTGTAAATGACTTATGTACCAAATTATAACATTTGAATTTGGCCTTTCTTTGTTTATTGTATCACTAGCATTCACGTTTGTGCTTTAAAAGATAAATTATACTATGATAATTAAAATGAACAAATTAAAAAAATATTAAATATATTAATTATTTTCAATTTATAGTTTTTTATTGTATTATTTAATACAATTAAAATTCCAAACAACTCTTATTAATGCCTCGTATAAATCTATATTCTATAAATAAAATAAACACTTTTGACGATGAATGTACACCATAACACGCAAACGTATATCATGTTACTTATGCTAGTGAATGTACAATAACCGTCCATTGTTATAATCGATTAGTTTCAAATATTAAGTTATTGTTATCTTAACTTACGACCTGAATAAATATGTTACAAATACACTATAGGGTTAAGTTGGGATTTTAAAAATGAAACATGATGTATATACCTTTATTTGGATTACGAATATTATAGGAACTTTTTAAATTTTCTCATGGTTTAGTGGTAGCGCCACCAGTCGCTACTTCGAAGTACGTGTGATCGATCCTATACAGGCCCGTATTTCTTTAAAAGGACTTATCGTAACGACTTGTCGTGATTGGTGTTAATTTATTTTTCGCATATTCTCAAATTAATAAACATAAGATGCGATGATAATTATTCCCCACTCAGCCGCTTGGTAGGTTGACAAATCTTTCTAGCTAACTGCCACACACGGGTTTTAACTCCCGCTATAGTGGCATGATGAAACATCTTACGTATACCCTGTAATCAAGCGGAGTAGAAGAGGTTCGGTACACTATGTACTCGACTAGATCGCTATTTTCATGTACATGGTGATAAACCAGACACAGTGATCCTCGTTCGTGTTGTCGCTTTTCGGTTTCAGCCTGCATATTGGATATGACGATTACCGATGATTTGTTTGATCACGTATTAATGTGTAACGATGATGGCTTCATTGATAGCATGTTCTGACACAGCGTCGAGAGACGTAGGTTCCATTAACTGAATCGGAGCTTCCGGTGAAGGAAAACATCGAGATGAGACTGTAGCATAGTGGTAGGGTTATTTCTAAGTCCACCTGGCTAACTACCACCCTCGAATTGAAAATCTGTCGCCAAGCACTTGTTGGTGTGTTCCGGCAGTTGCATTTGATAGCCAGTCCTTTTTTTATGTCATAGCTAGGAAACGTACAGGTGGGTCACTTGTTGTTAAGTGATCACCACCGTCCATAGACACTAACAACACCAGGGAAGTCAAAAGTGCGTTGCAAGCCTGTGTTTGGAGGACAGGGAGGGAGGGAGGAGAGGAGAGGGGAAGTGGTCCTCCGGCGCTCTCACTGACCTAACGAAACGCAACAATGCAAGCACTGTTACTTCACATCGGTTTTTTGTGAGAGGATGATACTACCCCGGGCGAGCCGACCCATTCGTACTGAAACCAATAATAGCTTCAGCGTGGCTCTACCTTTTTTTGTTTTTTCGATCTGACTCCGCTATTGACCAAGCAAGGTCTTAACAGCTTCACCCGGACTACTAAGGCGAGCGCTTAAGGCACTCAGCCGATTTTATTTTGACAACTAGCTCATGGGTGCTCAGCACACCTCGGCTTTGGCTGTTGCCTGATACATGCAATTCGCGACCTATCTTTCTGAGCTAACCTAAGCTAAGCTAACTATTCATACATATATGAGTTGTTGAAACATACATGTGCACCAAGCATATAAACCTCAACAACTCTTATATATATTTCGTATCGGATAATATTCTAAACTATTTCAGTTTGATAAGGGAAAAAAAAATAAAACCCTTCCACTTGCATGTGTAAGCGTGTATGCGTGCACGTGTGTGGAGGTGATATGTGTAATGTTGTCGCAGTGATGTAAGATTTTGTGTCACTGTATCGCACAAGCAGCGTACTCAAGGGCTCCACGCCGAGGGAACGGACCTAGGCTTGAGCCGCTGCCGAGGGGGGTCTAGTCTGGTGCGCGGGAGCGAAATTTATCCCCAGACCACGGCGGCGTGATCTGTGGTTACGCAGGCGTGGGCGTGAGCACGCTCTGTTTGGAGAGACAGGCTGGTACTGATAGTTCACTATCGTTATTTCATCGGGAGGGTCGGTAAAAATATGTCGCGGACGTCTTTTACAACGCGCAGCGTTCGGTACGGGTTCGTATTTTGCGGCGGATACCGCTAACGGACTGGGATGATTCGCGGCTTTTTCAAAATAACTAATCGTAAGTGATTTTACGTACGCCTAGATAGAAGGCATCTCTAGGTCTCTATGTAGATTGACTCTCCGGACGTACCACGGGGCACGGTACTTTAGTAGAAGGGTTTTGAAGAACCTGAAATATGAAAAATATTTTGAAAAAGGGAAAAAAGGGAAAAAATAACAAGGGAGGAAAAAAATAAAAAAAGGGAGTGAGGAAACTCCAAAAAAAAAAAGGGGGGGAGAACAAAACAAGGGTCACTCTATCTATATGTGACTCGAAATTTAAATGTTTGTCTAATATAACACCGAGATATTTGACTTCGTCGGCCCAAGGTATATCGGTTCCGTATAGCCTGATTGGCTCGAGGTTATTTCTACGTCGTAAAGGATCGAGCGTGGCTCTACCACCTACTAAAAAGTCCTCTCTAGGTTTGGCGTGTTTACTATCCTTAGATCGCATCGTCATTTAACAACAAATGAGATTGTAGTGAAACGGTACAACCTATAGGCATAGACAAACAATCCGGCGAACATCTACACTAGATGACGGCGACTGTCACAATATTAATTTATATCGAACGGATATTATCTACATATATTTTTAGTCTAGATATTTTGTAATGAAGCGATAAAGTCACCTGCTGGTCTTTAGATCAAATATTATATCACGACAATTCATCTATATTTAGAAACGTTATGATGTAGGACAGCTTGTCACTGGCTGAAGAGTTAGCCAAGAAGCGCGTCTACTTTATTTTGTATATATAAATAAAATTGAAGTGTCCTGTTGTTTAGTCTAATCTCAGAAACGACTGTACAAATTCTGACGACGAATTTACCAGTATTTTTATTATCTAGACTACATATCATTACGGTTTCCCTTTAGGGTTCATGAGAGTGATTATAATATTGAACACAAGTCATTTAAAAAAGTAATTCCCATGAAAAAATAAGTCGGAGGTAACAGCTAGTGCAAAATATTTTCATACTTCGATTATCGTTTGAGTATATTTTTATTTAAAATCAGATAAATTAATTTCTAGGCTTTCGTAATATAGGTCTTATTTCAGGCTAACATTTGGAGAAAGGGGAACAAAAAAAAACAAATTTCAATAAAGAATTATTAGAGAAAACGAAAAAGAGATATGTAGTGTTTTCTTCGATGTGTATACTTTTGTTAGGCACCAATATTGGTGCCGGAACAACGAGTCGCGATTGGTGATGTTCTTTTTAAAATCCGTACAATAATTAGCACCAATTAGAACGTCACTTGTATCTAGCGCTTCGTAGAAAAATAACGATTATTCAATTTGGTCAAATTACACTCCTCTTTACTGCTAAGTCAACGTAATTTTCTCAAGCTACTTGAATTTCGCAGTCACCGCGTCCTCTTAAAATATAATATATGTGTAACTGATTTTTTTAAAACTTTAGTTTTTCCTATATCCTCGGGCGTAGTCTGAGACTTTGTTATTCATCTATTTTTATTACTTCTATATTATAGCGTCCGTCTTGTACATTTATAATATTCCTCATGTCTCAATATCTATGGTAAGATATATTTTGACAACTCATAAACTTTTTCGTTTATGCATGGTTTATTATTTCTTTTGTATATATTGTAAATATTGAGCTTAGTTTTTTGTTTTATTTTTTCCTTATTTCAAATGTTACTGAAGAATAAATATTATTTGACATACAGTGTCAATATACAATACAGTGTAAACTCTTTATAACGAATTGTAAGGGACCAAACATTATATTCGTTATAAAGTTTTCGTTATAAGGAGGGAAGAGAACAAATAAATTTGTGGTAAATCAACCAAATTGAACTAATTTCCACGTTATAGATAGTTTTTCGTTATAAAGAGCGACGTTATAAAGATATTACACTGTAGTTTCCATAATAAGGATTATTACATGTTATATATTTGCAAATATACTACTGGTTAATTTCTCAATTAAACAGAAATTAGTAAATCTGTGCATATAACAGTTTATTTAAGTAAATAAGCATTTAGTTGGCCTAATGTTAAGTGATTACTAAAACTTTTATCTCTAACCTTCACATCTTAGGAATATGTTGGAATACCTTGTAGTATTCATAACGAAACTATTCGAGCTGGATAAACGACTTAATATATCGTTGCTATAGTTAAAGGGATATATAAATATTTGTGATACACACAGCCCTAGTCTAGACCAGAAATAACTAACGTCCAACGATAAAATAATTGTGCAATAAGTTAGTGGAGAGACTGCTGCGATCTGCCAATGGAGTCAATAATTTTGAATGCTTGCCAGCAGGTAAATGTCACAGATCTATGCCGGAACGGGTTTACAGTGTTGCCAGAATCAAAGAGCGTCATCTCCTTAATCATTCAATAAGTGACGATGTGTTGAAAAATGTTAGTAATCTATAAAATAAGTTTCGTAAGATTTTCTGTTATTACTCCTTATCAAAAATAAATATACGTCGTGATGAAGGAGTTACAGAGGTATCATTTAATAATGTATCCGATAAATTCCCAGTACGATCGTAAAATAAAACTATAAATTAAAAAAAAATAACAATATCCATTGATCCGCAGGCTGGAAACACATGTGCGTGATGTGAGGGACGGAGTTATACGACTGAAGGGGACAGTGTGTAATTTTTCTTTTTTTTTCAACCATCGGAGGCACCGATTTCGCCACATGTTCGGAGCTTTGATGGTTATAAAATTGGTTAGTGGGGCTTGTGAGCAAATAAACAACGCTGACATTGTTTTTTCGGGAGTTTTTTATTGACTTCTATAGACGATGGGCTAGTGTTTTTATGTATAGAATATCTAATCTGTCATAAATAATTATAATTATATTTCTACTAGTTGGTGCACGCGAATTCGTTCGTGTATAAATCTATACTAATATTATAAAATTGAAGAGTTTGTTTGCTTGAACGCGCTAATCTCAGGAACTATTGGTCCGAATTTGAAAATTTTTGTCTGTGTTAGATAGCTCATTTATCGAGGAAGGCTATAGGCTATATATCATCGCGCCAAGACCTATTGGAGAGGAGGTCCAATGAAGAATGTTTCAAAATCGAGGTTTTGTTTAGCGGACGAAAGCGCGGACAGTACCTAGGGGAAATAAATCTTTAATCTGGATCAATCGTGGATTGGACTTTAATTTTTTAATTGTAATTTTGTTATTATACTTCTTTTAAATTTTATCATTATAGCTTAGACTTAATAATTAATAAAGGCTTAATGACATTTAGCTCAGATAATAGTCCGAGTCAAAGACAATGTATCCTACAGTAAGGCACAGAAACGCAGTTGTTAAGCAGAAAAGAAACAATATGGCCGCGAAAGATTTTTGAAATGAAATAACGCAATCACAAAACGTTATTAATACAAAGCGTCCCATCGCTAAATTCTGTTTACTTTTCAATAAACATATCTATAATTACAAAAGGTATTTGTGTGCATACGATTTCTAAGAAATAAAAGAGGTGTTATTGTTTTTAATAGACAACATCCTATTCATATTACACGTATCGACGATAAGTTATCAGAGTCGAATTGGTATGCATTGACATTTTCTCACGGTACATACGAAGAATTGTGAGCTTTGTTTTACACGGCTAAAGTCTAATTTACGCTGACAGTAGCATAAACGGAAGTTACTATGCTTCATGTTGATAAGCGACCGCGATTTTGAGAATAGAAGTTAATGTTAGTAATTTTTCTATTGTAATATTAAACACTCGAAGAAATTTTTTGAAATTAATCAAAGAAATTAGATGCGAAAAATTATTTACGCATTTTACAATGTCCTTATTGAGAAAGATTATGGGTTATCTTCATGCTACGATTCTTCGGAGCAGAGTAATTACCATACAGATTATAGGTTAGAAAGTACGCTAAGTGAGAAGGAAGTAACAGTGCGGGTAAGCAGTGTGCCGCAGCGCATGGTATCGGAGGCTGAAGGCGGGAAAAATTAAATGTTAGGTACCTAAAAAGAGGCCTACGTGTCAAGTGACACTTCGACAATAAGTCACGAATCCTAATGTGTTAAAAAAAAGTTATTACATACTATTACATATAATATGATTTTTTGGCGAGATCTTAGAGTGTCATGTAATAGATTTTATATTTTATTCATAATCCTGTATTATTTGGCTCTATATTTTGTAACATTTGTAGTGTTTTACGTAATACATTTTAGTTATTGTGCAAAAGTTAAATGCATGGGAAATAATACCTGGGAGCCTGGATTTTGACTTGCCAGAATAACTCCCTGGAAAGTTCTAACAAGACGGTCATCATCATGTTAGTTCGTTGAAATGATCGCAAGAAACTTGTATTATAACCTACACGACAATAGTACTGCCATAATTTACTAGATATTAACCATAATCTACTAGGTTGATTGCCCGGTAAAAAAAAAGTAAATGGATTGCTAACTCGCTCTGCTTGTGCTTCACGCCGCATACCAAAGTGTTGTATGTCAGAATATTGCTTAAACAAACAATTGTATAGACCGCGTTGTATCAATTAATGGTGTACTATTACCATAGCTGGCGATGTGTGAATGTCGCGCTTTTTCGCGATACTTCCATTTATTTAATTCACGTTATATCATCACGTAATAACCTTGCAGAGGTTAGTTCTCTAAATCCTTATAGCCAGTCCCACGTAGTAAATTATATCCTGTAGTATATTGTCTTCTCCCGGGAAAGGTAATTGCCCAACAGTGGGATATTTATATACCGGTAATATATTATATTACCAGGTTCCAAACTTGAGGTTTAGAAGCAGACACGAAGGCGCGCATTGGTTTGCAGTTTAGTTTTTTTTATGTTACTACAACACGCGTGTGACGCTTAAGGTTTTGCCGTCCATAGACTGCGGTAATTGCAGCAACCGTTTACAATCGGGCGGATCGTGAGTTTGTTTGTTTGCCCCCTAATATGGTGTATAAAACCAACCTAATTAAAAGTATTATAAGCTTTTTGATTATATTATCTTTTATTCAACATTTTCGTCTAAATAAACAATTACAAATCGTTATAACATTAACAAAGTTACTTTTTGTTGAAAGCTACTGTTTCGAATTTATACGTACAAATGCAATCGAATTGTAGCTTGTTTTTCCAAGTTAATCTCATAAACCTTTCAGGCGTATAAAGTATTTTAGTTGTTTATTACAGTAACAAACAACCGTAAATAAACATATATCATTATTTGAAAGCATAAAGTTTTCAAGTAATTTTTTAAACACAAATGTAGTAAGTACGTATAATGTAAAGCTGTGTAAATTCAAAGTTACTTATTAAACCAGTAAAAAGGGGAAGTTTAATGGAAATATTTGGATTTTTTTTTGTTTTAAGTCTCTGAAGTTTTTCTTTTTACATACATAACAAGTTACGAGGACGTACAAAAGAAAACACATGAAATATAATTCTCGGAGTATTTATCTACTCTGCAATCGTGCAATTATTCGTCAAAATTGGATTAAAAAAATAAAACACAGAGTAAAATTAATCAAAATGAAAGGATTACTTTCCAGAAAAAAAAAAATTTAGTTTAGTTATAAATTATATTAATCAATAGTCAGTACCAATTCTTAGGTAGTGTCAATACTGTTTCAATTTCTATGTTTTATAAATGTGTGTATGTGTTTTTTTTAATTCTACGGAGTTGAAATTCAATGCCATAATAATATTTACGCAGACAATTAATTGTAGTAAAAAAAGAACTTGGCCGGTTATGATTATTTGTGTTCTTTGGGACACAAGATTTAATATTGAAATTCATGAGTTTTGTTAGAATGTTTTAATACTTGAAAATATGAGGTGCGTTATTCGAGAAGTGACGCTTGGTTAGGACACAGAAAATTTAGAAAATTATGCTTCATTATATACTAGCTAAGCCGGCGACTTCGTCTGCGTGGAAGCTTATGTAAAAAAACATTGGTTAATTAAATCATCTGAATGTATATAATCCATTTACTTGTCTGCTTTTCTGTCGTCATTAAAATTACAATAACTTTTGATAGTGTGAACCGATTTTAATGAACCAAGAGTGAATGTTACTCGAGGATATGCTTTATGATTTTCTATATGAGGTTTTATCATGAACGTCGTACTTTAGCAGTGACGCGTGTTCAAACAAACAGACAGACAAACATTTCTAAAAATGATAGAAATATATTATATTACTTATTCCAGTACACCTGCAAAAATGTTGTTCACAAAATCTAAAAGTACAGACACGTTAGATTTACATTCTTGTTATATGTATACTAGTATATATGTGATATATTATTTATATATTTGTTTTTGGGTAAATATAATTCTAGACTTTTCTATAGCATACTCATCTCTCAGCATTTCTGTTGGCTATATAATGGACATCAAAATGTTTGCCTAATTAACATACATCCTGTGTCTATATCTAATTACCAAGAACAAATTATGTATACAGTTTTAAAATATAATTATTGCACGTGAGTCAGTTCTGTTAACAATGCATAAATAAATAATAGGACAGTACAATATATAACAAAGATCTCTTGATAATGTTTTAATATACAAATTAAATAAAACTTTGACACTGGCGAATGTTACGGCGAAGTTAAGTGACGTGAAAAGTATACGTGCAATTCTGGCCAGATCATCACGGAGCAATGACAGTGAAATAATGTGTGCACGTTATGTTTTTTCTTGATCAATCCATCCGTTCTAATATTCCGTGTAGTTAAAAAAATATGTAAGTACGTCAAACCGTTTTGTGGAGTTCAAATATTTGTTATATGTTTTGATTTGCGGGGTGGTAGGGTGTCTGTACCCGACTGGATCGCGACCACCGTACACCAGGTGGAACACCCGCCATAGTGACCACGTTTGGGCGTGTCGCGTTCCGGGATCAGCCGGTGTATATCCAGCAACCGGGGGGGGGCTGTCCCTGACTGGGTCACTTTCAGGTCGGCATGACAGCGGCGACCAGCGATAGATAGTATGTCTTTCGGTGGTCGCCATTGTTTTTGGATTGTACTGTGCTTACCATCGGGCACAGTACAGTCACTTTGCCGAGCTACAATAAAAAAAAAAAAAAAAACTATATACACAATATCTATACTAGGAGTGGAATGTGTATTTATATTCATTTTACAAAATACCTATCACTTTAATCGTAGTATTACTTATAATGACAGAGACAAGGTCTGTAGAACTAACTATCTAGATATACATCATCAAGGCATCACCTTAATGGCATAAGTAAAAATATTACAAAACTGTTGTTAACTTGAGATTCTTGAGACAAATCATTTTCTTATTTTTGTAATTAATTTCATTGCCATTACTACATAGTGTATGTGTTTTTTATTATTCGTCTGTTACATTAGTTACAGCTAGGTTTATTGTTATTATTATTACCAGCCAGTAGGAGACCCATTGCAGAGCCTTAGACCTCTTCCCGAAAGAAGGTATGGGCATAATCAACACACCATTTTTTTTTTTTTATTTACGTGGGGAAATCCTTTATGGATACGCCACCCTCTCGGGGGAGAGAGTGGGTTATGTCCGACTCGCACGGACTAAAACCCCACGGTGTACCGTCCGCCGTATGGTAGGTGCGGCACACCAACCCACAACGTATTGGCGGTTACAAATTCTGAGAAATCCACACTTTTATATTTTTCCACACACATTGATACTACAAGAACACTTCTCAGGTTCAGGTTTCCTCACGATGTTATCCTTCACCGTCAGTCGATAGTGTTACCAATTTAAATTAGTAAATGTACGCGAATTCCGAAAAATTCGTTGGTACAAGCTGCGGACATCGAAATGATATTATGTACTGACTTATTAGGTACTACAAGGTTTATTGTACCACTGAGTAAAACATTGATTCGGTACCAAGTATTAGAAGTCAAAACCAAGCAGTCTAGGAGTCCAATGCACTCAATGGTGAATAAATTACGATCCAAGGTCAATCGTCGTCGCTTCGTCTACAAATAAAACGACGTAAACCAATAAACAGGATGGGACTTATGAAAACTTAACATCTGATTCAGACCATACCTGAGTAATCAAGTCTAAAATAAGTAAAATTATAAATGTTGACTCATCACTCAGTCAAATGCAGCAAAATTTCAGCAAAATACATTTTAATTAGTGTATTTTTTAATCTATATCTACACTAATAATATTACACAGGTGAAGAGATTCTTTGTCAGGAACTACTGGTCCTATTTCAGCGGAGCGTCAACGAAGAATGTTTCGAAATCAGAGGTTTTCTTATTTTGAGAGCTTCCGTTGTGTGTCAGTGATAGCCCAAAGTGACTTTTCCACGCGGATGAAGTCGCGAGCAGAACCTAGTACTTTATAAGTTTTAGTGTTTGTCTTTGTAGTGTTTGTGTTTAAATGACAGCGTGGTCTTAGATGGTAAACCAAATCTAGAGGGGACCGGCTCACAAGTTCAGCTGCCGGAGCACACCAACAGGTGCTCGGCGATAGATTTTTAACTTTAGGGTGGTAGCTAGCGGGCGGCGGACTTAGAAATAACCCTACCAACATGCTATGGTTTCTTCAAGATGTTTTCCTTCATCGAAAGCTCCGACGCATTTGCAAGGATTCGAACCATCGACGCTGTGATCGAACACGATATTCACTAATCCATCGCTTCTAAGTTTATCAAATTTAATTGTCCATTTCGATAATATTTAAATATAGAGTCGGGTAATTAATTATTTTGTCTTATTAGAAATACGTTATGGGAGCAGACAGTACAATAAAATATCAAAAAAGATTATTAGAAACAGTAGAAATACCTTCTCTATTTATATGACATTTACATACACTAGTTATATTTTTTACGTCTCGCATGCTTATACCAGTATTTGTTATGCTACTTCTTATATTGTCTTGTCAATACCTACTAAATAGCCAACCAGCATAAGTTATATTTGCAGTACATAAAAGTCTATCAAAGAAATCTATTTTTTTGCCCCAACTAGTAGCGTGATTACGTATAGAATATGAATTATCATCATTTTTACTTGAAACGACGTACAACTTACAATCTAATACAATAAAGAAATTAATTAACATGCTGAAAATAGATCATTCTGTGCGTAGAACTTATAATAATGATGTCATAATCGATCGAACATTATGGGAATATGTTTTCGAGTCGTATCTCACGCGTACAGACTATTTGTTGTCGACTCTATATTGCGCTTAGCTCTCTCTATCATATATCTTTGATATCTTTCTTTAGTTGACTTCAACAGATATACCTACTATTGCTTTAGAATGCAGATTTATCTTAGTTTTTTTTTTCGGAATTGACCACAGCCTGATGAGTCAATGTAGATCAAGAGAAAACGAAATGCCTAGAGAAAATATAGTAAAGTAGTCTGGAAGGTTAGGAAGCGCCGGTCGTTTGTTCTCTTGGTTTTAGTATGAGAAACTCGACAACAGATGGCACTGTGGTTTAATATGTAAATAAATATATACATGTTTTCAATATGATTCAAGATATTGCTTACGACTTGTTTTCTTGGTTAGTATTTATAATTATTATATTAGGTTTTTTAAATTTAAGCGAGATAAATATACGCGTAATGTGTTTTATAAAGTAAAAAAGAAGCCAAGTTAAACTGAAGTTTTTCTTTAATTTCATTTTATAGATTTTTAATACTACCATTGTCGAGTAGATGATGTATTACAAGTACCTTGTAATAATTTCAATATTCTAACAAGATGGTGGCTCCCTTGTTAGAACTTTCTAGGGAGTTTTTGTGGCATCTCCATGGTATTATTTTCCATCCACTTCACTTATGCAAAATAACCGAACTATGTTAGGTAAAACACCACCAATATTACAAAATATAGAGTCAAGTAATACAAGATTATAAATAAAATATAAAAACCACTACATGACAGGCTGAGATCTCATCAAATAAACCGAATTTAAGTTTTACATGTCAATTATAGCATGACACAAAATACTTTTTGAACAATATTCATTGGAATCGAACTTGAACCTTCCACGACATTAATAGGATATACAGACAGCTAAACAATAGGATAATTTATATGACAGCGTATAAATATAGTAAATTGTTAACTAAATAATTAGTAGTAATGAACATTTTTAATTATTTGAATGACAAAAACATAAATTCCCACATAAAGATGGCGTTGATTGTTCTAAAGTTTTTATATTTATTTAAACAATTCCAATCATAAGACAGTAACTTTTTTTTATTATAGTTTAATTAGTATTATAGGGATCTGTCACCATTCTTAACATATTGATCCCCTCTATAATGGCCTTTTGATACCAAAACTCGCTTGACATGTCGCTTAAATTTACAGTCCGGCAAACTGTTAATATGCTTTGGGACTTTGTTGTAAAACATAACATTATTACCTAAAAAACTGTTACTCGTTATACTGCACCTGAAACATGGGACGGCCAGTTTGTCACAGTTTCAATATTAATAAATAATTAATAACAATCGTAATTAAACCTACTGTGTATGTGTTTTTAAATTGCAGTGTTGACAGTGACGAACGTCGTGAGATAAGGCTTTGATGGTACTTACTGTTCATGTGCCGTTCTATACATGTAGGTATTATTACGGAAGCCAATGCAATATTCATCTATAGAAAGTATTGTATACAGCTTCTGTATTCATAGTTAGTAATGGCTGTTAACCGCGACTTTGTCCGCGTGAAATATAGCAAAACCTTTTTTGTTCAGCGTAAATGTGCTGTGCTGGATACATCTTCTTGAGTTTAGTATATTTGTGCGGCACTTTAATGTTTATTTTCTAAGATAAATACCTATGCTCGAGTTACTCCTTATAGTTTTAGCTATTGACTGTGAAAGTCTTGTTAAAATTAGTCACACCGTTTCGGAGAATAACCAGAAGAAACAGACAGATTTTTTTTATATTCACACTAAAAATATATTTTGATATTATGAATAGTATAGTTATCGATTCCATATTTTTTTATTAATGACAGTAAAGTAAGTCGACCGCTACTAAAAAAAAAAAATAAAGAAAATCAACTGATGATCAATAGGGTGGAGTGAAAAAAACAAAATTTTTTTTTTTCTTAGCCTGGGGGTCAAATTTATAGCTTATAAAAAACAAAAATTTTTGAAAAAAAAAAAAAAATTTTACTCAACATCTTGAGCCAGCCCACTCATTTTTAAAATTAATTACGAGTAAAAATATTTGGTTGCAAAAAAAAAAATTTAAAGGCGTTCTAGGAACTTCAGAGTATCCTCTTTTATGCCAATTAAAAATCACAAGTTAAAAAAAAATTTTTGTGACTATTGTTTTAATTAAAAAAAAAAATCCCAAAAAGTACCATTCCTCTTTAGGGCACTAGAATAAAATTTGAGTTGGAAATGATCATAATTGTTAGTTCTTAGATGTTTTAAGAGATTCAAAGACAAAAAAAATTTTTTTTTTGCAACCAAATATTTTTACTCGTAATTAGTTTTAAAAATGAGTGGGCTGGCTCAAGATGTTGAGTAAATTTTTTTTTTTTTTTTTCAAAAATTTTTGTTTTTTATAAGCTACAAATTTGACCCCCAGGCTAAGAAAAAAAAGAAATTTGATTTTTTCACTCCACCCTAATGATCAACTGATAAACGGAGGAAAAAAAGGTACTGAATCTATCTATCTCATTGCTCTAATTTGTTGTCTTATCTAATTTATATTTTTTTAGTATGTCAATTTTCAGGGCAGGTTCACAAGACAGCGACAATACAGATATATTGTAGAACTTAGACTAGATTACACTGTTACAATACAATAAAAAAAAAATCTTTACTTTTCACTAGGTTTTACTCGCGGCTATGCTCACGTTAATATGTATTTAACCTATTGTTCGGTAGCAGTAGTTTATTTCTGAATGCACCCTGTGTCCCCTTATGTACCCCTGGCAACGTGCAAAAATCATGACAATCGGTTGAATAGCTACGACATGAAAGCCTAACAAAAACAAACTTACATTCTCGTTTATTTTATAGTCATGAATTGTGAAATTCAATAAATTCTTATAAGAATCTTTATTTAATCTCAAAATAACTAAAAACAATATGATAACAAAAATCCTATTAGAGTTAATTCACTAGTTTGTTTAAAGTGATGAAGAGGCTTAGTGATAATTTGTTCTAGTGTATGTTAATTAACGTAGGTTCGGATACATCAATAAGTCTGAGCTAGAAGGACATCGTCGTGATAAAGCATTTTCTAACATTCATCTAGCTACCACCTTCAAGATGCAAATATATCACCAAACACTTATTCGTGTGTTCTGGTATATATACTTGAACACTTCTCCATCAGTCCTCACAGTGACCACCTTAGGCCACATCATTTAAAATTGTAATTAAAAGAAGACCTGTAAATAAATTGCGCAGGTCCCTAAATTTCAAGAGTTTAAAATGCACAATGTTGTTCTCAATAAATGTTTTCACAACATCCAAATAAAAACTGCACAATATTCTTAAAAGTTCTTGATATAGACAAGTATAGCGGATAACTGAAGTGATTTAAGAAAATGTGAGTAAGGAATAAATACATTTAATCGGGAATCACAAACTGATCTATACATAACAGGGAAAAGAACTAAGAAAACAATTACTACTATTGAAAAAAAAACTTTGCAAGAGTCAACTGTAACGGAAACCAATTTTGCCTACTCCATAAGAATAATGTCTTGATGATTTCTAATTAATTGAAACTTATTAACTCTCCTCCAAGTTTTAATATGGATATATAAAAATGAATCTTGGTATTTAACTAAGATTGATAATAACAGAGTTTGATGGGTCGTTTTATACTGTCCATTTTACTGTAACTCGCCGCTAGGTGACGCTGTATCACACCATGAAAATTAGTTTTATAAGATATTTTAAAATAGATACATTACATATGCAGTTTGTTACAACTGAGCTATCTATTACGATAAATAACAACAAAAGCTAATATCATATTGATAAATTTATTATTTATAATACATTGTTATATATTGAAATATATGTTTTTGTTCATAAATGTACCCTAAATTACTACTAACATTTTAATTAAGATTGCCGTGCCAAACAAAGTCAAGGGCTCAAGTCTAACTGACAAGTTCAACGACCGATAATAAGAATTCATAGAGTAATTATAAGCCTTCTAAACTAGTAACAGTTTACTGACCCTATGTTTAAATCAGTACGGCCTTTAGACATATCAGAGTACTAATTAAAGGATACCTTAAACTATGTCTAAAATCTTATAAGATTCTCTAATGCGATAATATTCGTAAAAAGTTATTAGTCCCATTAAAACAATAAATTAACACTCAGAATAATCGAATAAATTTAGGTATTTTACATTTTAATCTGTGGATAATTATGTCAAAACCGTCATCACTGATACTGGCATAATAAAATAAAATTATATTAAAAATAAAATGCAAAACACTATTCCTATATGAATTGGTCACATAATCTAAATAGTTTATCTTATGTACAATTTTAGAACACATTTAAAAGGATTTTTTAGTATTTTTTTTTCTTTTACTCATAAATTATGTGCATCGGTTAGTTACACTTACCTAATTTTTAAACAATCTAAATAAGTAAACAACCGTCCATTTGAGTTTTTTATTATTATGCAGAGATAATATTATCATTATTTATTTTAATTACTATTATTTGCGATTGATCATAAATCTTATGAAATTTACTGCAGTCCTATAAAACTTTATAGTCGTCACAAATTAAAAAAACAATACTCTTAATTTATCTTAAATACGAGTTATGAGATATTTTTTCTAGCTATTTCTTTAATTTCCAAATACATATTTATTGGATACTAAAATAACAATTCTTTTTTTTTAAATATTACATCGATAAAATTAATTATCCTATTGATATCCACTGTTAAATTAATCGATTTTTATTTATATGTCATTAGAAACTTTTATAAGTTCACTTTCTTTAAGTTTAAGTGTAAACTTTAACAGTTATATTCACATAAATACATAATTCACATTAAATGTGATCAACCGAATGACGGAAATAAGAGAATAAATAAGAAAATGATGCAACAGTGACGATAATTGATAGTTATATCAAACAAAGTATAGGAAAAGTTTATTACAAAAAAAAACAAAGCCGGCGTATGTACCGCCGCGACATTGCCAACTCAAGTTACTTGCAAATCTTATAATTACACTGCCATGTAAATTATGTTACATTCTTTCATACGACAATGTGATATGTTGATGATCATTTTCTGTTATATTAATTAGAAAATTCTTTCTACAAATGTATATTTCCAAATCAAAATTTACGAAGAAATATATCATCAAAATAATACTTCATTTCAATCTTTATTAACTGTTCATTAAAGCTTCAGTTTTCAGTCAAATAAAACATAAGGATTTGTGATTTATCTATGAACAATAAAAGAGATTATTATTTGATCGAATTAAAACGGGACTGGATCAAAACATTAAAAGTGTTAGTTCTTATAAGAATTGTTGAACAATTGACTAATAATATTGAAAAGTTTTTATTAATGCGATGTAAAATTATATTATTTCTATCGTCTCTACATTTCAATTAAAATCACTAACGAAAACGAAAACAATATGTTACACTTACTTGAATTCGCAGTTTGCGAAAACACAATCACAAAATTTTAAACCGACACAACACTTATCATATCGGGACATATAGCACACGTAGTCATATCAGAATATCTTTTAAATCACACACAGAATAACGTAAATTTTACAACAACGTAACTTATAAAAAAATTATACACAGTTACTGACGCCCAGCGAGTATTATTTTTCAAGTTCGTACCGTAATCAAAACATAAACAAGTTCACACTGGTACACGAAACACCGAGTTCACTGATGCCGATTAATAACAAAAAAATAACACGATAATAGTAATTAAAAAAGTTATTATTATCGTAAGTTGACAATACACAATCGATTATCGTACGTACGGTAATTTATTGTTACGTAAGGCGTATTATCGTTAGGATACGACACGGCGTATCCGCGGGCGCGCGTACAAGTCGCGGCACACGACTGCAGTGCGATCCTTCCGACGGAACCCCACCAACAGTACGCGCATCTGAGGCTCGCTCCTTAGCGCGGCCCCGCCCAGTGGGACGCGACTCGACGGCTAAGATGACCGTCTCCCTCTTTATCGCTCGCACGTGTAATCACGCCGTGCGTCCCTCTCGCCCCCGGCGACAGTGGGGCGCGCCAATGGGATCGGTTCGGCGGATCGAGTCGAGACGATGAATCGAGATGTACTTAGGTATCACTGCACAAATCCTTTTGTTGTATAGTCTATAATAGAATGCGCTTTTTTTTCGCTGTCTCATGACGCACCAATTTACGTTTGGATAGAATAAATACTCCTTTTACCGTTTACGTACTAATCGATTAATCGATAATAGACAAGCATTTTTATATTTTGTCTAATAATGAGAATTTACTTTAAAGAAGAATGCATTGTAATTATGCAATTGGATGTTTTAATGAATAATTAAAGAAACAAATGTAGAGAAAAAAATATGAAAAGATGTAGTTAATATTAGTTTGCGTATTGTTTTTAATTGGGATAAGTTTAAGTAATCGAAAGTGCATGTGGAGATAGAATAAAGACGAAACGTATAAGATAGAGTCGGGGGTCGTCCCCGCTCGACTGGGGTTGCCGAACTGTGTAGGGCGCCGAACTAGGTCAGTTTTTGTTTCGCGCCATCCGAAATTCGGTTACTAGGCTTGTTAATACTTACTCAAGGGTCAATCATTGTTTAGTTTACCTTATATTTTTTTTACTTCTATCAACAACAATCAAAAATTTATCTCATAAATATTTCAAGTTATTTTAATTTATCTTTTTTGTAATTATGAATTAATTGATATTATATTCTTTGTTCACGTTACCGTAAAACTATTAAACTACTTATTGAGTTCAGGTTCGATTATTATGTCACTAGCCGATTTTACTAGTAAAATAATATATTTGCTATATTGAAGACATTTATTCTTACACTGTTTTTTCCAAGAATGACATAGAATGTTCTTTACTTGTTTTTTTATATAAATTTTAATGAGACAAATCAAAGAGGTTTTTACACTACTGATAAAGAACTCGTAGGCCGTAAAATATCTATGACATTAGCAACTAAATAAGAAATTACCTTAAGATTACCTTATTTGTTAGAAGTCAATATTGATTAAAAATTGCCTGTCAGTAGGTATCTTTAAATATAACGAAATTAGATATATAAAAAAATAGTAAACAAAATTCTCAATGTAAAGTCGTAATTATTTTAAATAATTTAATTTAGAGAAAGCAGTTTATTCTTGAAAACAGTTGACGGTCTTAAATTCAAGTAAGTATACAAGAATGGTAAAACACAGTTATAGTCAAAGAATTCTGATATAAAATATGTAAAATGACATCACTTCTTCTTCATCTACAAAATGAACTATAAGAACTCAGAAATCAACAAGTCAGGTCAGTCATCATAGGTAGAAGGGAATATAGCTTAATAATAACTTCATAGTATGTTAAAACGAAGGTTACAGTATAAGCACGACTCTTAAAGTGAAGATGCATTCAACAGTTGTATTTCTCGGAGGGTTTTCCATTCATAATGATCTTCAGGAAAATACATATGACAATAATGGTATAAATATGTTTCAGCAACACCACTTTGAACGATCCTTTTATACTGTGTTGCCTTAAATCGTAGAAGAAACCGAACAATAATATAAGTATATAACAATTAGCATGTATAGAAATAGATTTATGTATTTTAATACATTTACGTATCAGTAAATCAGAAACCCTATATAAACTACTTAAAACAAGGAAATCGAATGAAGTTCATGAATTAATTATAGAATATAATTTGAAATTGTGTGTTTTTCGAGGGACCGGGTTTTTAGCGAATCTCATCATGAATATTGAATTATAGACGATCGTTATGTATTCAATTTTTTGTAGATACTTATCGTCTTATGAACAGACTAAATGATAATAAATAAGGAAGAAATACAGATATAATATACTTAAGTAAAATTATAATCCACGTATTTTAAAAAGATTCGGAATAAGTATTATTCTTATTAGTCGTATCTCAGCGATAATTTTCTATGATGTAATTTTTTTAATACAAAATGACCCTCTTATTGTTATTATTGAAAGAATTATTAATGTAATTATATTATTTATAATTATTTCATTTAAAAGTCATTCATATTGGACCCGGGGAAGGAGTTTATTCCGATTACTTATTAAACCTTACTAAGAATTAAGTTCTAAAAATATACAACCTCATTTATTTCTACAAATTTAAAGATTATATCATAAAGTTAATTTAAAAAAATGCATATATAAATATAACAAAAGTAACAACTTTAGAATTGTTAACATAAGATTTCATACAAATTTTCGCAGAGAATTCATACAGCCGATGTCCTATTTAACTCCGCTCGTTAATAGATGGCTCTGCGCGTCGCTTTTCCCGATTTTCACAGCATTTTCCTTAGGAAATTTGCTATTTTATGCTAACATTGTTATCGCGTGGTACAATAATTTTATTATCAGATATTAATATATTCGTATAATTGTGTTTATTGGAAAATATTACGTTATAACTATACAGCGTTTGGTCGATGAAGTTTTCTATAGTTTTTTGCGGTGAATTTTCTCGCTATATATTATAATTGTTTGTGAAAGTTTTTTTTTTAATCTTTTATAACTGTCTCCGATAATAACTTAAAACCCTTGACAAACTATACACCTAAACCTTCCTCATGAATCACTTTATCTATTAGAGAAAACCGCATGAAAATCCGTTCAGTAATTTTTGACTTTATCGCGAACAGATAGATAGACACACAGACATGCAAGAGGACTTTGTTTAATAATACGTAGTGATTGATATAAGAGCTTCGACTTGTCGATGGTATGTACAAAAACTATTATATGGTTTAAAAGTGTCTTTATCTTCTTTATTTGCCAACTGGCCTTTTTTTCGTTTATTTTTTTTTAGTGTTATCAACAAAAACGTTTGAAAACAGTTTCTGTCCTATATATTAATAAGTTTTTATTCGTCATACTCTGTGGACTCTACGCCTACAATCTATAATATTTGTGCAATACACAACACAGTTTTTACCATATACAAAAAAAATAATTGCGTGTATCAGTGTGTCCACGCGGAGGAAGTGACACTTATTTGGCTTATATGTATTAAATTTACATGAGAATGCTCATAAAGCATATACTATACGACGTTTCGTAGTATAAATATTTAAATATACATTTACTCGTTCTGGCATACTAGACCCAGACAGACACTTACAGACACACATATAGATAAATACATACCTGCCTTACGTTTAACGCGTAACGAAAATTTGTCCCTACAGTACATTAAGAAATTCCATAAAAAAAAACAAATAAAAATACAGACAATAGTATCCATATATATCTACGTGAAGAAACAATTTTGCACCTCTTATTATGGTCAAATTTCAACCACCTAACTACTAGTGGAAAATAATAATAAAGCCAAACTGCAAGAATCCTACTATTGCCATGGGCGAACATCTTTCTGAGGGAAGGTGTGGACTTAGTTATCACATCAATTCATGACTCATAAACGATTTCAAGTCCCGAGATTTTGTTATTTGGTTCCGTTTCATATTTGTCCTTATTTTTTAGGTAATTCGTACCCGCCCGGATTCGTTGGGAATTAAAAAAATGTGTAGTCTAGAACAATCTATGAAGTATTACACATTAATTGTTTATAGTCCCATGTAGATACAATGAGTAGTTTTGACGTAATTGTGCTTCAAGATAACTGTATTTTCATTATATTATGTACTAGCTGTGCTCGCGACTTCGTCTGCGTGAAAGTATATATAAAAAACAGTGATTAATAAAGTCATCTGAATGTATTAAGTCCATTTACTTGTCTACTTTTCATTAAAACTACAATAATTTTTGATAGAGTGGACCGATTTTAATGAAACAAACACTAAGTTACTCCCGAGGATATGTTTTACGATTTTCTGGCTGAGGGTTTATTGTGAACTTAGTACTTTAGCGGTGATGCGTGTTCATACAAACAGACAGACAGACATTTCTAAAAATGATTGAAATGTATTCTATTACTTATTCCTAGACACCGGCAACAATTTTATTTAACAAAATCGAAAAAGTACAGACACTTTAGTTTTACATTCTTATTGTATGTATAGACTAGCGGGCCCGGCGGACGTTATCTCGCCCTTATAATAAAAAAACCTTGATAAATTATATAACTAAACCTTCTTCATGAATCTCTTTATCTACTGGTAAAAACGCATGAAAATTCGTTCAGTAGCTTGTGAGTTTATCGCGAACAGACAGACAGACAGACGTGGCAGAGGACTTTGTTTTATAATATGTAATGATGACATTACAATAATTATTAAAACATAACAATTATTAAAACATTTTTTCACTACATTATTATATTATTTTGAATTTAGTATATCTATATTTAGTGTGACGGTAACATACATTTATTCATATTTATATTTAACTAGCGGGCCCGGCCGACGTTGTCCCGCCCTGATTACAAAACAATCCTTGACAAATTATATACAAAAATGTTCCTCATGAATCACTTTATGCACTGATGAAAACCGCATGAAGATCCGTTCAGTAGTTTTTGAGTTTATCGCGAACAGACAGACAGACAGACGCGGTAGAGGACTTTGTTTTATACTATTTAATGATAGTTAGTCATTTTATTCCTTGCTTCAAACTGTTTGGTTTTTTTATCTCATTCAGCTAAGCGATTTCTTATGCATATTTCAGAAGACTTTTCGAACAATATTCTAAATTATTCTGAGTGCATTAACCGCTACAGTTCGAATACTTCCTTACAAGATCAACCTAATAGTACAGTCCTTTGATGATAAATATATAGGTTTGTTGAAAAGTTTTCTGGGAGTTTTGAAAATTGATGATTTTATAGATTATAATGTGCTCTTTCCGTATTTAAACTTTGTCACCTTATGTCTGCCGCTCGCGCCACAATATTGGAAAAGTTGCACGTTATATCAGTTTTTTGGCAATATCTCCTTTCAAACTAATTTTACGATAAATACTTGTATATACAAATTAAACTAGAGAAATTTTCATACAATTTATGTAGAAATAACTTTTTTCGTAAAATCAATAGTTTTGGTGTACGAGTGCTGGAAACTACTTTAACATGAGTCTTGGCTAAAAAGCGCATTTCCACACTTACTAGTTAATATTCTACTTATATGTTGAATGTAACTAACTTAATTAAATATATACTATAACTATAACTTAGTACGTTTGTGAATCTTATGTTTGTTTATAAAAAAAATTAAAGAAACAACTCACGTTCATTCAAATTATCAGTTTTATTATCATTTTATGTTCTCGTCCTACGCAAATATTGTTGTTGCACCGACCCCGGGATTTCTCTGTGGATGTAAATATAAGATTTTTTTTTCTTAACAGTGTTACCAACCCACCAGAAATGATTTGCGGGATATGCCGAGGAAAGCGGGATTGGAGTGTTTATTCCAATTTTAAAGGGTTTGTTCTTAATATAAGCTAAATACAATTTTAGCCATTACTATTACTTTACGTTATTTCTCAAGATTTTCAAATTTTGCCCATGCAAAATATAAAGGTCATAAAAAAACGAAAAACCTTATGAATAATAAAATGTGATATTCGTTCTCGGTGTATAAAAACTAGAAATCTTAAAAAAAATAAACTTGTTATATCAACGAATAAAATTGTATTTAGCTCTTTGTAACGACTCCTATATATTCCTTATATATTTATACACATATATATAATTTGCCGCTCTTTTTAGATACTATCAGGTACACTTTTTTTATTCTACAGCTAGATAAAATACCTATAGCATAAAACTTGATTGTCAAAATATTGGTATTTTTTTTTTGTCATACCTCGTGTATCGCCTGGCAACACTAGCTGTAAAGCAATGTAAACATTAGAAAGAGTTTGGGACCTT
The DNA here is from genome assembly GCA_036509395.1 of Antheraea yamamai. Classification (NCBI taxonomy): domain Eukaryota; kingdom Metazoa; phylum Arthropoda; class Insecta; order Lepidoptera; family Saturniidae; genus Antheraea; species Antheraea yamamai. The sequence goes on along the minus strand of AP028439.1, from coordinate 17,300,844 downwards.
CTTACGTATTAAAAACATCTGTTCGTTTCGCCCCTCAAGGTCCACCCCCGAGGGCCCGATCATTGAAGGGTTACCGATAGAAACGATTGGATAAGACTTTAAAATTACCAAATTTAGAATATATTTTGTAGCATATTATGATTTGTAACTATGTTACAATACTGATTAATATTCGTTCGTATCATCACTTTGAGTGTGAGGAACGTGAAATTCTCTTTTTTTTACACTCATTGGTCGTTGCATAATGCTTTCTTGTTCCTACGTTGCGATAAAGAAGATGAACCTTTGTTATTGTCAATAATAATTAACAGCAGAATAAAGATGCCTTCAGTAATTTATTGTCCATTGCAAGAGTATACTACACTATATTATAATCTATAGTAACTAATCTAAGCTTGTGGTTTGACCCAATATCAATTGGATATTCGCAGGTTTGAACCCCGGCATTCCAGAGGAAACCTAAACCTGAAAAATATTCTTGAAATTCCTACGTGTGTGGAAAAATATAGAACGGTGGATTTTTCAGACTTAGAAATCGGCAATACGACGTGGGTTGGCGTCGTGGCTATACTCATACCTTCCATCGGGAAGAGACCTATGGACCTGCAGTGTCTCTAACATACTCACCATCTAAATCCGATTGAAACGATCACGTCACGAACCTTCTCGTAAAAAAAGAGTACATGTATCAGTGTGTGCACGCGGAGGAAGTGAAACTTATTTGGCTTATATGTATTAAATTATCTTAATATATATATTTCTTGTGTGCGTGTGTATGTGACTGAACTCCTCCTAAACGACTGGACCGATTTTGATGAAATTTTTTGTGTGTGTTCGTGGAGATTCGAGAATGGTTTAGATTGACAATTGGACTCGGTAGGTGGCGCTGCAGTTGACTTTTAGGATTTTTTTTATTATCAAGGCAGGACAACGTCCGCCCGGTCCGCTAGTATATATATATATGTGAGAATGCTCATAAAGTATATACTATAAGAAGTCTCGTAGTATAAATATTTAACTATACAGACACATGCTTACACAAATACGTACCGACCTTATGCGTTAACGCGTAACACAAATTTTTCCCAACCGCACCATAACAAGTTTAAAAGTCGAGAAAAGAAATCTAAAAGTCGTATCCATAGCAATCTTTACATAAAAATCAGAAAGTGAAATGCAAAAACGAAAAAAATGTATATATTCGATAAAAAAAGGATCCCTTCTTCTTATGCAAATGTCTAAAGATCTTTAACGTTTGATTTTCGTGCGCCGTCGCTTCCGAGTGTTGCACAATTAATTATTAATTTTCGAAATGATTTATAACTGTTCTTAGATTTTTACGCTTTTTTTCTCATTCTCCCTTTCTAATAAAGTCAATTCCGTATTGAAAAGGGTTCTGATGAGTCTTCTTTCCACTTACAATTGAATTGGTAATGGGCTGAATTCCCTTTTGTTTATTTTAAAATTTCCTTGCGTGTCTGTTTGGTTTATGTTTTCATGTCTGACTGAATGCGGCCATCACAAAGTCCTGGCCAAAGTTTTTGACCGCTCTAACTATAATTACGCATTATATAACTATAATGACACAGATCTTAAATATATAAAAACCCAGTGTCATGCTGTTTGTCCACGATAAACTCCGAAACTACTCAACCGACCTTCATGAAAGTTACCATTATGTATAATTAGGTCTTACTTGAGAGATAGGATAATTTATATTTCGATGAATGGTCTCAATATTTTTTAATGACACATTAAATGATTGTCAATGTTGATTATTGTTATTGATTGTAAGTTTCATCAGTCTCGAACAGATGGCGCTTTAAATTAGTTTGTCGACTGAAAACTGTATAATCTACTGTTATAGATATATTATAGATGTCACCACGTTTTAATTTTAAATTTCGTTTTCAACTCCTGTTTATTTTATGGTGTATGTGGGTTATTCAATTCAATATGTAATAACTGAGCCACAGCAACACGTGGCCGGGTTGCTAGTTTAGGTATAATTACGTATTATATTATACGTAGGTATAAATCTAGACAACTTAGAGATACACTTATCATAGATTACGGATTCCCGTCTGCTTCTTTGGGTATGAATAAAATGGCAAAGGTTCAATGAAATCCAAAATATGAGTAGTCTAGAAACACCAACGAAAAAATCATAATGCATGAAATTATCATAGTTCAGCGTATGGCGTATACACGTTCAGCAGTATGGACTAGGTTGAGCTTCAATTTTATTCTCATATGGATGAGATCAAAAGATTTTACTAGACAATAATTGAGAGTAAATAATTTTATTTTGTATTTTTTTAAGTAACTTTAATAGTTTCTATACCTCATTAGTTCTGGCTTCCTGGCTACAAAAATTATTTAAAATCGGTCAAACCGTCTTAGACTTAAATCTCGATACAAACAGCCATAATGATGAAGAATTTTATATATCGATTTCGAAATCAGTTCATAATAGATCTCTCTAACAAAGTATAGACAAAACAACAGATTTATTGATACAGATCAGCTCTGCACAGTTTAGTGTGTTTGAATATATGTGACGAACGAAAGAGCCCAAGAAGAGTAACCAAGGAACCAGATTCGTCCGGTCGGGACCGGTTACCGGTGATTCAATTGTCACCGATGTACCCGCGACACGAACAATGGCACCACGTGCGGTGAACAGACAGACGGACAGACAATACTCACCCACTACTATGCAATCAAGTATAGATCATTTGAATAAAGCGTGGCCCGAGTCACGCGCTGATAGCGAGTATATATGCTGCTACATTCAGACACAGTATGTCATTTTTACACCCTTTTAGTTTTTTTTTGGCAACCAATTTTTTAGTGGATTATTACTGCCATTGTCGAGTACGTAATGCCAAGTTTGTTGCAATCATTTCAATGAACTAAGGAAATGGTGGCCGTCTTGTTAGAACTTTCCAGGGAGGTTTTGTGGCAATTCACAGTCCATGTCCCGTGGTATTATTTCCCATGCACTTCACTTGTGCATAATAACCAAACTATATTACGTAAAACACCACCAATATTACAAAATAAAAATGTAGAATCAAAGATCACAAGATTATGAATCAAATATAAAATCCGTTACATGACATTCCAATTCTCTGTCTATCTCTGTTTAGCTGGTTGTCTCTTTGCTCCTGACGTGCCAAATTAAAAACTGGGTACTGTATTCAAGCGATTATATAAACTTGCATACGTGTTCGCATATAAGATTGATTATCATCAACACAGTGTGAATGATCTCCATGGAATTTGTTAATCTTAAATATATTTTGATGGAGAAGGATTGTATACTATTCATTTTATCATAACTTGCCGCTAGGTGGCGCTGCAACGTAACAACTTGACGTAAATGGTACAGATGAAAAATATCTACTCAATAGTGAAGTAGGATCTATATAAGAAAAATGTTCTAATGTGTCTGTATGTTTAGATTTTTGTGAAAAAATTGTTGCAGGTGTCTATGAATAGGTAACGAAATGTATTTCACTCATTTTTAAAAATGTCTGTCTGTCTATTTGTTTAAACACGCATCACTACAAAAGTACTGCGTTCACGATAAAACCCCATACAGAAAATCATAAAGTATATCCTCGAGTAATATTTAGTCTTAGTTTCATTAAATGGGTTCACTGTATCAAAAGTTATTGTAATTTTAATGACGACACGACTTAATATATATATATATATATTCCTAATATATTCAGATGATTCTATTAGTCACTGTTTTTTTACATTACGTTCCACGCAGGGGGAGACGCGGGCACAGCTAGTAAATAACAAGTGTTGAACGCTTATAAAATAGACCAACCAACAACATCAAAGCGCCGCGTCTAGTGCTTCTGTTATAAGAATTGTGTTTCACATTAATTATTTATGAACGAATCTAGAACTCTTTATTACTTGTCTATGCTAATATAACGTTTTATATTCAATGATGTATATTTAGATGATGTTTAATCTGTTCATGCGAGACTCGATTTCATGCCTGTGTATTTTTTATCTATACGAATATTTGTCTGTTTTAACACGCTTGTCTTTGGAACTACTAGTCAGATTGGAAAAATTATTGTTACACAACTTCTGCCCGCGACTTCGTCCGCCTGGAATAGTTACTTTGGGCTAACGCTAACTTTAACTCGCGAGTACGTTTACGTAGAAGGTGAAAATGTTTTCAAATAATACGTCCGTTAACCCCGATTTTGAAACATTATTCATTGGTGCTCCGCTCTTATTGATCTTAGCGTAATGATAACATATAACCTTCCTCGATAAATGAGCTATCTAAAACTGAAAGAAATTTTCAAATCGGACCTGTAGTTCCCGCGGTTAGCGCGTTCAAGCAAACTCTTCAGTTTTATAATATTAGCATAGATTTTATAGTCTTCTATTGTGGAAGGTTATATGGGTTTTATAGCAATACTCTACGGCTCTTAAGAACAGAGTGATTAGCGCCGAAAATGTAGATCAGAAAGCAGGTGAAGTTATAATTATAATGTCAGTTACAATTTTTTTTTTTTTTTTATTGAAATTATTATCATTAGTGTGGTTTCCATATCTATTGGCACTCGGATCACTAATTATATACATTTATATAAAGTCTGTTAATCAATCAAACATCTGATGAGCTGTAAAATATCAATATTAAATATACACGGGCTCTCATACTACGCGTCGTTAGTCTGACGCAAGTCGCGCAACCGCAATACGATCACGCTTACTAGCATGTCATGACGCGAAATTATAAATTTATCTCCGGCCAAAAATACCGCTCAACACGCCTAAAGAAGTTTTCACTTCAAAAATCAGTAATAGTATTTTCGGAATATGTCTTCATTCCTGGAAGAGTTTCATATTATAAAAAAGTACATCATCCATTCGTACGTATTACAAGAAACATAAAAATGTATCGAGAGAAACGTACAATTTCGGTAATGTGTCGTAAATATTGATGGGCGAAGTGGTGAATGTTGTTCCTTCATAATATTTTGAACTTTATTACGAGAGTGCTAAAGGTGTTCGTTACTGCAAAAGTGGATTGGTTTTATACAAATATTCAACCCTTATGGAAACCGCGATGTGCATTTCGATAATAGCGCACAGAGTAGTTTGATGTACAGATATTTATTTTTACTAAATGTTACATACTCAGTTAGAACTATTTTTAATTCGTGATGTATATGTACATATATATAATGAAAATACAGTTACTTTGAGACTCAATCACATGTAAAATACTTAACATATCCGCATAGCAGATTCCATTAAGAATTTTTCGTTGGTTCTAAGCTATCTATTTTTTCGATTCTATTGACTCTGCCTAAACTATTCTAAGGCAACTGCGGTTTGCCGTTTTCTTGAAGTAAAAACATCTTTAGGCGCATTGGCAGGAGAAAAACGTATGATTTCGCGTCAGCGACATGCTAGTAAACGCGAGGGACCGTAATACGCTTGCTTCGTACTAGCCTCGGGTAGTTTAGCGGCCTATGTACCTCTAATATTGATGTTTTGTATTGGGATTGTGTAGCGTATCACATGTTTGATTAATTAATAAACTATATGAAAATGTATACATTTATTGTTCGGAGTGCATGTATGTGACAAACAAAATAATTATACTAATTTCAATTTATAAATTATGAAATTTAAATAATACACACTATAATTATTTTAATTTTATTAATTACTAATTTTCACTAAAAAAGAAGCAATGGAAAAAAGTACATATAAGCATGCACGAAAGCCTGGGAATTGCTCAGACAGCGAGTATGTGAAATGAAGTAGACCTGCAACATCATTGAATGGAGTTATGTTACCTTTAATAATATGATGGGGTATCTGTTTTCAACATTACTCTGTGCAAAGTATAGCAACCGACAAGGATTTAGGATACGAGTCTGTTTGGATTATTGAAGCAAACGGCATCCCACAGACACGGAGTAACAATTGATGCCCTAAAAGCTTTCTTATAACGCCTTACTCTTTTATTGAAATAAAACAAAGGAAATTATTTAGTTATACTCAGATTGTCGTTTATTAAAATTGTATTTTTAGTAAAAACGGTCACCGTGATTTCAATATACAAAATGTATTTGTACCTTCATTGTTTTTTTTTTCATTTCTATTGTAATCAATCAATATTGTAATATTACAGTGGGCATACACTGGCCGTATGGGGTTCCTTGTCTCTTTCACTTTGGCTCTTCCAAAAAATATTTAGTACAAACACATCTCACACACACACACATCTAAACATATAATAAGAATGTAAATCTAAAGTGTTTGTACATTAAATTTTTTTGTAAAAAAATTGTTGTATATTTCTATGAATAAGTTCTTAAATACATTTCAATCATTCTTAGAAATGTTTGTCTGCCTGTTTGTTTGGACACGCATCACTGCTAAAGTACTGCGTTCGCGATAAAACCTCACTACTACTTTACTAATATTATAAGTGTGAATGTGAGTTTGTATGTTCGTCTGTTACGCTTTTACTACTGAACCGATCATAATGAACTTTTACATACACATTGTCAGGCGAAACCAGAAACAAAAGCTAGTATGTATATAAATCGGTTATCGGTTGTTTAGTTGTTATAATACAAACTATGATTAAATTGAAATTATATAGATAATGGATGTCATTGTGAATCTGTGTCTACGTATTTATTTCTCTTATTCATATAATAATTGGTATTAATTTTAGTTGTTTAATCACCATATAAACAATCTTATACCAATTAAATTTGTACAGACTAAAAATATATAAAACAAAATATTCGATATATTTCAGCAAACAAATATATGCGACGCGTTCAATTGTCGAGTCATTCACTCCGTGACTCATTGTTCCTACGTACAGACTGCCATCATTAATTAATCAACATTATTATATTATGTTCTTCAAAAAATATGGCCCCAGAATTGATGTTTCCATGTAAAATTAGTTTAATGTAGACATCTTAATATGCACGACATGGCACAACTTCATTTATTTTTGCTATTTACTTACTTCCAGTGAAGAAAAATCAATTCATTCATTCATTCAGCCAAGTATCTACTATTGCTGGACATACATCTTTATAAAAAGTCGTCACAACGACCGGTCTTGCGTCACTTGCATAGATAAAACGTCATCCAGGTTATCAGTACATCGTGTGGTGGATCTACTGACATTGACACTTCTGGTGCTTGAGATCCATTCAAAATCTATTCGGCTCCATTACCCATCAGTGGTAAAATTATATTGCCCAGTTCTTCAGTGATTTCTCTCATCTTTTAATTGATCACACAAATATCTCCAACTATTGTAATCTTCAACTTTTGTCCGCACCCAAAAGTAAATACCTCTAACCATGCTATAATGGTATAGTGGTGGCCGTAGTCGTAGTGGTCTAGTGGGTTGATTGGTGGAATATCAACCCGATATCCGCAGGTTCGAACGCCGGCATGTACTAATTTAGTTTTATAACAACATATAATGTGATAGCGGCCAATCAATTCCATGCAGTAGTGTGAAGTAATATCTATCATATCTAACGGTGGATGTCCGCATAGTAACGCCTTTTTCAATCAAATATTAAGCCGTCATCGCTTGATTTGATTAAAATGGTCAAAATAGACTTCTAATCGATTTCGAAGTCTATATAACCGATAGTGTCGGTGCAACAATTAAAATTTGATGATGCGGGCGCCCTGTTCCCGCTGCACTCGGCCGTCTTGCATTCTCACTTGCATCTACAAAGCGTTTTCGAGTGTCTCATTCGTTTTCGAGTGGAATTATTAATTACTAAAAACTTCGATCATTAACCCTTAGGTTGTACCGCGTGACGAGATACATGCGTAAACGTTGTGTTTGCTGTTCATGGAAATCTAATCAATATGGAGAGTTAAATAAACTGTGCTTCGCGGATACACTTGTCTTAATCCTTGAATGCATGATTTTTGTTTTGAAATTTAGAACCAATAATAAAACAACAACGACAAAAAAAAATCGAGGCAGTCATAGGGACTGCCGGCGGACGTGGAAACTCAATACAATAGAATAACTATGCTCTGTTTTGAATGTTCAAATACAATACAAAATATCAATATTCGATGTAGATAGGTTTAATACGTGTGGTTAGTCTGGCGGATGCCACGCAATACGGTCTGTCACGCTTACGTAGCATGTCATGACGAGAAATTATAAATGGATCTCCTGCCAAAAATATCGCTCGGTGCGCGTAAAAAAGTTTTCACTTAAAAACACAGTTAGTAGACGTCACTTCCTTCCACGTGATATTCGGCAGATGTCTGCCGTTCACATCGAAATGATATCATTATATTTAGATCACCCCTTGTTATATGACAATAGTAAAAAACACTCCCGTCACGATTTCAAGGGTCGATGACCGGATCGTCTTCGTTTGTTTGATCAGTTTTCTATTAAATATCTCTATTTTAAATTTAATCCGATGCGTCACGCCATGGTAAAGCTACTGATAAGGTGCATTAATCGTATTGTCGCGATTAAAACGTCTAGAAACTTCGAGAACGATTTTATTATTCAATCGTTTGTTTTCTTGTTTATTTGAACGCAGTAATCTTTGCAACTGTCAGATAGGTAAACAAACAAACAAACAAACAAACATGCCTCCGGTGGTACACTGTTTGATAGTTATTCAATACGAAATAATTACTAATGTCATGTTATGTATGATGTTGTAACGTAATATTGTTGATACGTGATGTAGCCCAGTGATGCTGTGAAGACAATAGCGTAAACGATTGGAAAAAAAAGTACGATAATACTTATATTTTTAATCGAAATATGAATGTGTTAAAGTAAATAGTTCTGTATTGTACAACTTATTTATTGATAAAGGGTATAAGTATTTAAGATTAAGCTATGACTCTCAGGAGTAGAGTAGATATATAACATGAGAGTACGTTAAGCGATAACGAAGAGCGGCCGTACTGTGTGGTGCGAGGTGGGGTATTGGCGGCTGACTGCGGGATATCCGTCCGACGAGAACCGAGTATTACTGAAGACGGCCGAACTATGAATGCCTATGACGGTGAGGTACCATGTTACGCGATTCTTTATATAGGATTTTTTATGTTTAATTGCGACTGTTCGTTTTTTCAATCCGTAAACAATTTGTAATAAGCTATATGTTTGTTTGGCGTATTCCAAACTTAAGGCATGTAACTCTAGAATTACGTTTTATAATTGTAATTATTCACGGCAAAATGTAAATATTAATTCCATCAGTCAGTGGTAAAAGTAGTTTCAAGTGTCGTTGTTTTGGTGTTCTTTTAGTCGTGTATTTGTTAATGTTTCGTTACCTTAAATTTTAATAGTTCAAAATAGTACAAATAGTTCGTGAATGAATGGATATTGTAAATAAGTAATTTCATATGAGGACATACTTCATACTTCATTCATGCTACAAACTGATATATCTTACACCAGCTGACTCAAGTGACTTCGTCTGCGTAACACTATTCTTTTATTATATCTCAAAGGGATTAGGCAGCGTTTTCGACAAAAGCTCCCATGCGGCTTAAATTTTTCCGATACTTCTAACGATTATCGTTATATTTCAACGAATTTACAAAAAGAACTTAACAAACTGTATACCTAAAGCTCGTCAATCACTCTATCTATTAATGAAAACCGCATGGAAATCCGCTTAGTAGTAGAGTTTATCGCGAACACACAGACAGACGCAGCGGAGGCCTTTATTTTATAATATGTAGTGATAGTGGTACACAGATACTCAACGTACAGACATAGAGACAAATGCTCAAAGTTGTTCACGTGAGCGTTTGGAACCCGTGACCTCAGTCAGTGGCAGGGCTTATTATCGTTACGTCACGAGGTATGTCAAACTGAAATAACGAACACTCAGGTCGTCCCATGTTTCAGACTCAGTGAAACCAGTAACAATTTTTTAGGTGTTCGGTTTTACAACAAAGGCCCAAAGCGTATTTTACCGATTTGCCGAACTGCGAGTTTAAGCACCATGTCAAGCGGGTTTTGGTCTCAAAAGGCTATTATAGAGTGGATCAATATGTGAACGATGGTGATGTCTGAAATTGACTCCTCTGTCTGTGCATCCACAAAAAACGACTATAACGTGTAATGTAAGTATTTTTTATTGAAAAGATAAACTAGATCGAGTTTCTTGCCAGTTCTTCTCTATGACTGGGATATTTGTCTGAACCGGTGATAGCTTTGACGTTCATAAGCACCTTCTTAGGGACTAAATTGAATAAAGTATTTTTGATTTTTGTCTCTAAAATAAAGTTTAAAACTTGTTACTGTAGGCGGTATATTTATTTAATTTATTACTCAGGTTATTATACAAAACGTCTAGTAGCATTTTGTAGAATCATTGTAATTACAAGAAAAAAAATTCGATATTTCATATACAAGTGATAATTTGAATTTCGAGGTAAGTATAAACACAATTATTTGATTTGATATGTCAAATAACTCTCGAAAGTCGAAATAATTGTATCGCCTCTTGATGAGTTATACCTTTCGGTGATTGCAAAGCGGGACGCATGATCCGTGATACGCGTGCAAGAGAGAGAAGGCACGTGATATCTCACCGGAAACGGGGTAATATATGGCGCATTGTTAGTAACGAGATCTGTTTGTCCGTCTGTCGTGGGCGTCGCACGACCCCTATATAGTTATGCTTTGTGATGGTTTTTAATACGAAATTCTGCGGGAGTTTCTTTTTACATTTATAATATACTAGCTTCTGCCCGCGACTCCGTCTGCGTGGAATAATTACTTTGGGCTAACATTACCACGCAGCGGCAGTTCTCAAAAGGAAAAAAAACTTTCTTAATTGTTGCTTCACTCCTATTAGTCTTAGCGTGATGATATAGTCTTACACGATAAATGAGCAATCTAACACTGATCTAATTTTTCAAATCGGACATGTTTTTCCTGAGATTAGCGCGTTCAGCAAAACAAACAAACGCTCCAGCTTTATAACGTTAGTATAGATATTTTTAATTGGTCATAAAGTTACTCGATGTTAAGTCACGCGACGATGGCTTAGTTGATATCGTGTTTGACACTGCGTGGATGGACGTAGGTTCAAATCCTTGCAACTAAATCGGAGCTTTCGGTGAAGGAAACCATAGCATGATGGTCGGACTTTTTTCTAAGTCTGCCTGGCTAGTTACCACCCTCAAGTTGAAGATTTGTAGCCAAGCACCTGTCGGTGTGTTCCGACAGCTGCACTTGATAGCCAGGCCCCTCTCGGCTTAGCGTGCTTGCCATTTTAGATCACATCGTTATTCGACAACAGATGAGATTGTGATCAAGCGCTCAAACTTATAAAGTAATTGACCTTGATACCTTGACCTTGTCCTCACTTGTTATTGTCCTTCACCTTACTTGACCTTGAGACCTTGACATTGTATACCTGTATAACTAGATATATCTAGCCTAACTGATATACCGAATCACACGAAACCGAAAATGAGACATTGTGACAGATTCACCATTTTGTGCATTGGGGTATCGATTCTTTTGCGTACAGATGTTTGAGTAGGTAGGATAAGTAGAGACGTTGGTAAATGGTCTTAGCAACGCTTTTTACTATTAGACTAGCTTCTGCCTGCGTCTTCGACCACGTGGAATAGTTACTTTGGGCTAACGCTAACTTTACTTCGCTTACGTAGAAGGTGAAAATATTTAAATAATATGTTCGTTAACCCCGATTTTCAAATATTCTTCATTGGTGCTCCGCTTCGTCTCAGCGTGATATATAGCCTTCCTCGATAAATGAGCTATCTAACACGTAAATATTTTTACAAATCGGACCAGTAGTTTCCTGTAATTAGCACGTTCAAGCAACCAAACTCTTTAGTTTTATAATATTGTATAGTATAATAGATATATGTCGACCGATTACGGAATATACACCTATTAGCAAGTATTGTCTATGGTGTATGACAAAAACATTATATAACTCTTAAATTTAGCTGCTGGACCACTCCAACAATATAGGAGCATAATCTTTGAGAACCGTAGATTATAGTTCTACGAGCTGAAGGAAAATGGCGTGATAAAATTATATTTGGGTGGTAGGTCATGTTCTAATACCCCTTCTGATTTTTTATCTATACTAATATTATAAAGAGGTAAAGTTTGTGATGTTGTAGGGGGTAATCTCAGGAACTACTAAACCGATTTTGAAAATTCTTTTACCAATAGAAGCCATGCTATTTGGGAGCGTTATATGCTATATATTAACGCGAAAAAGGAAAAAGACTTTTATGTGGTAGTCGGATTTGTAAAGTAAGTCGGAGAAAAAACGGTTGAACGAAAACATTTCTTACGAACGCTGCCTTAACGGTGAGAGATATATGATTGATTTCTAGAGAAAAGTTGTAGAGCTAGATAATACCTACATAAAAGGTCGAGGACAGCATATATCTAACTTTTATATGTAAGTCACAAACAGTAGTTTTTTATAAATGTTTACCGCTCAACGAAGTGGGCACGGGTCAGCTAGTCATCCATGAAGTGAAAATTTGTCGCCATATAAATATAAGTGTGTTTCGCCAGCAGCACTTGAGAGCTGGTGTGTTAGTTACTAGACTACTTGAGGTCATTTGAGACTATGATCAAATAGTATATACATATAAGTTATTATTTAAAAAAAAGTCGAGGTAGTCATAAGGACTGTCGACAGAAGTGAAAACTCAAAACAATGGAATTTATACGGTGTTCTCTTTTGAATTGTCAAATTGATTATAGTGTGAATTATTTACATTTCATAACTTGTGAATTGAAATTATTACCATTGTTCTGTCTTTCACATCTATTGGAACCCCGAATAATAATAATATACTTTTTTATACAGTTTATTAATTCAGCAATAATATGATGGACTGAACAATCTACGTACAAAACATCAATATACGTACATAGGCCGCTATACTACGCGCGTCGGCAGTCAGTCTGACGCAAGCCGCGCAAGCGCAATTAGCCCGGACGCGAAATTATAAATTTATCTCCTGCCAAAAAAATACACCGCAACGCGCCTAAAGAAGTTTTCACTTCGAAAAGTATAAGCGTGATGATATACTATTATTATAGTGTACTGCATATGACAAAACCAAAATCCGATCGAACAAAGGATAAAAAAAACATAATATAATATCGAAAACCAAACAATCACCTTAAATCAGTTCGCATGCAAATGAGGGTAGGAGAATTTTTGACAGAAACATAAAAGATGGATCATACTGTATAATGGAAGGACCAAAGAACGTATTTAAACAATGCTTTCGGGTTCAATGCTGTGGATTCGATTTTTGTTTGGGCAATAATGGTTTTTGTTTGAGGTGCGGTGCGAATTGGAGCGATTTGATGGATGTTCATTTACGTGCATTTTATCCGTTATCCCGCCCTGATAATAAAAAGAACCTTGTTAAATTATATACTTAAACCTTCTCCATGAATTACTTTATCTAATCGTGAAAACCACACGAGAATCCGTTCATTAGTTTTTAAGTTGATCGTGAACAGACAGACAGATATGATAGAGAACTTCATTTTATAATATGTAGTGATTTGTAAATATTTATGTTATGTATGCATGTCACTTTGGCCATATGGAGACTCTCGAAAATGCTGTATTTTTGACTCGTGAAATATGGCCTAACGTTGTATTTATTGTGTGATTCGATTATAATAATCAATATTACTAATTTAAATATTTGTAACATAATTACTGTTACCTCTTTCAGTATAAAATAAATTAGGAAAAGTTGTAATATGAACTATTTTGAACTAATGCGCTAATTAACTAATTAGGTACGCTCACAAAGTATAAACCATTTCTATATGATATTCATATCATTGCCAACAGAAATATTTCATTAAAAATGGTTATGTTATGTAAGAATTTTATAAAAATATTTATAGACCAATCTATGTCATGAAATATCTTAATTATGATATATTTTAAATCTAGAATTCGAGTATTTTTTGTTAGAAAGGTTATGAAAGTATAAATATTGATCATTTGGTGTTTAGTACAAGCTTCACTCGTAACGATGTACTTGTAACAAGCGGGACAGGCAGATGTTGTTCCGCCCTGATAATAAAAAAAAATGTAGAATTTTTATATAACTAAACCTTCCTCGTGAATTACTCTTTCTACAGGTGAAAACCGCATGAAAATCCATTCAGTAGTTTTTGAGTTTATCGGGAACAGATAGCCAGATGTGGTTTTTATGTAGCATTGTCTTATTAGTAGTAAGTAGTATATTACTTGAGTAAAGATTATTTTCATCTAAAAAGCTTAAGGTCACCATGAAGCTATGAAAGTAATAGAAGGAATTGTAAAAGCATTTTTCTACGTGTTAACCGCTGTTAGTGAAACCCCAAATGATCCCGGAGCAACACACTTCCGATCAAACACGACCAACCCTTCAACAATCGCTTCAGTCATTAGGAGATTTGAATAATAAAAGTATTGCCGAGGGGGAGATATGAAGCCCACTCTTGCATAAGTAATTGTAACAATTATTTTTTGATAGATAATAAATTATTTGTGACGTGACACATAGTTATGTGTCCCGGTGTTGGGAGGGATGCTCTGGATTTGTGCATTGCCTGCAACGAATGCTATTTGACATAGTCTTTAAAATAAAATGGACAGTAGAACAAGAGAGATTCTCTATTTAATGATAACATTAGCTGCCGCCTGTGACTTCGTGTGCGTTATTTTCATATGATCTTAATGTTCTATATAACGTACGTTGGTATAGCTCCCATATGGCAATTTTTTTTAGCTTACATGTTTTATCGGTATACTTATTGTTGTACTTTGGCTAGCTTAAACAATATCTATATAAATTATAACGTATGTGTAATAAATGTTTAAGCTATTTTACTATAGAATTTCAACAGAATCCGACAAGTAATTTTTACGGAAAAGAGTAGGAAACACCGATTAATCCTCACATTTTTTTAAATTTATATTATATATCAGGATTATTTTATTAATAGTAGTTAAAAATAATAAACGAACGCATGCCAAGCCACAGGTATAGCTAGTCTATTATAAACAACCTGCCTGTCGTCTTTAATAGTTTGTTATCCAATACCTTGGAATAATGCATTATATTATTAATTATTCTAATAATTACTACCTCTGCCAGTAAGTTGATAATCTCTCAGCAAGAAACGATATGGCAAGTTAGGTAATAGGTATAAATAAGGTATTTTTGTGGTAGAGTCACGCTGAAGCTATTATTACTGGTTTTAAGCATGAATGGGTCGGTCACCCGGGGTAGTACCACCCTCTGACAGAAACACCCACGTGAAGTATCAGTGCTTGCAGCTCACCGGATGCCCACCTCCCCTTCCCCTCTACCCCAAATATAGGTTGGCAACGCACTTCAGACTCTCTTGGTGCTACTACTGTCTATGGACGGCGGTGATCACTTAAGATCAGGTAAACAAAAAAGGTAAGGTAGGTAAGAAAATAATTATTTTATTTACTCTCCAACGGGACTTATCTTTTAGAATGACTATTTCACACAACACAATCCGCATTTTTTTTCGCCTGTTTAAAAAATTGATCCGTAATTGAAGCTGTGTAAATCCGCGTGTAAGAGTTACACGGTAAATCAAGATACTATCGTATTACAACGATAGTGAGTGGGATTCGACACGCATCCTTTCCAATCATTAGTCATTCCGCTAATGGTGACGGGGTTAGAAACGTGTCGGGCTTTTGGATTTTCGCCTTAACCCTTCCGAGACGCGCCTCATTTGGTTTGTAATAATGGATCTTTTTACTTCTTTTTATCACTTCTCTCTTTTGATTTTGCACGGCCTTAATAATTTTAGAGTAGATTTTATTTAATATCTAGCTGTGCCCGCGACTCCGTCCGCGTGGAACCTAATGTAAAAAAATAGTGACTAATAAAATCATCTGAATGTATTAAGTCTATTTACTTATCTACTTTTCCGTCGTACTTAAGTCGCGTCGTCATTAAAACTACAGTAAATTTTGGTAGAGTGAACCTATTTTAATGAAACTAAGACTAAATTTTACTGGAGGATATGCTTTATGATTTTCGTGGTGAGGTTCTATGGTGACCGCAGTACTTTAAAAGTAATTCGTGTTCAAACAGACATTTCTAAAAATTATTGAAATGTATTTCATTACTTATTATTAGACACCTGCAACAATTTTTTTTCACAAAATTCTAAAAAGTACAGATACGTTAGGTTTACATTCTTATTATATGTATAAATACCGAGGAAGGTTATAAGCTATATAATATCATGCTACGACTTTTAGGAGCTGAGCAATCATCATACAAGATCTATGTTGAAATTAGGTTAAGTAGGGAGGCATTAATAAGGCGTGCAGACTGTGTGATGAAGCGCGGCATATCGATACCAATGCGTAGGACACTAGAATATTTTTAAATTTTATTCAATTTACTCTTGATTGATTGGTTAATATAGATTCTATCTAAAAAGAGGTCTGATTCATATTTATTGCGTGTTAATAGAGTAATCCAATACCATCAAAGGCTTTATGAAATTATTTTAGTATCTTATGTACAACCTTCAGTATCCCAGCACCGTGGGGCGGTTTGGTCTTACGCCAAAAACCGATAACTACCGAGAAGAATCGAACTATGAATGTCTATTTTAGCGAAATAGTATAATCGTGTATCGCTCGAATAATATTTTTAAGCGAGCCTAACTGTGCACACAATGATTTATAATTAAAAATTAAATACAAATATATCGACGGCACGTAACTCATGACATATAGTTTACATCAATCAATTATAGAGTCAATCGATTGTGTTCAAATCTATTTTCCATAGTGACGGTGTTACGAGGAAAAAAAGGGGAAAAGGAAAACGCAGTCGGCATTAAACGCCTAGACTCAAAGCGAACCCTAACCATAGGTTAATAGTTAATTGCCATAGAATAAATTCCTTGTAATTATCTATGATAGGTGCAATTATCGATTATAAGTGGGAAGGGTACGCAAAAAGGTCGGGTAACGCGTTACGGGGTTTGAACAGCGCTACAAGTATTGGATAGTTTTTTGATAAGTGATTGACTTGCCACTCTATACTCGGTGTTCGATTCTCACGATATATGTATACTAATATACAATATACTAATATTACAAATCTCTAGGGTTTGTATGTTTGCTTGAACGCGGTGGTCTCAGGAAGTACTGGTCCGATTTGAAAAAGTCTTTCAGTGTTAGAGAGCTCATTTATCGTGGAAGGTTATGAGTTACATATATATCCTCTCGCTAAGACCAATAGGAACGGAACACCAATTAAGAATGTTTCAAAATAGTTTTTTTTCTTTTGAGAGCTTCCCCTGCGTGTTAGCGTCAGTCCAAAGTAACTATTCCACGCGGATGAAGTCGTGGACAGAAGCTAGTTAAATTATAAATATATATTTCTTTGTGGTAGACCAGAGTCTACGTTGGGTAATTATTACAAAGTTACCACCGACGATTTTGATAATGAAGCATTGACATATAAAAACCCAAGACACACAGTCTCGAATAAAAGTAGCGCTCAATACCGGCCGCAAACCTCACCAATATACATACGTTGTTATAGTAATGCGATCAACTTATGATTTTGCAAATTCACCCTTACCTGAATGATTTAAAGTTGTTTTTACAAGGACGCAAGCGACGCGAGACTATTTGAAATGACTGCATAATCCAAAATTATGCACGCATTTTTGTGTGCCGGCTGTGAGACGTTAAGTGTCCATCTTGGGTTTTTGTATATCAATGTATTGAAGTCAAAAGTTGCTATTGTGGATTTGATAAATAAAAAAAATGATTGTGCATTAACGCTTCTGTAGACTTTCGTATTTTCCGCACAAGTTTCAATTTGAACATGATAATAAATGAATTAATTATGGGTAATTATGACTGATAAGTTTCGCTGTTTCCGGTAAATCCTGTCCTATTTTCGCCTGAAAAAAATATTTTTATAAAGTTGGTCAACGTCACGGTACCTTAACGACATTAACCGACGCCATTCGATCTATATTCGAATCTATTTTGAAATTCAAATTTGGAAATCCATTAGTGCGACTCGTCATTTTAATGTGACACAGTATTGAGTTACTATAATTGATGGGTGCTTCGAGTTCTTTTTTTTTCGAACGTTCGAATTACAAAAATTTAAATTTGAATGCCGACTTTCCGTTGTTGCTTTTGTTAAGAGCGATGGCCGCAGATATTCGTATAATCACTTCCGGATTTATTTGATATAAAGTATTCGAGGGTAGTAATCATATTTTTTCTCTCTCGTTTGGTGATGTTTTGTAACCGATTTATAAATTGAAATTATTAAAATTAGTCTGTTTTTCACATCTATTGGCACTCTGAACATTAATTATACACATTTTTATACAGTTTATGAATTAATTAAACATATGATAGTACTTATACCTACACACAATTATATACCCACCTTACGTTAACACTTAACGAAAATTTTTCCCTACCGTGCCGTAAGAAGTTTAATTAAACGAGGTAGCGAATGTAGTCACGGGACTCAGCAAGTTTCACGATAAAATTAAACAGTTTTAATTGGAAAGTTTTTCATTTTAGTGGTTTTTTTCTTCTAATAGCTAAAATAAACTATATTATTTTTTTACTAAATACGTATGCAACATAATCTATACTAATATGTATTATAAAGCTGAAGAGTTTGTTTGCTTGAACACGCTAATCTCAAAAACCACTAGTCCGATTTGTAATTTTTTTTCAGTGTTAGATAGCTCATTTATCGAGGAGGACTATAGGCTATATCATCATGCTAAGACCAATAGGAGCGGAGCACCAATGAAGAATCTTTCAAAGTCGGGGTAACGTAAGTATTATTTAAAAATATTCTCACCTTCTACGTAAACGAAGTCGCGAGTTAAAGTTAGTTAGGACGAAGTCGCGGGCAGAAGCTAGTAATGTATAATTCTGTAAACCCTTTTTTATTTCGTCTCAGCAATTCTAGCGTGTAATGAATATTGATGATTATATTTTTTTTTCCGATTCGTATCGATACCGAGTCTCGAACGTAATGACATTGGCAGATCCATTAATCTACATTTTACGGGACTCTTTTGTTGAACAAAAAAAAATAAGACTATGACGTCACTAGTCAGTATCATAATTTTGACGCAAGATTAATCGTACTTTTTCACATTCGTATGTATTGTACGTTTTGTTTGTCATTTTGACAATTTTGGTCTGATTGAAGTTGTTGGTCACAGCTATGTTACAGTTAGTTGAACTACTTCATTCGTATCTAAGTACAATATGAGACTTCATAGCAAAATAAATATAGCCCAGCGCCACGTAACATATCTGGTGGTAAAATGGATAGCAAGAAAGTCTTTACCATGAATATACGGACATCCATTATATATATATATATATATATATATATATATATATATATATATATATATATCAATGAACTCCGTAGGTGAGAACATTGGGCTGCCATATTTAAATCCAAATTTTGAGCGATGCTTAAAGGTTGATAATTTGGGATATATGTTTGACGGGAAAAACACAGAAAAAAATAATAAAATTAAATATCTAACTCTCGGTAACACCGACACTTACCGGAATTCATCTACATCTAAGAACTATTCACGTTCCCATAAGTATAATATAAAAAAAACATCCTAATTGGTCCAGTCTTTCTAGAACTGTGAACACACGTATAACGGAATTTTCATGTACATGAGGAATGGCGTAAAGTAGACTTATTATTAGCAGAAAGGGTTAAAACCATATCTACACATTTTTATTTCCTGATAACACATACATGGCGTTTCACGCTGCGTACAGTGTTAAGATAATTGTAGAACGAGCACTCCTTTGTAGTCCGCGGCGATCCACGTCGCTCCCGTAACCGACGTCGCGTGGCGTGGCCTCGGTCAATGAAGCGGGACCGACACCTGCTAGCAATCTTTTATTAGGTGCGGCGCTATACTGTGGAGACGGCTTTTACAACAATACATTTTAAGAAAAAAATAGGGTGTGTCGTAAAACACACGATAGGAGTGAAACTTTTGTGTTACAGGGAAACATTTTAATTGAAAAAATACAACAGAAAGCTAACGTAACGCGTTGTTCTCAGGCTGTCACTCGTTCAAGTACTGAACGCGCCCGACGTTGCTTAACTTCGGTGATCGGACGAGAATCGGTATTTTCAATACTCTACCTGACACAATGTTTATCCCTACCACTTATCGTCACACAATAAGGTTGCCAATTTGAATTTCAAATCTCTCACATAAGCAGTTTCACTTCAAAAAGGACATTGATCGACAGTTTGATCGATTAACTACTTTAACATTATACATTTTGTGAGTTAAATGGTATTTTTATTTTGGGCGTAATTAATCCCTTTTAATACCTACTTTATAGGTTTTAGCATTTGATCATAATCTCATCTACTGTTAAATGACGATGTGGTCTAAGGTGGTAAACACGCTAAACCTAGACAGTGTTATTACAAAATAGTTAAATACGTATTGAATACGTTAGACTTGCTAAAAAGGATAACGTGAACTTGTCTTGGGCGAGCGCGGCGCATTTAATTCGACATCTTTTTAAAGCAAGTATTCAATACCTATTTAAGATTTTCAACTTGAGGGTGGTGGCTATGGCTATGTGGGCTTATAAAAAGTCCTACAACGGTGTCAGAAAACAACAAGGTTTCGCTTCAGCGATGATGGGATCGTCGACGCCTAAAAAAAACAAAATATTCGTTTATAACAACAAAGGTTTTTTTATATAGGTATATATATATATATATAAATTAATATTGCTATATTTATTTATGATAAGTTCATGCACCGTTTGATCAACCACACTTGGCATATAAAACATTTTTAAGCTATCTATTTTACTATAACTAACAACCAGGTGGTGCTGCAGCACATTGTTTTTTGTGCCATTCTACCGATTAACATTAAAATTGTTATGTACTTCAATACGCGTAATTTTAAGGTAACATTGAATACATTAAATAACTTATTTATTTACAAAAATATATAAAAAAGTGATTGTTTTTGAAGATACTATTGTACAACTATCTGAACACGCCGGTAAGTTCATGGCGATAGATTTTCAACTTTAAGTTTGTGGTCAACATTTATAAATTACTTATTCCGTGCCACGTTTTTGCATCGTATGTTTGTTTACCAGAATCTGAGGAACAACGTAGTATTTTTACTGATCTACCGTCGAATTCTGAATTCTATTTAAAAATCCAAAAGCTTTTCTCGAAGCCATCTCCATACTACCCAAGTCAAGCGAAGAAAGTTAAAAGTCCGTTAATAATTACAGAATAACAAGTAGACAACACAGCTTTCCCCGTGAACCGCAAACCGCTGTCTAACTTATCGATTGTTTTTATATATACATCGATATTTTATATCGATACGATTATAGGTTCTCGATTATTCTTCCGTGACCATTTCTAACCCGTTTTATTTTTAATTATATCTAATGAAGTGCCGGTATAATTAGAGAAATTGTATTTAATTGGCAGATTAATTAATTGCGGCGCGATCGACCAACTCGTCTGGCATAGATCGTCATTTATTTACTGTAGTTCAACAAAGTGACTGCACTGTATCAATAGAGTCACTATGTGCGTTATGAGCTTTAGTAATGAAGACGTTTAGACTGTTTGGCGGGATCTTAATAATATATATTATTCGCTATATACATTCGTTTTTGGTGGATGTACAGAGGGGCGTCAGTTCCAGACGTCACTATCGTCCGCATATTGATCCACTCTATAATAACCTTTAGACATTAAAACCCGCTTGACATGGTTCTTGAACTCACTATCCGGCAATTCTGTAATGTGCTTTGGGACTTTGTTATAAAACCTAACACTATTACCTAAAAAACTGTTATTGATCTTAGTGAGCCTGAAACATGGGACGACCAGTTTGTTATTTTTTCTACTATTTAAATTATGTTGGTGTTTTCCTAAATCCAGCGTATCTAAGTTTTTGCGGGGATACAATTTGAAATGACCGCCTCTTTAAAGGGTTCATAATATTAACAGCTTGTGAATGTTCTATTGTTGGATGAAGGCATCTTCTCGGACGAAGGTTCTGGAATAATCACCAACAACGTAATATACAAATTTTGTCTCTTTACTCTTTTATTATCTATATCAATACTTCTATACTTCATTACATAGTATAAAACAAAGTCCCCTACCGCGTCTGTCTGTCTGTCTGTTCGCGATAAACTCAAAAAGTACTGAACGGATTTTCATACGGTTTTCGCCAGCGGATAAAGTGATTCATGAGGAACGTTTTGGTATATCATTGGTCAATGATTTTTTTTTATAATCAGGGTGGGACAACGTCTGCCGGGCCCGCTAGTAATATTATAAAGCTAAAGAGTTTGTTTGCTTGAACGCGCTAATCTCAATAACTACTGGTCCATTTTGAAAAATTCTTTCAGTGTCAGATAGTGCATTTATCGAAGGAGGCAATAGGCTATCATAACGCTAAGACAAATAGGAGCGGAGCACCAATAAATAATATTTCAAAACCGTTTTTTTTTTGCGTTAACCCGAAGGAACTATTCCACGCTGACGAAGTCGGGGCAGTAACTAGTAAGTATGTGTTTTAGTAATTCATATTGTCAAAATACAAGTGTTCCACATGGCCGGACGTTTTATCAGCGCTGGGGTCACTTGCAAAGGTGGCAGCCAGCAGATGCTGAGTTGTGCGCCTTTGTAGCAATACCATGGCATTATTTTATACCTTCTACATTTTATATCTTCTAATCTTTAATTTTCGTCACTTGTTTTATGATGTATACATACATATCTTTGTAACTTTAATTTTTTTTCACTATTGTGTTGTCCGTCATTTTGCTACAATAAATATATTTTCTTTGTTCCTTATTTTTCATTAATAATCTTATGATAAAGAAAATCAATTTCTCCAAACCATGGGAAAGATTCGAACATTATTCTAGATCTCTCTCATGACAAATAGCGCGTGAGTAATATGACACGATGTTTTTCGACTGCATCTGTCATCGCCGTATTGAGTTTAACCCTCAAACGGCGTATAAATCTTTGCACGCGCGTACTATCCGTATGGACCGAATTAGCATATGCAGTTTAAGGGTTGGAAGGATTTACATATGGCTAGATAACGTTCACGACTTTGTTCTGTGTAACAGAGCATTTATTATTGTAAAAATTTAATGTATATATAAGACTAGTTTCGTCCTCGTAAAAGTATACAGTTTTATCTAGAGATATAGATTAATTATTATCGTTATCATTAGCCTATAAGATACCCACTGTAAGTTCATAGGCATCGCCCCGAAGGAAGATATGGGCTTATTGACATTGAGAAGCCTGAGAAATCTATAGTTATATATCATCCCACATACTACAGGTAGGTACTACAAGAACAGTGCTCAGGTTCGGGTTTCCTCACGATGTTTTCCTTCATCATCAGCCGATAGTGTTACCAATTAAAATGATTAAATGTACGCGAATTTCGAAAAATTCGTTGTTCCTTGCCGGGGTTGAAACCTGTGGACACCGGAATGTTATTCCACCGGCCAAACCAATCCTTATTTAGATTAATTGCGAGCTGCATTCCATTTTCTTAATTGTAACTTAATCTTTCTATTTAATCTTTTTATCGGTTTCAACATTTTTACATTTTTTTTATTATAACTCCTATATATGTACACATGTACATATTTGACACTCGATAAAATGGATTTAACGCGCGAGTGAATGAGATAGAATACATTATACAGTGTTGTCTTATATTTTCAGTATTCTCATATTGCACTACTATATACTTGGTAGCTGCTAGCGTTTCGATAATTTCGAAATGCGTCAAACTAAAAGTGATATATCACTATGTGTATTGTAGAAGTAATAGGTACAGATATGACAACGTCGCTTGGATATATACAGGTCAAAGCCTGAATACAATACTGATAAGTGTGCCAGTATTGTAAAAAATAAATTTGGTGTTATGTGTTCGCGAACTAGTTAAACGACATTGCCCCGAGTTGATTGATAAAAAAATAATTAAAATATTTATAACTAGCAGTCACCTGCGACGTTATCTGCGTTTGTATAATGACGACATCTTATATTAATCTTTGTTTGACCCTAACGGTTTATGCAGCGCATGTTGATATGGTAGCAAGATTTTTGAAACGAAAATTTATTTATCCTCGTTATGAGAAGAAACTCGACAAAACGAAAGACTGACATTAAAAAGAGACAAACATCTGTACGATTTAATCGGAGAGTGAATGAGGTAGAGTACATTATACAGTATTTCCTTATTATCGCAGTATCCTCGTTGTATATTACACTACAAACTACTTGCTCTTGTCCGAGCATAACACATGTATTTGTTCTGTAATACATAATTACGAAGCCTTGAGAAAATGTGTCATTATCACAGTAGTTCAACAATATAGTTATTTAAATTTTTTGAAGATTTCATGTCTGCCGCATGTGAACTACATATATGTTTTTTTCTTTTTACTAGATACTTATCGTTATATTTTGGCCAATTTAGACTGCATCGGTACAACTTATAGTCTACTGAACTCAACTGTTATTGAACTCCTCATAAACGGTTGGACTGATTTTGATGAAATTTTGTGAGAAGTCGGGTGAATTCAAGTATGGTTTAGACACATAATTGCATCCGGTAGGATTTTTATTATTATCAGGGCAGAACAACGCCCACCGTGCTAGCCAGTCTTACTGTAAACTTATATGAAAATCAGTTGCGGTATTTTTTACACAAAAGAGAGATAAACATTCACTAGTCTTCAAGAACTCTCTCGTTTGATACTGTTAAGATTTGCTTTGTATATATTGAACTTTAAAGATAAATCTAATGTTTTCGCATACATTATATCGAACAATTTATTTGGTCTTGTAATATGTTTTATATCAAAGCCACGTATGCAAAAATATGGGTACGAAAAAGTGTTTCCAAAATTGTATTATTTAGTGTAATATGTGTCATAAGCCGAGGGCATAAGGTCTGTTTTATCTCGTTCGATACTAGATGTTAACCCTAAAATATGTTAATTTCTTAGACTCTCACCGTTTTCGCTATCATTTTTCAATAGCTCATTAAATGACGCCAAAAGTTAACCCTCGAGTGCAGCCGCTTCGTCCGTAACTCCAGTATTGTTCATTTATTTAGACTGTATATATTATTTTATTGTGGATATGTCGATTTTACGGCCCGAGATTTGAATTTCGATGGTCTCTGATGGGATGATTTGCATGATTGTGATTTACTGGTCCTTTAGTTAGCCGATTTATGGATTTTTTTTTGTGCACTGCTCAATGTGCGGATCGTTATGGTGTTTACGCATGAGAAGGTATGGAATAATCCTCGAGTCTTATCCGAACGTGAGTAAAAACTTGGGAATTAATACTTCAATAAAAGCGATATGCTTCGATGAACACGATCAATCGACTCACGTTTACACGATTCTTCGTATATGTTGAGACAATTGCGATTTTTTGGACCACAATTTCACCTGATTTTAAATGATCTATAGGGAATGACTGTCAACTGTAGCTGTTGGAACATACTCAAAGATGCTCCGGGTTAATTCGGGAATTATCTGAGCTTTGTACGGTGATTATATTCCGGAATCAGTTGCGTATATCAAGTAAGCACGCAGGGTAAGGATCTGTACTCGACTAGCTCGGCACTACCATGTTATTGTTGATAACCCGGTCATAGCGATAATAATTTCTCACACTTCGTTCTTTTTCCGTGTATGTTCACCAGACGAGAAACAATATGAGCACGGCCACTAGCAATTAATTACAGTTCTGTTGTTATTTTTGGATTGTATTTTGCTATCAGTGCATTTTATGCCATATGATGGTATAAAAGAAAAGATTCTGTTCACTTTCCTGTATATAATTACACTGAATTTTAAGTGATTGTATTGACCTTTCTTTCTACTGAGAAAGGTGTTCAACATTGGTGGATGGTCTACCGTTTTAAAATCTTGAATAGATTAGACTATCAATAACTGTATTCGTTCGCATATATAATATAATTATTTGGTCCATTTGTTTTAGACAGATGAGGTAGGATATGGCAGTTTAAATCGCATGACAGTCGTCTTTAAAACTATATATAGCCCAAAACTGACTAAAACAAACCGAATGTGTTACAATTTATCAAAATACCGACCGACGGCATTTTTAATTAGTAAAAAACATATTCGGTCAGTGCGCAGTGGTGCGTGCCAATCTGCTTCCGATCTGGGCCTTTACATTCCTCTCTATCTATCTCACCGATTAAGTATACCTCTATCTCTGTCGAATAGTAATTATCCTCTCATATGTACGAGCTTTTGTTTAAAATGACATGTGGCGCTGGGAACTGTTAATTATCGTGGTTTTAACGATCCGATGGTATCGATAGTATCGATGTATTGTCAAGTGAAAGGGGAGCGTTTTCAACGTTCTTTTTGTTTAGTGACGGTTTCACTATTGCTACTAATTTCGACTAGCAATTTCGTCTTCGAACAATGCGTATTTGTCAATACACTCCGAAGAGCATCCATCTCTAGTACTTTCAACTGGCAATTTTGCCTACAAAACAGTACATATTATCAACACAGTTCAAAGGAAACTGATATCTACTACTTGTAACCGATAATATTGTCTACAAAACAGTGCATATTTATCAGTGCAGTCCAAAGGAGAGACTCATATCTACTAATTTTAAACTGTAGTTTTGTGTTTAAATCTGTGTATATTTATCAACACAGTCCGAAGAATATTCGTGTCTACTACTTTCAAACGGTAATTTTGTCTACAAAACTGTGTATCAGTGGAATCCAAAGAAGAATCATCAGCTTGCGATATTTTTGTTAATCCTACTCAACTGTTAGCTAGAATTATGCGTGACATACCCTTAATGCATGTCTAGAATATGACCAAATATAATGTAGTTCCTTCATAAGCTGAGTGATTGGCTACTTACGGTTCAAAGTTTAGATGCTTATAGTAGTGTCATCTGTCGACGAAATAGTAATAAATAGATGCCTTGGTTTAGAAGATACTCTCAACCTCCTCAACCTTTGGTAGGTGGTAGAGGCACACTGATGCTATTACTGGATCCAGAATGAATGGGTCGGCTCGCCCGGGGTAGTATTATCTTCTCACAAAAAACGGACGTGAAGTAGAAGTCCTCGTATTATTGCGTTTCGTTCGGTCAGTGAGAGCGCCGGAGGCCCACATCCTTTAAAAGGCCGGCTACGCACTTGCGACTCCCCTGGTGTTGCTATGGACGGCGGCTATCACTTACGATCAGGTGACCCGACTGTTCGTTTGCCCCCTATAATATATAAAAAAACATGTTTTTCGATTCATATTATTGTTGAACTTATCAGAACCTTGTATGTGGGTTTTTCTTGCTTGTCAGATATAATATCATAAAACCAGCTTAGCGAGACAAAGTCAATAAAGTATCAACTCATAAAATGTAATTACACAATTGCATTAGAAATATTGCTTAACATTTACACTCTCTAAGGGTTCTACTCTGGGGCCCGCACTATTTAATTCCTATTGGAAAGTGGTCGTTTGTTGCAAGTGACACATTAATGGCCCCGCAGCCGTTAAGGAGTTGAAATTCATTGTTTTTATGCCGCTGCGGTTGAACGCGAGTCTAGTATCAAGAGTTATAAGACCACCTATCACTTTTTAGTTTTTTACATGGACCAAACGATAATTTAATAAATTATTACGATTAGAGAAAAAATCGTAATGATGTCTGAAGTTTACAATTTACGATTATTTTAAGTATTATATTTTCATAACGGTCAGTTCAATTTACACTAGCGTTAGGAGTTCCATAGAAACTTTATTATATCTGGTTTAATAATAGTCTGTCTCTTATTTTAACTCTATTTTAGCTCTTATTGCTTAATTCCTATAATCCTTTTAATAGATCTTAAATCACCGATGTTCTGTTTTGTCATTCATTATTGCATAATTTTTATGTATGCATGTCTTTATGTAACCCAGATAATATTCTGAAAAGATTCTACCAGCTAGTAAAATCGGATCAGTAATTTCAGGTTGACAAAAAGTAGACAGTCCAATTCTATTGAATGTATAGATTGGTAGGTTACTGCACTGTAGTAATTATGGTTGCACTGTAATTTGAGAGAAACAATAACTTCCAAAACATGTATCATTATTAAATAACTTTTGCAAAAGCTTGTCTGTAACAAATGAATAGACCATATCCTTGTTTGCTTTACATAGTAATGTGTATCCTACAAAGTTGCAAATGACTTGATTACTTACGGTGTTACGAGTATTTCACACTCTTCAAATGATACATTTTTAATTTGTACTATCACGTGCTGTCTGGGTTATTTTTAATCATTGAAGTGATAATTTACGAGGTTTTAAATAGGAGAACCATAAATAACAAAACGCTAGCAGAAAATTTCAACGAACAGATTTGAGAAGTAAATTGTCATACAAAATATGCAATTAGACTCCAATTCGAAAATCATCAGATAATCATTTTATCTGGTTAGAAAAGTTACTGTAGTGGTGATAATATTTAAATTTTTTGTATAAGGAAATAAAAAGTACGATAACTTCAATGGGTCTTATAATAATACGTCCGAGTTATATATTGATCAATTCGTATCATACTATTTTATACTATTAATAGTCTATTGCTCAAAATTCCGTGTCGATGTTACAAAGGACTTCCTTAAAATTGTAACCACAGACTTTCTTACAATACATGTGTGTGGTGCCTCTAATTACATTCATATTGGTGACCAGCGAGCAGGTGGCGAGCCAAGCATAACGGGTATCAGTCAACCGGAACACCAAGCTGGAATGTATCTTACACACGATGTATTTAAGTTTATATTCAATTGCACAGTATCCAAGGATACATTAGTAATTGTCGATCAATAAATAGGTTTTATTAATACGTGTATAAAGTCTAGAATCGTTTGCGACACGTTTGATTTTTGGTGGAACAATGACAGGCGTTTGGGTCAATAGCATGAGTGAATTCGGTTTAGTTAATTACTGGACGATTATGGTCGAATGATTTTTACAAGTCGAAAACTTCTTGAGGTGGTTTCAATTTGGTCACTTTTATATGCCAAAGAATTATAGTATGAAGGAACGTTTGAATTCGTAAAACACACATGCTCACACATGTGTGTCTTACGAATTCTTACTTGTATGAATAGCTATCTTAAACTAAGCTTAGACAGATTCATGGTGTTGGATCCAAGCCAAGGCCGAGGCTCGACCACTCTGAGGCCCTGGAGCTTGTTGCCAAGAGGCGAAGTGCCTGAAGCGCTCGCCTTAGTAATCCGGTGAAGCTGTGAAGGCTCGTCAGGCCAATAACGTAGTTAGTTCGAAAAAAAAAGTGACAATGAAAATGTTATATTTATCAGAAAATATGAATGTTTCCCAAGCATCAGTCGCTATGTTTTGGCAACAATACTTGATAGTTAGCATTCATTTTAGACGTAGCGTTTTAATATTTATCATATGGAATTATAACTTATTTCTTTTAGACATTACGTTACACTTCTGTGATCCAAAAAGTAAACGACTCTTTTATTTCTGTCTGGGTAATTTCAGAATCTTAGAATAAATTAGCGGGGAATTCTTTGTTTTTTAAAAATCATGGATGTTTTTGTCTATTCCTTCGATTTCTATTGTACTAATGTTTTTACTAATGATGTTTTTTCTCTTTATTTTTTACTTGTTTCAGTGTTTATTACATGATGTATCTAGTTGTATTTGTCTGTTCTTTTTAATAGTCATTGTCTATGATGATATGAGGAGTGTTTGTTGGAAAGGAACAAGATTTCAATTTTTTTGTTTTAGTTTTGTTTTCGGTAACCAAGCTTCTAGTTTTCTAGTATTACTGCCATAATCGAGTAGGCAATCTATACATATAATAAGAATGTAAATCTAATGTGTCAGTACTTTTTCGATCTTCGTGAAAAAAATTGTTACAGGTGTCTCGGTATAAGTAATAGAATACATTCCAATCATTTTTAGAAATGTCTGTCTGTCTGTCTATGGTTGCGCCGCTTTATGTATATTTGAAATTCCCGCATTATGGATTAAATCACGCCACTTTGAAGCCCGACCAATTAAATTTTTTCGCCGAAAATATTCGCGTTATATTTTTCAGTTGTGTTAAAGACGCTATACAAAAGAAAGGAGAAGGGAAAAGGGTGGGTTACTTTATTGAAGGGGGCTTTTTCAATTTGGAAAGAATTAAAGAAAGAAAAAAAATTAAAAAAGAAAAAAGAAGGAAATTAATGAAGAAGACGAATTTTTCTTCGCAAGTAATTCATCATCTTTTTTAAAAATGATGGATGTTTTTTATTAATGAGTAAAGAAATAAGAACTAAAGAAAAAAAAAAAAAAGAAAGAAAAAAAAAATGTGGTTGGAAGGAAGAATGTATAAAAAAAAATATATTTAGGAAAGAATAATTAAAGAAAAAAAAAAAAATTAATTGGGGGGGGGTAATAAAATAAATTATTGTTTTTTTGATGAAAAAAAAAACAAAAAAAGGGGGGTTTTTTTTTTTTTTTAGATAAAAAAAAAAAATTTTTTTTTTTTTCAACTAAAAAAGGAGAAAAAAAAAATTTTTTTTATATAAAAATTTTTTCTAAAAAAATATATTTTTTGGGGGAGAGATGTTTAAAAAAAAAAAAAAATATATATTTATTTTTTCTCCCCCAGGAAAAAAAAAAAAAAATATAAAAATATTTGTAAAAAAAAAAAAAAAATTTTATTGAAATAAATGGAAGAGAAAAAAAATAATTAAAGAGGAAGGGAAAGGGGGGGATGTAAATTTGGAGAGGGATGAGAGGGGTGAGACATCATATACTGAGAGTGTGAAGAAGGAAAGGAAAGAAAGGGGGAGGGATATTATATAAAAATATATATAAAAAAAAAAAAAGAATAAAAAAAAAATCTTCTATGAAAAAGAAAAAAAAAAAAGGGAAGAGGAAAAACTAAAATACAAAAAAAAAAAAACACATAAAAAGGAGGAAAGAAAAGATAAGTATTATGAGAAAAGAAATAAAAAAAAACCAGAAAAAAAAAATATAAAAAAATAAAAAAAATGTTGACCGAGGAGGTGTGAGTAAGTGAAGAGAAGATAGGATAATCAACTCAAAGAGGAAGAAAGAAAAGAAAAATAAAAGTTAATATTGTGTGGAGATAAGGAAGGAGAGGAGAGAAGAAAGAGAAGACGGCGGGCGCCGCCGGCGCTGTTAATAGTATTGTATGTGTTGTCGGGCCGATGGATGTTTGTCGTCGAACTAAGAATTTTAATTTGAGGGGAGAAAAAAAAAAAGAAAATAGAGAAAAAAAAAAAAAAAAAAATAAGAGGGGAGGGGAGGAGAAAGGAAAAGGAAAAGACCGGAGGGAAGGGAGGCGGAGGGGGCAATTTCCTTCTTCCCTCCTCCCCTAAATGAAAAAAAAATAAAACAACAACCCCAAACAAAACCAAAAAAAAAAAAACCCCCCCCCCCCCCCCCGGGCGCCTGTCTGTCTGTTTGTATGAACACGCATCACTGCTAAAATACGGGGTTCACAATTAAACCCCCAAGAAAATCGTAAAACATATCCTTGGGAGTAATGTAGTGTTTGTTTCATTAAAATCGATTCACTCTATTAAAAGTTATTGTAGTTTTAATGACGACGCGGCGTAAGTACGAGAGAAAAGTAGACAAGTAAATGGACTTAATACATTCAGATGATTTTATTGATCACTGTTTTTACATAAGCTTCCACGCAGACGAAGTCGCGGGCACAGCTAGTTATATTATAAATTTATTGTGATAATTTCAATATTCTAACAAGAAAGTGGCTCCCTTTTTAGAACTTTACATGGAGTTTTTGTGGCATCTCAGAATTCATAGTTATTCATACTCATTTCCCGTCAACTTCACTTGTGCATAATAACCGAACGATATTACTTAAAATACCACCAATATTACAAAATATACAATCAAAATTCACTACACAATAGACTAAGCACCCGCCCAAACTCCTAATACAGTCTTGATTGATGTTAAATTATTATGTGGTCTTAATGGTGATAAGCGTAACTTAAAATGTTACTGGATTTTAAATCCAGCTGCCAGAATACACTTATGGGTGCATGGTATTCCCGTCTTCTACTAATACCCAAGGCAAATCCATGATGTAGTAATCTGGAAGGTGCATTTAACTTGGAAATTATTCTCATAGAATGCAATGAGAAGTAACGTATTTATATGTCAACCTTTTAATAAATAATTCCTTCCTTGCTCTATTAACATTAACAACTTCTTCATCAAACCTTATCCAGGCGAGGATCTTCAGCCATCTGGCACCCGCCCTCGTCCAGGACTCGATAACTCGTGACGCATCGTTGGCTCCCCCTTGTGGATCGAAACTGAATCAATTAACCGGCATGTAATTTATTTTCTACAGATAACAGGAATGATTTCGTGGCTAATGAATATATTGTATCTCTCGATTTGGTTGTTGTTTGATTTGTTACATTAGAGTTTATTACTTTCGTTTTAAAATTAACTTGTTCATAATAAAGATACGTCGCTTCGTCAAATGTTATAAGAAGCCTCTTTCTTATATGCTCAGTATAAGCGAATTGTTGGCCATATATTTCATAATGCTTAGTAACAAAGTTACAAAACCAACAGGTGAACTCGAGGGTGAGGTTTGGTTTTCAGATATACGTAACGAGTCAGTAAGTTTGAGATCAAAATTTTGATTTAAGAATAGTGGGTAGTTAGTTGAGTTGTAGAGTAATAACTAGCTATTACCTGTGACATTGTCCACGTGGATTCCACTAAAAAGAAATTGCTTAACATTTTTTTCTTTTCTGGACCTTTTTTCTGCTTTTATTTATTTTATAAATGTTGTTTAAAATCGATTAAAATGTGGACAACTACTGATAGGTGCTGCTTCATTAGTTTATTATATTTTCAAGGAATCCTATTTGTTTAATATAAAAGTATCTGCCAGTAGAAGTCTCATCAAAATCGAAGTAACCGTTTCTGAGATTAGCCGGAGCATACAAACTTTAAAAAAAGTTCAAGATTGGTTTATTTGTTATAAGAAGCGTATATACTTTCGTATCGATATAGTAGCTGTTATTTTGAGATTACAAACAGTGCTTCAATTTTATTTGTTTGTGTAGATTTATTTGTAAGAATTACAAGATTTAATGTTATTTTCTAGACATGTAATAAGAATGTATATGTAACGTTTCTAACTTTTTACAGTTTTGTGGAAAAAAGTGTTGCAGGTGTCTTGGAATAAGTAATTAAAATAAATTCCATCATTTTTAGAAATGACTCGTTGTATGAACACGCATCACTACTAAAGTACTGAGTTTAGAAAATTTAAAGCATATATATCCTCGAGTAACATTTAGTCCTAGTTTCATTATAAAATCGGTTGAATCTATGAAAGTTATTGTAATTTTAATGATGACGCGACTTAAGTACGAGAGGCAAGTATAAGTAAATGGACATAGTTTTTACGGACGCGGACGGAATCGCGGGCACAACTATTATATATATATAATACCACTTCATTCGTTGTTCATCATTATATTTCCTTTGAAAGCTTACACATAATGTAGAATTATTTCCAACGTAGAAGGACACGTAATACACATATAACGGACTTTCTAAAAATTCTACTATAAAAAATTTCAAAAAGTAGAAAAAAAAATCTACTTTCTACTAGCATTTGACCACAATCTCATCTGATATTAAATGATGATGTGGTAAACACGCAAAATTAGTCATATGTATGAAAGAAAACTAAATCTTTCACAAAAATCAAAACCTGTGACCTCTCTACTCAGCGATTGGATTACCACCTTATCTCATTATTTTACTTAATACTATTTGTCGTATATAACACCTTGTGACCATCGAAAAATAAATCAAATAAACTTACATGGACAGAAACAAAGTTATCGCTCAAGGCAGCTGAAAACAGAACTTCCCCATAAAAAATTCTAATGAGCCCGCTGGATCGGCTTCGATAGTAGCAACTCAGGGGCGTCGTATCGGTCTGTAGTGTAATCGGCCACTATCGGCCGACCGATCGGGGTTCGATTCCCGGGGGTTGTAATTAGATTGTTAGTCGCATGCAATATTAACGTGTCATGTACTCCGACTTATATATTTTGATCGTTTTAGATGTCTCTTAAGTTTTGAGACGGCCATTCAAAATTTAAAAAAGATATTACTTGTTAAATGGAATCAAATGACTTTTCTATACATATAAGAGGACAAAAATATTTTAATTTTATAACGATTAAGTTACTTTTGTTTTAGTAGATCTTTACTTTGCATTGTATTAATTTAAATCGTTGTACGTGAAAGTAAGGAAAGATAAGGATGGTATTTTGGGTACTTAGAATATAGTGCTGAATTGTATGGAACTTTCTGGTTTTGTATACAATAATGTAGTGTATCGATTAAACCAGTGTAACTATAATATATAATAAGTGTAAAATCGAGTACATTTTTTAATTGATGACTATGTTATTAAACTTAATTTTACCATCTACTCGTTATAGCATCTATTGCTCTGGTGAAGTACTAATACGTATTCATATGCTTCTTGTATACCTAATACTTCATATTAGTCTAGATACACCATTATTCATCGATTTATAAACTCCAAAATCGTTATATAAAGTTACAGGAAGTACCTAAAAGAACGTATAAACTCGCAGTTATTTTAATTTCAATCTAATATATTTTCGTGAGAAATCTTATATAAAGATTGAAATTAAATTCAAATAAATAAAAGTGAATAATTAATTGGATTCGTTGAATACGTATTCTCAGGTCAGTACAAAAAAATAATTATAAATGTAACTCGTAATTAAATTAGCTTAATGGCTAGCTTATCTACAAAGATTTAGCATTATTGTCTCTTATCTAAGTTTACTCTTGAAATTACTTTATAATTATTAATGAATGAATAAATAATTTGTTAGATTTTTGGATTCTTATTAATAATAAATGAATACTTTTTTTACGCAAGAGAAAATGTTATAAGGAGAGAGTTATGTCCAACTCCTACCGGCTAAAAACCCCTGTGCCGCTATGCGCGTATGCGGATCAGGGTCGCGGGATCAATTCGAGTATGCTCCGTAAACTTGGCCGCGTGCTCGGGTCACCCGGAGATGCTTAAAAGAACCTCATCTCGTGAAGAGACTATAAATATGTCTTCTGCTCTAGAGGCAGCGGCTTATTCCGTGCCTCTTCACCACGGGTTCTTTTTTACATGGCAACTTATCATCCGTTTCTAGGAGAAAATGAATGAACTGCACGATAACTATTTATTGTATTAAATATATAAATTAATAACGATAAATATACAAATGATTGTGATTAGATCATCTTTGACAAAAAAAAAGTCGAGGCAGTCATAAAGACTGCTGACAGAAGTGAAAACTCAAAACAATGAAATAAATGTGTTCTCTTTTAAATTTTCGTATTATTTATAGTGTGAATGACAATATTTAATTTTCAGAATTTGTTTATCGAAACTATTAACATTACTATGGTTTTCATTCTTCTATTGTAATCTATTAATCAATCGAACGTAAGATGAGCTGCAAAATATCAATATTACATGTACACAGGCCCCTATATTACACGTTGCTAGCTTGACGTAAGCCGCGCAAGCGCTATAGCGTTACCGGTTATGCTTACGTAGCATGTCATGACGCGAAACTAAAAATTTACCTCCTGCCAAAAGTACCGCTCACCGCGCCTAAAAAAGTCTTCACATCAAAAATATTTTTTAATCACAAAACGATCAAAACCTATCGGTCGACATAACGTGTCGTTGTCGATAAGAAAGTCAGTTGAGAATTTAAATACACATAATTTCTTCGAACGTGTAACATCGCCGGTGCGGTCATTCTTACATCAACCAAACATTTATTACCCCGTATCGATTGTTACATTATTCGTATGTCCCCGTATTTAATTTAACCCCAGTCATTAACATATTTTTACCCTATTTCGTTACCAGTTACGAACACGCACGGCGCTATGATAAATTAAATTATATTTAAAAACTAGCTGTGCGCGCGACTTTGTCCACGTCGAAGCTGATGTATAAAACAGTGACTATCCTATATCCTAATGGCATGGTGATAGGGCTTTTTTTGTTCTACCGCCCGCAAGTTGAAAAACTGTTACAAGAACCTGTTGGTGTGTTCCGACAGCTGTACGTCAGAGCCAGTGTCCTCTACGTTTTGCGTGTTTACCATAGTAGACCACGTTGTCATTTAACATCAGATTATATTGTGGTCAAACGCTAAAACCTATGAAGTATAAAAAAAACATTTACAATGATATTATTGTAATCGCTTAACTTTAAGAAAGTAACTTGCATAATGAATGCCATTGATAATCATGACTATTATTTTTTCCTGTGGTAGGACATACCAACTGTATTTGACTATACCTCGTCCAACATATATGAAGTATAACAGCCATTATATGGCATACTTACGAGTAGTAGGCCGGTAACGGTGTAAAGGCCTGTCAGGCCAATAGAGTAGTCAGATCGAAAAAGAAATGCTTACGAGTATTTGCGTCATGTTAATGTCAATGTCAATAATTAAAATGGGTAATACTGCCTCGAATTTATAATACTCTATGGGTATACGTTTGACCATAATCTGATCTGATGTTAAATGGCGATGTGATCCAAGATGGGAAACACGCTAAACTTGGAGGGGGCTGTTTCTTAAGTGCAGCTTGCGGAATACACCAACAGATGCTTGGCTATATCTTCAACTTGAGGGTGATAACTAGCCAGGCGGACTTAGTAAAAAACCCTATTACCATGCTATGGCTTCATCATGATGTTTTCCTTCACTGCAAGCTCCGTTTGTGATGATTTGTTAATTGCAATACCGTTTTCTTCTCGCAAATCTTGAATACTGTAGGAAAATTCAATAGAATTATTTAATTGCTCCTTGAAAGCGTCCCAATAGTTAGTTATAATGGAATCGAGTCGGGACAGTGAGACACTGCAGGCCTCGCGGCGCTCGCCCCCCGATCCCCCGGCCCCCAGACCCCCTAGGCGACCGGGGTGCACTCTACGATTTAGAGCTTTTACGCTATTTTCAATTAAAACCCTAATGGCTCATGGTCCACCGATGCGCCGATTGTCTAATTGTATATAATTATGGAGCGGTTTGAAGTGTGATATTTTATAGATCTGGTGTGTCAAATTCGATAGTTCTAATGGCTATATGCGATTGATCGAGAACTGAGAGAACGACACGTTATCATACCGTAAAATGATTTGACGAAGTTTAAAGTACATTCCAATTAAAATCCAGATAACATTGGGTTTAATTACCTATTTATTATCTTAAGCAAATAATATCTTTATTTGATTTTGTAATTATTAAATATATATACATATATACGTATTTTAATTTTGTCGTATTATATACTTTATCAAATACAGCTTTGTGTATATTGGATGTTTCTATAGTATAATAGATTAGAGATAGATAAGTAGATAGAGAAAGCTTTGGTTACAATATAAAGAAATTATTTTTTTAATAAGCCAACTCTAAATGTGATAATTGAATTATTCACCTAATGGTAATTAAAATATGATAAAACAGCTGAAGAAAATATAAGTAAAGAAATATAAGACGAGGGTTTAAATCTAAGCTAAATATATTCTATCGATAATTTTTTGACAGGAGATTTTTATCGCGACGGAAATAGATAATAAGGTAAACAGGACATAATATGTCATTTGGTGGGATTAGTATATTTTTCTTTATTATGTGTTCCAGTTTATTGTAAGATACCAACACGTAAGGTGCACCGACGCTTTAAAATCAATGATTTTTATGATTATTTTGATTTACACGATTGAATAATGTGTTTTTGTTTTTTAAAATAAAAGGTGATCTTAAAGCTAACATAAGAACATATATAATATGTAAGTTATAGCATAAATAAGGCCATTCAAAAGTTCACACAGATATAACATTATGTAATCATAACACATGAAATGAGTTCGTAAATTTAATAAATAAAATGTATATTGGGGTTGTTCGTGGAGAGCAAGAATTTTTTTTTACTTCGAAAGAGTAGAATCTTTACAAAAGAATGAAGATGTTAATTTATATTTTAGTGAGGGAACATTAGTGTCTAATAAATTGCTTACGTATTGTATTGGTAACATAATAAAGTAAAAATGAGTTGGTATGAACAACTCTATAAATTCCATCGTTCAGTGGCTCGTAATACCACACCCCTTTTGTAAAAACTTTCCTTTTAATCGTTTCACATTACGATTCAGTAATGTGCTAAGTTTCTCGCTCATCGTTATTGAATTTCCACCAATATTATGCTCTGCCGTATTGGTGCTACTCGGGGGAACTTTCTGATAATTATTGCCTTTATAATTTGTTCGACTGTTTAAGTTTTACTTAAGATATCTCGTGTTCGTATGTTTCGAGAATTATTCACCGTTAAAATGTTTTACTTGTGAACTAAAGCGTGACGTCGTAATACTCGTGAGTGCAAGCAAGGAATGGTAGTGAGTTTTCGACTCACTCTATTTTCTCACATTATACTGTTTAGACAGCATATTGCAGATCATGCTATCGGTGTACTTTATCTCAACTTGTTTTTGTTATTATCACTGGATATATAAAAAATTTGATCAGTATATAATATACGTTAGCCACCACGTTGAATGTCAAGATTATCATGCATTTTATGGTATACAAATCAGTTCTGGACAGTACATTTAAAAACGGTTAGAACTGATATTTTTAATACCAAAAGACAGCAAATATGCAGCTGGTGAATTCGTTAGCTTTAAGAATGGATCAAGGAGCAAGACGGGACCAATTGTACCGAAGACGTGACAACACTAACATTTTCTAGAACTATCAAGTCGTGTGTGTTAGTACCGTGGAATGGAATATATCCAGCACGATTTTACTCAAGGATCTTCAAAAAGGACTCAGATATGTTTTTCAAGATTGAAACGATAACAATAATATACCTGATATTACAGTTATTCATAGTTATCGTCCAACACAGAAGTCGTGGCGATCGAGTGATTTAACCAGTAAACAGTGATTCGTCGTTCACAGAACTACATCATAAAGAAACCTGTACCTGAGAAACGTTCTTGTAGGATATTAATGTTATGAACGATTTAAAAAGTCATTGAAATATTGTATGTCCGCAAAAATTGGTCGTTCCATGTTTTAGGCTCACTATGACCAATAACAGTGTTTTAGGTAATTGTGTTAGGTTTTAAATAAAGTTTCAAAGCACATTACTGATTTGCCGGATAGTGAGTTCAAGCACCATGTCAAACATGACGCCAATCTCTGTGCATCCGCCAAAAACGAATATAAATATCTGTGTTTGTAAACATATGTAACATGAAAAGATAAACCAGATCGAGTCTCTTGTCGGTTCTTCTCGATGATTGGGATGTTTTCCGAAACGGTGGTAGTTTTGACGTTCATGAGCGCCTTCTTAGTGCCTAAGTTGTGTAAAGTATTTTTGGTTTTGAATTCGAAGCTTAAATTGAATTCATATTCGTTTTATCATATGCTAATATTGATAGGGAAATAAAAGTGAACTTGTAAAGAAGCGTTCCCTTTATTTACCCTTTAACGATTCTTCAGTTAATAATGAGGGAACACGGAAAGAAAGATACACAGTAGCAATTAAACAAAGGGCATTGCGCTAAGACGAATCACTGCGCGTCTCAAGCGACATCTACTTATATACGTTTGACATATTTTAGAGAAATCCTTATAAACGTCTCGGTATAATGAGTGTCATATTCGGTGTGTACGGTTAGCAAATAAACAAAATTGTAAATATTTTTGAAGTGAAAACTTCTTTAGACGAGTTGAGCGATTTTTGGTAGTGGAGAAACTTATGGGTTCGCGTCACCGATGACCTTGACATACTCGTGACGTATTACGATTGCGTCAGACTAGTGACGCGTAGTAACTGTGTACATGTAATATTGATATTTTGTATTGATCTTGTGCAGCTTATCATATGTTTGATTAATTAATAAATTGTACGACTCTAAAATTAAATTAAATGTGAAATATGTAACTCTAACAGAGAAAAGTAAGCTTAAAATTGTGTAAATTTACGTAAGATATATTTCCAACAAGTGGAGTTATTTGTAACAAAAATCAATAACTGGAAATTGCAAAAACAAATGTAACTATGTTTGTAAAAATATGTATCATGAAACGATAAACCAGATTAAGTTCTTGACGGTTCTTCTCGATGAATGAGTTGTTCTCCAAATTGGAAAATGGGACTGATAATGGGAAAACAATAGTAGACAAGATGTCCTACTATAATTTTTAATTTCAATCTGCTTATTAGCGTAACACAATCATTCAGTTGATAGACCTATGTTAAAAACGGAACACAATATGTATTGAAATCATTGAATCATTTTGAATTGTCCTTAGCTGCTCTGTCTTTCACTTTACCCCTACTCCGCGGCCGGCTGTAATGCGACATGCGATAGACGGACGAAAATATTTGAGATGATGAAAAAAAGTTTCACTTATAAAAAAAACATTTTTTTCTGCCAATGGTACCTACCGAGCACTGCGCGATACATCCGACACACCGAAGAGTAGCGACGTGTGAAATCTGCATTTCTTTGAGATGCACTTGTCCTCCTCCGAAGGCGCACCTCCCGCTCCCCGTCCCCCGCTGCCTCCTCACCCCCCAAGACTCTCAGATAAAGAGGGCTCTACTTTCGCACGCTTTGAGCACTGCGCTCAAGTTTTGTTATTGTCTAAGAGATGACAGGGTTTTCTTTACAAAATCTAGATGCATTCTTTATTATCTACCAGTGAA
Source organism: Antheraea yamamai (assembly GCA_036509395.1). Taxonomy (NCBI): domain Eukaryota; kingdom Metazoa; phylum Arthropoda; class Insecta; order Lepidoptera; family Saturniidae; genus Antheraea; species Antheraea yamamai. The sequence goes on along the minus strand of AP028439.1, from coordinate 17,259,726 downwards.
TGTCCACAACTTCGTTTCCTTTCAATGGTTTTATTGTTTCATGAAAAGTTTATCTGCAGTAATTGTGTATTAGTTCACATTTTTTCGATTGTAATTTTCGAAGTGAAAACGTCTTTAACCCACTTTTGATATGAATCTCGACGAAATAAAAAGCTTCATTAAAAAGAGATAATCTATAGGATTTCACGTGCGAGAGAGTGAGAAAGAATACATTATACAGTGTTTGTATTTTGATTATTCAAATTCCGTCTCACTTCAAAGATTTTTGTAATCACTCGACAGTAAACAGATAAATTATGACAAGTTTCCAATTGCACTTCGTAGCTCATTTGTAAATTATGAGAAGATCGTCAAGAACCACTGAATAGATTGACAAGTTTCTTGACTAATTTATAGATTATAAATATATTATGGTCTTCAAGTAGATGTATTGCGATATCTTTTTTAAGAAAAAATGTAACACTCGTTGTAGTGTTTAAACTTGAATATTTCGAAAAGTTCTTCACTATCACTAGAGCTATCGTGCAAAATATAAAAAGTACAATCAAACACATATTAGATCACGCAGCTATCAGTACCCTCAGCTCTGAGCCTATTTGAACAACTAGGTATATATATAGTTAGAGGTAGGTTTCGTTTTGTTTTTGTACGATAGTTCGTGTGAAGTGTTAGAACTATCATTGTTTGCGATTGACATATCCTAAAAGCCTATTTAGTATGATATTAGCTAATATCGAAAATCAATGACTACGATATGGTACTAGGGGCGCTGTGGTCATGTGAAATTCGGGTACAAAATCTGTATATAAAAATAAAATTGGAGTATCTCTTATTTAACAGGTCAAATCTCCGAAACGGCTGGATCGATTTTGATGACACTTTTAATGTCATATAGAAGACTCTTCAGAGTATTATCTAGGTTACATATCATCACGGCTTATCATAGAGGTTAAGTAGTAATGTTGTAATTACAATAAATATAAAATAAAAAACACCGCATAATTAATCCAGCAAAAACATGAAGTTATTATGAAACAGCTAAACTAGTCTCAAGAAAGGTAAATCATAAGCACCAATTAGCTATATAACAGTGTGAACGTCTTGATCCAATAATACACTCATCAAAAAAGTCTAAGCGACATGTACTAATTTAAATTTTAGAATGGTTCTTCACATTATAACGTTGTATTTTATTTTTAAAATAATATCTTTAGGGTTCTATGATGTAAAAATAACAGCTGTTGTCTTTATAAGTTCTTTTAATAACAGAAATGAACAATATTAGAATATACTGTAGAAACTAAGATACATAAGAAACTAAACTTTTTTTTTACAAAATGAAATTTCTAAAGAAAATGTATTTATTGTGAAAGAATAGAACAATTTAATACAAAGTATGGTCTCCTCTGCTATTCAGAACTTGTCGGCAACGGTTATTCATTGAATTAATGAGACTGTTTATGTCATCTTGCGGTATTCGCTCACAATGGAATTGTAGCAAATCCTTCAGCTGTTGGGTTGTTGTCGCTCCGTCCAAGTCCTTCAAAACACGTCTCTGGAGCATGTCCCATGCGTGCTCGATGGGGTTGAGATCTGGCGATTGTGCAGGCCAGGGCAATACCCGGATGTTCTCCGTTGCAAAGTTTCACTGGTTCGCCGAGCTGTATGTGAACGCGCATTGTCATGCATTAACCTAAAATCGGAGCCATAGGTTTGTGCAAATGGGTAGACATAAGGTATGAGAATATCCTCAATGTAATTTTCAGCATTCATGTTTCCATTTACAAAAACGAGCTCAGTTCGCCTGTTCTTCATAATACCCGCCCATAACATAACTGTTGAGCCGCTGTATGGATGAACTTCCTGAACGCACCTGAGCCTTTCAGTATTTCCGGGCCGCCGATACACTCTCACCCTTCTTGTATCAGGCTTAAACCCGAATCGCGACTCATCGGAAAACATAATTTTATCCCATTGTTCCTGGGCCCATGTTATGCGTTCTCTACACCATTAATATCGACGATGCTCATTCGAGCGCGATTCCCGTGACGTATCGGTGGGCACCTGATTGGGCGTCGAGCTCGTAGGCCGTACTCATGCAGTCGATTTCGCACAGTTTGAGGACTTACATGAACACCACTTGAAATTTGTAGCCTCAAACTTATCTCTCGAGCGGTTAACATCGGCTGGCGTCTTGCAGTCAGTTGTATGTACCGGTCTTGCCGAGTGGTTGTACTCCTTTTACGGCCTGGATGCTGTTCAGCGGGTTCTCCTGTATTATTGTAGCGCTGCCAAAGACGACAAATAACACTTCTATGAATGCCAAAATGTCGAGATACCTGAGATTGATTACTTCCCGCTTGCATCATCCCTACAGCTCTTTGCATTTCATCTGCTATCAAATGACGTCGCTTCATGACGTAAAGAATATCTAACAATTCAATTTTGTCGCTAACTTTATTTAAATGGTTGGTAAAATTATAAAATCAAGACTAAACGTAGCAATTAAAACGCACTTAAATTCAAACAAATTCGCAGTCATTTGAATTTTATGAAAAAACAAAACATAATCAAATTTTTTTTTACAACCAGCCAGTATGTCATCAATAACAAAAAAGTTTACTTACCTACGCACTTTGTTTGAGTAAATACTTAGAAATTAATTAATATAAATGGTAAAATTTGTAATATCACGCATGTTGCTTAGACTTTTTTGATGTGTGTATTACACAATCGCTTTATTACGATATAACTATCCACGTAAATTAAAAATTTCGTTTCGTTTTCAGTAGGTACCTGAATTTTCTTTTAGGTCGTTATATAATCTACTAGTGGACCCGGCAAACGGTGTCCGGCCCTAATAATAAAAAAACCTTGACAAATTACCAATATACCTAGACCTTCCTCATGAAATACTTTATCTACTGATGAAAACTGCATGATAATTAGTTTTTAAGTTTATCGCGAACAGACAGACAGACAGACGCGGTAGGGGACTTTGTTTTATACTATGTAATGATGTATCAGTTTTGTATCCCCAAGATCCACGCAATAGTGAAACTTTTTTAAATCGTGCAAAAAAAATTGTTCAATTGCTTGTCTAATGAACGTAATAAGTAGGCTGGATATACGTGATGGTACGAAGAAGAATTTAAAATTGTGACTACACTACTTGCACTGTAATCGTCCAAGCGTAAAGTGAGTGAGATAAATGTACGAAAATGTGTCCCTTACCACAATTTATAAAATACGGAATCACGCCTTAACAAACATATTTCGATGTTTATAATAGGTTACCTCCGTCCCACGGTTTCATTCACGCTAGTAGAATCTATATTAGAAGAAGTATATTATATAACACTCGGAGATAATGTAGTTTTTAATTGAGAATATAATTTGAATATTGAAAATAGGAATGGATAAGTGATTTTTGAGATTAGCTCCTAAAAATGTATTAACAGAATTCAACTACAACTCTGAATTGCTAGTCTAGTTTAATACTTATTCCAATAGATGAAGTCCATCATTCCCAAGAAATTTGTAAGTACCAATGCGAGGTAATATATTTTTTATTGGTTACGATTTAATAAATACTACTCCGCCATACGTAGACACATGGATCGCGTAATTCTGCGCAACCCCTAAGTGGAGGGAGGGATAAGATTGTCATAAGTCTCAATAGCATCAAGTTTATACTGGTATTTTTGTTCTATTTATAATTCGTAGTTCAAGTACAAATTTAAAGTTTTTTTATAACTTATAAGTATTAGTGTTTGGCTACAATCTCACCTGGTGTTAAACGATGATGTGATCCAAGGTGATTAGCACGCTAAACCCAGAGGGAACTGGCTCTCAAGTGCAGACGCCAGAACATATCGATAGGTGCTTGGACCTCGATATTCAACTAGGTGAGCTAAAAACCCCTTATTTTGCTAGGGTTTCATCACAATGTATTCCTTCACCGAAAGCTTCGTCTCATTCGCAAGCCTTCGAAGCTAAGTGGATCAACGCCGTGTCCAAACACTTTACATGCCATAATTCTGCTGTTGAGTAGCTGTCTTACTTTATTGTTCACTAGGACAATAGTAGAACGGCGTTAGCACACTATGCGGACAAGTAAGCGTTAGAGAACAACCATAGGGTGTGAATGGGAGAGTGCTTCACGTTGCTCGCACTCAAAGTCACGATATGGAGAAAATATACATTTCACCATTGTCTCATTGTTATATTTTATAACACTACTAGCGGGCATGGCGGACGTTATCCTGCCTTGATCATAAACGATTTTCAATTGTTATTATTAATCATTCTTGAATGTACCTGAACACACACAAAATATTTCATCACAATCGGGTTCAGCCGTTTATGAAGAGGTCAGTTACATAAACACGGACAGATGAATTATTTATATAAAGAAAATACAAAACAGCAATTCAAGAGAACAATAGTTTATAAGATCGATTGTGCCAAAATGACACTATAGTTATTGTCAATTATAGTTGAAACTAGCAGGCATAGCGAACGTTGTCACTCCCTGATAATAAAATAAAACTTTGACAAATTATATATCTAAACCTTCCCCAGGAATCTCGTTATCCACTGGGGAAAACCGCATGAAAATCTGTTCAGTAGTAATTGAGTTTATTGCCAACAAACAGACAGACGTGGCAGAGGACATTGTTGTATAATAAGTAGTAATTAAATCATGTTGTAGTGTTTGCAAAACAGTTTTCTATTTCCAACCATTTTAAGGCACAAACAAATAATTCATAACAGCTTTTTAACGAATCACTGTTTCTATTTGTTACTAGAAACGGCAAACGTCGAACGGGTCTCATTTGAAACGAATTAATTACACATATTCAGTATTCAGGGAACATCGAAAGCGACCGCAAATAATTCACACACAAACACACTAACGCCAACATACACACGGCGACAAACACAAGCGTATATACACAAAAACATCTAGAAATCGAGCACATAAAATTTCATATATAAAAATGTCAATAAAACACGCACACAGAGATATGGGTCGCGGGAAAATTGTAGCACACTCTCACGGTCTCACACAGACGCGTAATCGTTCGCGATATATATTGCAACTACATAGGAGTAATAGGAGTAATCTTTCACGGCGACTCACACAACGAAGGGTTCATGTTTTCAGCGACGGTTTTTTCTTCGGTCGCGAGCGTGTGCGTGTCTCTAGCTGGGGGGTGATGGGGGGGAGCATACATTTTCAGGAAGGCACCAGCGTCACAGGGCGTCTTTCAGCGTTACCGAAGCCGCACACATCGCCGGCTATCGGCGAGACGAAGAAGCAAAGAGTACGGCCACAGAGTAATACAACTGACAGAGAAAATAAAAATTATCTTATTTCTTGTACGTCGACGGATCGACAATTCATAACTAGCTGTGCCCTCGACTTTGTCCGCATAAAACCCTAATGTAAAAAGACAGTTTATAATAAAATCATCTGAATGTACTAAGTCTATTTATCTACTTTCCTCTCGTATTTAAGTCATGTCGTCATTAAAATTACAATAACTTTTGACAGAGTGAATTGATTTTAATGAAATAAAGACTAAATGTTGCTCGAGGGTATGCTTATGATTTTCTTTATGTGAGGTTTTATTGTGATTGTGAACTTTAGGAGTGATGAGTGTCCAAACAAACAGACAGACAGACATTTCTAAAAATGATTGATATGTATTTTTTTATTTATTCCTGGACATCTGCAACATTTTTTTTACGAAAATCTAAAATTACAGAGATACGTTAGATATACATTCTTATTATATGTATGCATATTGTGTTATTTAACTCTATATTTTGTAATATTGGTGGATTGTTACGTAATAAACTCGGTTATTGGAGTTAAATTTAATTTTTACTTCGACCGATTGATAATTTTTGAAATGAAGTCTTTGGCGGGATTTTATTCTGTTATGGAGTGTATTTTATATTGAATTTATATTATTGTGTTATTTGATACCATATTTACACGGAACAATTTTTTTTTGCCAAATGTCAATCGGACTAAGTCACCGGAAACAAGTAGTATATATAAAAAAAAACCTTTTTATTACGTCTTTTATTTTTTTAATTCTAATTTTCTCATGGTTATATCAACTGCTAATTCGTTTAGCGGTTTTAAATTAACGTTACTACTTAATCCGTTATCGAAAGCGTTATAACATGTAGCCTAAAGTATGCTAAGTCGTCTATCTCTGAGTAAAAGTCTCATCAAAATCGGTTCAGCCGTCTTGGATATAACCCCGACATACAGACATTTCAATTTTAGTTAATAAGTAGACAATATGAATAGATGATGATTAGACTGAGATGAGCAAATAAATATTAAAATTAAAAGTTTATGGTAAACTAGCTTTTGCTCGCGACTTCGTCCGTGTGAATTTGTTTCTTTGGACTAACTAACACGCAGTGGAAGCTCTGAAAAGAAAAAAACCCCGATTTTGAAACACTGTTTATTAGTACTCCGCTCCTATTGGTTTTAGCGTATTGATATATAGCCTACCTCGATAAAAGAGCCAACACTGAAATAATTATTCAAATCAGACCCGTAGATTCAGATATTACCCCTTACAACCTCACAAACTTTATCTCTTTATAATACTACTAGTCTCTGCCCGCGACTTCGTCTGCGTGGAAAATTTACTTTGGGCTAACGCTAACACGCAGCGGAAACTCTCAAGAGGAAAAATCTCCGATATTGAAACCGTCTTCATTGGTGTTCCGCTTCTATTAGTCTTAGCTTGATGATGTATAGCCTATAACCTTCCTCGATAAATGAGCTATATAACGCTGAAAGAATTTTTTAAATCGGTCCGGTAGTTCCAGACATTATCCCCTATAACGTCACAAACTCATAAACCTTACCTTTTTATAATATTAGTATAGATTACTGAAAGCGTAAAAATATATTTTTTGTTTTGAAGTTATACTTCTTTTGGCGCGTTGGGGAAAAATGATGAGAGTAAATTTAACGATGCGCGCGCACACCGTCACGAAAAACCGACACCCTGAAGTTAGCTATAGTCAACATTTTGTTTCTTTGTATTTGTTGTTTGTATTAAAACTTTCAACGTATTAAATACCTTTTTTCTATTGTTAGTGTCCTTTTTTCTACAAACGTAGAAAAAGGCGAAAGATAAAATTTTTGAAAAGATTTTTATCTTGTTACGCCAAAGAAGTATAACTTCTAACGCGTGTACATAAGTACACACACACACACTTTTTTTTACATATCTCTCTATTATTCAGAATATAAAAATTAATAACTTAATGCTTATATTTTTTTATTCAAAATATAATTAATTTACATGATTTGCAATATTAATGAGCAGTGGTTCTGTTCTGTCTGCTTATGCCGGAAGATACATTGCGTGATACATAGATGGACATGAGTTCGATGATTTCTCTGTCGGGAATTCTCGTGGTCTACTCTATGGTATCGGGCGGCCAGATCACCGGGGTGCGGGCGGCGCCAGGGTATGGGCCAGGAGGTGACAGCACTACGTGTGTGTTCGGAAAAATGCCTTATGGATTCCGGCAACCAGCTCGGTTCTCACCCGTTTGCGAGTTCTTTATCCGTAATGTTTTGGCCTTCTCGCAAATTATTGGTTGATATTGTGTATTGTCATAATTTTAGCTAAATATTTCTTCCAGAGAGAATATGACCTTGAGATATTTATTTCACCCGGTTACATATAATGAGTTTATTGCTTACTAACAGTGACCCGTGACTTTGTCTGCATTTATGATGACTTTTAAATTACCTTCACCTCCACTAAGATAACAAAATTGGGAAAATAGGATTGTTAGTCGTAATTAGCATTTGTTACAATAAACAGTTTAATTGTAAATAACGGATTAATAAAATATTCCCCGGATTTATATATATATATATACAGAACGATTTACATGTCAATCGGTTCGGTGATATGTAAGTTGGTGCACTATAGGGCCATCTTGTCGCGAGTTATAGTAAAATGGATATAAAAACGTTCTCAATGAAAATTACACCTTGCCAATTTTGACGGTGTTCAGAAAAACGGTTCAGTAAACGCAAGAATTGCAATACGTTGAATAGTTGAGGCCGAGAAGAGAGGTCCAAAATAGCAATTTAAAATGATATCGCTCTTTTTTACACAAAGTGCTATAAGCTAATAGAAAACAAAAATGATTTTATGACTATAGTCAGGATTCTCTATTTTTTACAATCAAAACAAACGAGAGGCCATTTGGCCTCCATTCATTGCGCAGATAAGGAATTTTTAATTTAGTAAAATATGTGTAAAACTTTTACACTTCAATCAATTATAAACATTAGAGCCGCAAGTTTAAGTATACCAACTAAAAGGAAGTACAGTGTAAACTCTTTATAACGTAATTTGTCATAATGAAAAATTATCTATAACGCAGAAATTAGTTAGTTCTATTTAGTTGGTTTACCACAAAACCATTTATTTGTTCTCATCCCTCCATAGAAAAAAACTCTTTATATTGAAAAAAAAAATGTATTGTTAAATGTCCAGGAAGCTAATGGGTAAAAAAAAAATAGTATACTTTTATTACGTACTAGTATTTGCTTGAGACTTCGTTTATGTTATTGTAGATTAGACATATCTGGAAAGAATACCTAGTTTTGCCCTACGGCCTTTTTTGTATTTCCTAGAAAGTATATGCCAAAATTCATTGGTTGAGTAGATAACGCGTAACAAAGCAACAAACTTACATACTCATTTATAATATTAGTAATCATGTTACTATTGTCATTCTATACTTTTATACTTATAAAGCTGAAGAATTTGTTTGCGTGATCGCGCTAATCTCAAGAACTACTGGTCCGATCTGAAATATTATTTCAGTGTTAGATAATTCGTTTACCGAGGAAGTCTATAGGCTATATACTCGCATATGCTAAGACCAATAGGAGCGGAGCACTAATGAAGAATGTTTCAAAATCGGGGGTTTTCTTTCCTTTTGAGCGCTTTCGCTGCGTGTTAGCGTTAGCCCAAAGTAAATATTTCACACGGACGAAGTCGCGGGCAGAACCCAGTTAGATATACAGTATCTTTTACTTAATCTGTGAACAATATTATAAAATTCAACAGATTAATTATTTATTGTTCGAACCTTTATATATGGAATTTGCAGTCATATTTGATAATGTTATTTTTTGGATTTTATAGCTCTTAGGAGCGGAGTAATTGTAAAACAAAAAACTTCTCAGAAAATGTGTTAAGCGAGAACGAAGTAATAGTGCTGGTGTGCCGTGGTGCCGGGGTGTCGAGGGTTATAGAAAGCGGTAATAATTAAACACGAATCAAATTCTGTGGTACGGCACGTCCGCTCTTTGCAACCGCACAATACTTAATGACTGCATTACCGCGTTATACGTTTTACTTATAACTACCCTCAATATTCATAATAAAGTGTAAACATTATGTACACGGTTAAACACGTTGAGTGTAACAAGAAGTTATATTAACCGTTTACCCGTACATAAGTAATGCAACGAGGCCAGATTGCACCAATACATTGCACCTGGTCCGGTCGACGCGAGGCGGCGTTGTGAGTCCTTGTCGCCCACGGGGCCCGACCGCTTTCAACCCCCAAAGTGGGAGGGGGAGGGAGCCGATCGCAATCTTACGAACGTGTGATTTTTATAATATACTAGCTGACCCGTGCAACTTCGTCTGCACCAAATCGGTTATTACCGGTTTCAATTGTATTTTTAAACGCAAATAATCTTAAAAAACCTAAAACCCTATTGCAGCGTTATCCAGCACTTCCAATCGTGAATCCAAACTATCCAGGGACTCACTCAAACATATACCCAGTTGGTATGTGAGAAATCTTTTAAAATAAGCCTAGAATCTGTTCGCAGCATTACCTAAAGTAGTGTCATCAAAGTGAAGATCAAAACTAACTTACATATATTGCCGATAAATGTCTTCCCAGTACCCCTTGTAACTTCATCACGTAACATACTGTAAAAGTTGAACTTTATCTACATTAAATTTCCATTTTGTTTTAGTTGTTTGTTTTATAAGAATTTGTAAAGTATACGTGAAATCTGCATTCAATTTTAATTTGGTCACATTTATTTTACTTTTGACATACAACCCACCTTTTTTACTGAGATACTGAACTTGGGATAATACACCTTTCTAACAGTGAAAGAATTTTTGAAATCGGACCAGTAGTAGGTACCAAGCATTCCTCGAAAACAAAACTTTACCACTCATTATAATATTAGTATAAATACAACATAGTAACTGCAAACAGTAGTCCGGTGAAGCTGTTAAGACCTTGCTAGGTCAATAGCGTGGTCAGTTCGAGAAAAAAAAACTGCATACACCTCAACTGATTTATTTTAATTTTAGATTCACAAACCTGAACCCAACTACTTCAAGACTCAATAACATTTAGAAAACTAATTTTATCAAATATCGAAACAACACACGTACTGATAGAACTCTAGTTGAGATTCATCTTCTACAATGCAATGTAACTATTATCTAGGTTTATGTTTTAGGAAAAAATCTTGTCACCTTTGTTTAGCAAACATTTTTTATACAATAAAATAAATGTAACAACATATAAGTGACAGTTTCGTTTATACGTATTTTTTTCATATGAGGTCGATAATTACGAATAGAAATGGCATATAGCCGTAGCTCAGTTATAACGTACTGGACGTTATATGGTCCGCCGGAGCCGACGGTTCGAATCCTGGAGATTTTTTTTTGGTATTTTTTTTTAAAGTAGCTTAGAGAAATATAGCTTATCTTTTTAGCTTATCTGTCTGCTATATATAGCACAATGAAAATTTACCAAAATCCGTCAAAAATTTCATTAACTACAAATTTTTGACTTTCGTCCGTTATCCTGGAGAATCCCTTGCGTTTTATGAGATAAAAAGTATTCTAGATGTAACCTTGTAATATTAGTTATCACTGTGCCAAATTTCGTCAAAATTGGTTCAGTACTTTCAGAGTGGTACGTGTTGAAAGGGACAGACAAACAGGCAGATCCTGGAGAATCCCTTGCGTTTTATGAGATAAAAAGTATCCTAGATGTAATCTCGTAATATTAGTTATCACTGTGCCAAGTTTCGTCAAAATCGGTTCAGTACTTTCAGAGTGATGCGTGTTCACAGGGACAGACAGACAGACAGACAGACAGACAGACAGACAGACAGACAAAAATTGTAAAAAGATTATTTTTGGCTTCTATATCGATAACAAAGTCTACCCCGATAAAAATTTTCAAAAAATATTTAATGTACAGATTTGACCTTGCTACAGTTTTATTATAGTATAGATTATTATTCATTTTTACTATAAAATACCCACGTATTTCTGTATCTGTATCATCATCCATCTTTGAGGTTGAATCACGTTAAACTAGTGAACGTATAATATATATGGGGTTATTGACCATTCAATACGGTATTTTTCATAGATGTTCCTAAGTTAGTTTATTTTTGGGTTTGAGGTTTCTTTTTTAAGTTTTGCCTTTTTTAAGCTTAACAGGAATCATTTAACTATACTAATATTATAATGCGGTAAAATTTGTGAATTTATGAGTTTGTGACGTTGTAAGGGGTAATCTCAAGAACTACTGGTCTGATTTGAAAAATTCTTTCAGTATTATATAGCTCATTTATCGAGAAAGATCGTAGGCTATATATCATCACGCTAAAACCAATAGAAGCGGAGCACCAATGAAGAATGTTTCAAAATCGAGGTTTTATTCCTCTTGAGATCTTTTGCTCCGTTGTAGCGTTAGTCCATAGTAACTATTCCACGCGGACACAGTCACGGGCAGAGGCTAGTATATAAATAAAACTATTTCAGTACAGGTACGGAACACAAAAATATATATGAATTGATATAATTCTGCAATGCAGGTTGTTATGAATTATTTTCTTAAGAAGGTTGTAGCGAACATGGAAACAGAAGATTCGTGAGCACCATAACTTAATTATCTCTCAACGAATAGTCTTACCGCCTGAATAATTTACGTTGTGTTGTAACGTTATAATAGCGTTACGATAACCGTTGTTGCAGGCGGGAACGCGTCGGTCGAGGCCGAACGTTTAAGTTTCGTGTGTCCGTTATAAATTCCGAGCGGGCGTTCTATATTCAAATTGGCCGACGCTATTGGCTGCCTCTGGGTGGTATTTTACATCCGCGGATAAAACTAACTGTGGATGTACCCTACCAAACCCATTACGATCGGAAACCTAGTCAAAATAAGTGTGAAAAATAGTTGTTTGAATATTCTGGTCCGGGCCAGAGGTACGGTGGCAGTAAATACTCATGCCCCAATTCAATCTTCATAAGTCATACCTTACGTTTAATGCGTAACGCAATATTTTCCCTACCGTGCCAAGTTTTACTTAAAAAAAACAATTTTCATTATCTTATGGGGATTAAATTGTATGTGTAAGTATATGTAAGTCTCTGCCCGAGTCTAGTAGTATACAGAAATTAGTAAAGGTATAGGTAAGTATTCTAGTATTCGTCTAGTGTATAGTTTATGAGCATCACTACATATTATAAAACAAAGTCATCTGCCACGTGTGTCTGTCTGTTCGCGATAAACTCAAAGACTACCGAAATAATTGTCATGTGGTTGTCACCAGTAGATGAAATGATTCATGAGGAGGGTTTTTTTAATTATTAGGACGAGACAACGTCTACCGGGCCCGCTAGTTCTCATATATATATAATTTAATACATATGAGCCAAAGAAGTTTCACTTCCTCTGCGTGTTCACACTGATACACGCATTTTTTTATGTTATCTCTTATAGTTTGTAACGTTAGTCTACAGTCTCAACTGATGTTAAATGATGTTGTGATCTAAGTTGGTTATCACGTTGAATCTAAAGGGAACTGGCTCCCAAGTACAGCTGCATACTTATGCGATATGTTTTCAACTTATCCTATCCCCATCTCCGTGCGAACATTATCCTAAGCATACTAGTAACATTAAGCAGTGGATTAGTATTGATCTGTATTTTTAAAAGTATTAAATGTTTTTAGGAGTTTTCGTTTTTATTTTGTTAATTACATTTAATATGTAGTAAAAAAAGTTGAGGCAGTCATAAGGACTGCCGACAGAAGTGAAAACTATAAACAATGATATAAATGTGTTATCTTCAGAATTTACATATGAACACAGTGTGAATGACAATATTTAATTGTCAGAATTTTTTATGGAAATTATTGTTTTTCATATCTATTCACACTCAAAGCAACAATTATATACATTTTTATAAAGTCTATTAATCAATCAACCGTATAATGAGCTATAAAATATCAATATTACATGTACACAGGCCCCTATACTACGCGTCGCTAGTCTGACGCAAGCCGCGTAAGCGCGATAAAGCTGGTCATGCTTACGTAGCATGTCATGACGCGAAATTGTAACTCTATCTCCAGCCAAAAATACTGCTCAATGCGCCTAAAGAAGTTTTCATTTCAAAAATTAAAAATTCGTAACTAGGAGTAGTCACAATTTCCGATCCATGTTTGTACGTTCCAAGTGCAAACTGGATGAAATTTCGCCGGTACAGAGAGCTTCCCGTAATGTCTATGCATAAAGTATTTTGAACTTGTTAAAATTGCAACGTATTTTCTACGTAGTGTACGGAACTATGCCCCAAGATCAAATACCCAGTGGCCATCTTATTTTTCTGAGGTGTTAAATAGTAAATATTATTTTATTTTTGGCAACCGATCATCTAGTACATTCTTATTATCATTATGGAGTACGTAATATTAAAGTTTCTTGCGATCATTTCAATAAACTAACAAAATGGTGGCTGTTTTGTTAGAAATTTCCAGGGAGTTTTTGTAGCAAGTAAGAATCCATGTTCTGTGATAATGCTTCGCATCCACTTCACTTGTACACAATAACCAAACTATATTACGTAAGAAACCATCAATATTACATAATATAAAGCCAAATAACACGAGATTATGAATAAAATATAAAATCCACTATATGACATTCCAGACATCCCATTAAAAACTCCGTAACGCGTTCCCTAATGCTTTTATTGTAAGTCTTAGTTAACGTTTTGGCAGTTTTTCAATTAATAAATTATTTACTTTTGAATCTCAAAAATAATAAGGTTTGTAAAATAACAACTATATACTACGATATACGTGGAGTACTATTATTATTATATATATGAGAAAGTTTGTTAGTATGGCTGTATGTTTGTTACTTTTTCACGCAAACACTATTGAACACCCTCAAATTGAAAATCTACCGTCAAGCATTTATAGTGTGTTTTGGTAGATGCACTTGATAGTCAGTCTCTTCTAAGTTTAGCGTCTTTCTTATAGACTATATTGTGCTGACTATTAGACATAGTGTAGTCATTATGACGATCTTTGATTTAAAAAAGAAAACCGAATACGCTTACCAAGAAATTGTTAAGAGCGATCTTTTTTATTTTATTTTTGCAATTGCTAGAAAAACTTACAGATAAATTAATGTCATAAAACGAAGTTTAGATTTGATTGAGAGCCATTTACAAATATTCAGTTAACAAATTCGAAAGAATAAGCGTAAATAAAATATATTGCATTTCGTATAAAAATGATTTTCAATAAAGCTCGACGAGGGCGTTAACCGGGAGTTATATTCTCTCACCTTGTTTTTAAATAAAATCAAAGTGTATGCGGGCGCTCAGTTCCGCCCGGTTCTTTATGTAGTTCATAAAAATGCCCCAACTTCAGCGCGAAACTTGCCGGCGCCCTTTCTTGTTGTAACACAACGACTCTGTATTTTCAATACTATATTTATAATGCATATGAGAATTAAATTAATTTTTCAATGGTAAGAGCTTTTTTTTAGTTTTTTGTACATAATTTTCTTAAAAATGGTCCAAATTTGTTGTTTTTTTGTATTTGCTTGGCTTTCGATTTCTGAGAGTTTGTACTTATTCAGTTTTCAAATCTCTTGTTGATTTCAAATTTTCAAAAATCCAAATTAAATATAATTAGAGAAGCCCGATTATCAGACCAGGCATATAAGACCGGTAGGGACATTCATTCTTTAAAACTCGATTTAAAATTTTAAAAGCTATATACAAAAAAGTGAAATAACATCGATTTATATTTTTCTATAAAAACCATGTAAAAACAAAAAAAAAGATCAAATTTGGAGCATTTTTAAGAAAGTTATGTTCAAAAAACTATCTTTTTTTTTTTTTTTATATCATAGGAGGCAAACGAACAGCTGGGTCACCTGATGTTAAGTGATCACCACCGTCCATAGACACTTGCAACACCAGAGGAGTCGCAAGTGCGTTGCCAGCCTGTGTTTGGGAAAAGGGGGAGGGGGGAAGAGAGGAGGGGAAGGAAGATGGGTATCCGGCATTCTCACTGACCGAACGAAACGCAACAATGCAAGCACTGTTACTTCACGTCGGTTTTCTGTGAGAGGGTGGTACTACCCCGGGCGAGTCAACCCATTCATGCTGAAACCAGTGATAGCTTCGGCGTGGCTCTACCACCTTTTGAACGAGTAATAAAAAATATGTCAAAATTTGCCAGAAGAGCTATTTAGCTATTGAGCTTTCCACGGTTGTGGAAAATCGGCCGTTTGGTTCTGCTGAAGAAGTGGGGGTGCCCAGCAGACAGGCCATCTGCGTACCGACCCATTGTGTTGCTGGATGAGGTGGCAAAACTCTGCGAACGTATAATTCTAGGCCGCCTCGTCCAGCATTTAACACGAGTCGGACCGGATCTAGCAGATAACCAGTTTGGTTTCCGCCAGGGGCGCTTCACCATCGACGCAGTAATGAGTGTGAAGATCCAGGCGGAGGAAGCAGTTTCCCGGGGAGATGTAATGTTAGCGGTGTCTCTCGACATCGCCAATGCCTTTAACACCTTGCCTAGGGATAGTATCAAAGAGGTACTCCG
Source organism: Antheraea yamamai (assembly GCA_036509395.1). Classification (NCBI taxonomy): domain Eukaryota; kingdom Metazoa; phylum Arthropoda; class Insecta; order Lepidoptera; family Saturniidae; genus Antheraea; species Antheraea yamamai. Next base: position 17,243,744 of record AP028439.1, on the reverse strand, counting down.
GTATCATAGAGTGCCTCATTACCTCCGCCGCATTGTCGGGGCGTACCTCTCAGAGAGGTACGTAACCTTGCCAGGTCAAGGAGGGAGAGAAAATTGTCGAGAGGTTGTATCTGGTGTTCCGCAGGGGTCTGTGCTGGGATCCCTCTTATGGAACATTAGATACGACTGTGTGTTACGCGGTGCTTTCTTCCATGGCGTCAGCGTGGTCTGTTATGCGGATGACACGCTGGTACTAGCCCGGGGTAAAACGCACCGCGTGATGATCGCTACGGCGAGAGTCGCTGAGGTCGTCGACAGGATCCGGCGTCTGGGATTGGAAGTGGCGCCGTGTAAATCCGAGGCCAAGTAGTTTCATGGACCTCGGAAAGTGCCGCCTCAAAGAACCCAGATTCTTGTGGGAGGCGAGTCTATCGGCGTCGGGTCGAGTATAAGGTATCTCGGTCTCCTCCTCGACAGCCGATGGACGTTCAAGGAGCACTTCCGGCAGCTGGTCTCTCGCTTAATGGACACAGCGGGTGCCCTCGCTCGCTTATTACCCAACCTTGGGGGGGGCCAAACTCTGCCTGTCGGAAGTTGTATCTGGGGGTCGTGTGGTCGATGGCCCTTTACGGGGCCCCCGTGTGGGCATTTAAACTGACGGTCAACAACATCGCTCACCTTCGGAGACCACAGCGGGCGTTGGCAGTCAGAGCCATAACGCGGGTATCGCATGATCTCCTTCGAGGCGTCCTACTAGCTGGATCCCCACCCTGGGACCTGGAAGCGAGAGCTCAAGCATCTTTGTATCGTCGACGGGTTGAGGCGTTGGAGCAGGGGCTACGTCTTGCGCCTCGGGAAACTACGGCGCTAAGGTCTCAACTTCATCAGGTCCTTGTGGTGGAAGAGTGGTGACTTGAGCAACCCAGCTGGGGCGTGGTTACGATCGAGGCTGTTCGCCCAGTCTTGATCGAATGGCTCACCAGACGACACGGCACCCTAAGCTTCTGGCTGATACAGGTGCTCACGGGGCATGGATGTTTCGGGAATTACCTATATGGCATAGGCCGGGAGCCGACTACAGGGTGCCATCATTGAACTGCGCGAATGATTCTGCGCACCACACATTGATTGAGTGTTCCGTCTGGGACGTGCCACGCAGCGAGCTAGTCGCGGCCATTGGCCCGGATCTCTCGCTCCCGATTGTCGTTTTTAAGATGGTCGAGAGCGAGGCCGGGTGGATCTCCGCCGTCTCGTTCTGCGAGACAGTCATGCTCGTAAAGGAGGCTGCGGAGAGGGAGAGGGAGCGAACGATTAGACTCCCCTACCGCGGCCAACGAACTACGCGGAGGCGACGGGTAGGCGATGACCTCCGGCCGCCGTAGTTGTGGCCTGGGGGTGATAGACACGAGCACTGTCCGTCGCTCCGGGTAGTTAAACTGCACAGGCCCATGTGGTGGAGTTGCATTATGCTGATGCGACTCTCACAGTTCGTTAGGGGAGGTAACACCCATTTCTCCTTGAAGGGTCCACCATCTTGACCCCTCTGGGCGCAGTTTTTGGCTCAGTTGTTGGAGGAGCAGACGTAGTGTCTATTAGACACGCCCTGTTCCTCCGGACAAAAGGTGTAAGAAGATACCATGGGGTTTTAGTCCGTGCAACTCGGGCATATCCATCCTCTGCTGCCCGGCGAGATGGATATCGTTAGGGATTTCCCCATGGAGAAAAAAAAGGAGAGCTATTTTGAGGGCTACTAAAATATATCACAAAATTGAGGAAATTATTTTTTTTTTTATATTATTTTTTCAAACCGCCCGATTTGACGTGGAACGCCCTATATGTATGTTTGGAGATCTTGCAATTGACTTTGACAGTGTGACAGGATCCCGGTATGCATATGATAGATCGTAAGAATGATTGGAACAATCAAGATCTATATAAAGTCTTAAAGTTTGTAGTTTAAACATCTGTTATTTTCTCTGTATATAAAATGTGTAGATAAGATAATAAACAACGCAGACGAAGTAGCGAGTATCAGCTAGTAAGTTATATAGGAATTTATCAGGGCCACATACGAGTTGGATGGGATCATTAAAATGTTCAGCGTCATTCAATACTAAAATTTGAATTTACGTAAAATGTAAAACTCATCTGCTTTGGAATTTTTCGTGGCGCATCACTATTAAATGCGAAATATTATTTCGCTTAGTGCTGCACCGGATTGATTATCGATGATTTTTATAACTATTTAGTCGATATTTTTGAGATTTCTTCTTATACGTATGCGTTACATTTAAATATTGCACAATGAACTATTAATATTAAATTACTTTTTTGAGGTGAAAATTTTTTTAAACCCATTGAAGAATGAAACATCACGCTTGGGTAGGTGACACTCAATCGAGTTTACTCGGTTCCACTCGACATCTAAGTGCATTTGGAACTGACAACAAGTGAATGAAAGACAAGAATTTTAATAAATACGGCTTTTATTATAACCTATTTTAGCAATAACATAACATTTTATGTATAATCATTGTATTATATGAAGTGTATATATAGTGCGTATATGGTTAGTACTTAATACTTCATTTAAATGTTTTCACTTCTATCGTGTGGTCATAAGCATATATTTTTTTATTTAAAATTAATACTAAGAAATATATACAGATCAGAACTGAAATCGAAAGAAAGCGACTTTGATAAAACTCTAATATGGAAGGAAGGTATTTTCTATTGCTCGCCTAACTTGCTAATACTATCAAACTTAAAATCTATTGGCAAGCATCTATTAGAAGTATCTTAGAGCATTTTGTAGTCGACACACCTTCCAAGATTAATTTCTTACTGTATTCAGCTTTGGTAACATCAAATGAAACTGTTGTCAAACGCTAATCGCTAACATATTGTTAAAAAAGAGTCTCGACCAACAGATATAATTCAATGCCGACAGATTACAAATGGTTTTGTATACTATATTGTCTTACCCTACCTTCTGATGTAAGATGGCATCCGCACTGTGTCTTCTGGAAGAGGTCAAAAACACGGTGAATGGTAGAAAAACAATTAGGTACCTTATCATATATCTTGACTTGATGTGTACTTGTGTATACATAATTGCTAATCATGAGCTTTTTATAATGATTCTTATATACTTATTAGTGATTAGTGGGCCCGGTGGACATTGTCACGCTCTGAAAATAAAAAAAACTTTAGGAATTATATACTTAAACCTTCCTGATGAATCACTTTATCTACTGGTGAAAGCCGCATGAAAATGTAGTGATGTATAATTTGTGTGTGTTAAATAAATGTTTTATTTTTCTTTTAATAAGATATCGATATCTAGCCAGCACTAGTCGCTGCCATGTTTTACCGAGATCGAGTGTATACGACCCTTATCGAGCATATACTGAGCGCCGCCCTAAAGTATCCGGCAAAGCACGTTCATTACAAACATACTAGAGGATTATATACTAATCTCTGACAACGGCTTTGCAGACCTTTAATGACAGTTTTAAATAATTTTCCTTTTAGAACCAGGTAGTACTTATCTATTTTTCATTCGTATTTATAATTTAAATAAGCTCCAAATCCCAGGCATACATTTAATGTAATATATTATCTTTAAATACCAGGAATCATCCTATTTTTAACCACCTATTCATACCTCCTTATACTCAACGTATATGAAACTTTTGAGCAAAATTTCACGCTTCTAGAACTATCGATTTAAGCTGTGCAGTGTACTTCAGTAAACCTTAAGAATCTCTATATATAAATAGCTTAAGGGAACACAGTAAAGAATCCGTGTTTCTCAATTATTTTTTTAATTTCTTTTTTGTTTAGTAGATATTGACGAATTTTTTGTGGAAGAAGTTATTTTTTTTCTTAATTTTCTATCAATATTGTAATTGAACTTTAGTCAAATTAAAGGACTATAACATATGTTAAAACAAGTTTTGAACAACTTAAGAAATTTTAAATATTCCCTAGTTATTGCTTAATGGTATCGGCTCGCCTGCACTTTTATTCTGTTCTGGCTTACCGTACTTATTATATTATACTGTTTTTTTATATGATAGGAGGCAAACGAACTGGTGGGTCACCTGATAGTAAGTGATCATCGCCGTCCATAGACACTAGCAATACCAGGAGAGTCGCAAGTGCAGTGGCAGCCTGAGTTTTGGGGAGAGAAAGGAGTGGGGAGGGCGAGGGGGAAAGGGGAGGCGGGCCTCCGGCACTCTCACTGACCGAACGAAACGCAACAATACAAGCACTGTTGCTTCACGTGGATGTTTCTGTGGATCGGGTGGTAGTACCCCGGACGAGCCGACCCATTCATGCTGAAACCAGTGATAGCTTCAGCGTGCCTCTACCACCTATGAAACTGTGTATAGTAATTGTCCTGATTTAGGTAGGTAAGGTCTATAGCGTGGTATTAAATAGTGTAATGTGTAGTGCAACCTTTGTCTATAAATATATTGTAAAACGCAAAAAGGTTTTCATCTAATTTCATCCAGAAATTAATGTATTAAAAAACTGAGAAAATATCAATATCTGTAGCTTGTAATATACTAAGTATCGGCTGCGTCTTCATCTGTGTTTGTTTATGAATTATAATACCGTTCATTATCTAATTCTAAGAATTTATGCAGTACCCGCCGAGTCAGCTTTAAGATAGCAAGATTTTTTTCAAACGTGCTTGACAGGTATCATTACTTTTTGGTCAATTTAGCATTTAGCATATATGATAATTTGATGTATAAGCCACATTACTATTAAGTTTCGACGAAATGCGTTCAGTAGTTTTTGTGTGAAAGAGTAACAATCATTCGTTCATGCTTACAAACTTTATCGACTAAAATATTGCCCTAATAAACAAGGGCTACGAATAGGGGAGTTCAAGGGAAGAATCGTGCTTCCTGGCAGTCAACGAATCCCAGGGATTGACCTTCAAATCGGTGGAGATCGTGCAAACAAAGGGCTGAAGGATCCAGGAGTAGGAAGGCAGATCCACGATAGCGTTTCACATGCCATAGTAGCAACATTCAAACACACCAACGCCTGTGTCTATTATACCGACGTGACTGATGACACAATTACTAGGTTCATCCATCGGGCCGTGGACGCTCCGGCGCTGACATTGTGGATTATAAATTTAAAATGGCTATAAAAGATAACAATGAAGCCGCGATAAAGGTAATAAGCTCGGTTAAAAATCCGAAGTATAATAGTTAAGTAAAATAATAATAATAATTGCTCACATTTAAAACGATTTTTAACATAATAAAATAAACGTCAGCAGAAAAAAGGTGCAGACCAAGAGTTTGCAGAATAAAAAAAACATAGGATAGTTACCTATGTATGTATCAAACTGTTGAAAAAGCTACTCGACAAAATTAAAAATCTCTTTCCAATCCGCACTCGAGTAAAAAAAAATCCGCGGATGGGCAACTCATCAAGCGAGCAGGCTATTAATACCGTGTACACGCCGACTTCAGTTCGCCGGCTAATATTTAACGGAGTTCAGATAACACGAATATATACGATGCGCCCATTGTAGTTCATTTAAAATGGGAAAAACATATTTTTCCGACTCGCGGACGATGTTCCGCGGCGCTTCCGTCGTAGATAACTACAAACCATCTACCGCTGAATAACACTTTTGTATTTCATATATTTCTACATTTTATGTACGGATTTATGTATACTATGGACGATTTAAAACGTCTATATTTCATTATTTTTATTTATGTTACCGTGTGTAAGTTGTATATAATTTTGCCAGTGTCACGGGTATTCCGAATATAGATTATCTGTGGTAGGCTGTGTTTATCTGTGGTTATAATATGTGAACGTTGGTGATGTGTGGAAATGGCATGCATCTGCCAAAAACGAATGTAACTATCTATATTTGTAAAAATTTCTATGATGAAAAGATAGACCAGATCGAGTTTGTTGCCGGTTCTTCGAGATGAGTGGCTTGTTAATAATGTTGAAATAAGTAATCAAATCAGGATCAGGAGGATGTGATTCCATATAAGTAGTATAGAAACAATATTGATATGCCAGTTACCAATTTACAATAGTAATGAGTACTGTGTCGTAAATTTTCTATTCGTGAGATAAAACTAGCCAGACAATGAAATACCCTTCCACTGTTTTCGGTTGCTTCATGATATAACATCAATGCAAATTTAATTAAAATATAAGAACTGTTTTAGTTATTATTTTAATCGATTGATAAAAATCAATAAAATGCATATATTTATGTTCGCATCACTAATATTCCAATTTGAAATGCCGCGACACGAGCGCTTTCCGATTGACCGATGCATATCGATACTTCACGGAATACCTACGGAACGTACGAAGGCGGTTTCAGTGCACGCACACACGCTCACCGTTTCAAACGTCGAACGTGGTAAATGCGAGTATCGGTTCGAGTGTGCGCCGTTGTGCCCAATAGCGCATAACCAATCAGCCAATCGGGCGGCCCCGTCGACACTCGATAACGAGCGACCGGTTTCCGTTGACCTTTGATTTGCTACCATCTACCTCTGGATGGAGTGACTGCGGTCTGTCGCGGGAGGAGCGGCGGTTCGATTTAAATTGGACGTCCGATCGCCGAAGGTTCGATACGCGATTGGCTATTGGCGTCGTTTTACGTCACGTAGATTTTCCGCGTACTTTTTTCTCGTCGATGGGAGTGATCGTAACGTTTACGGATATGCGGGTAGGTACATAGTCGAGTAATGAACCGTATCGTTCATTGGTTAATGATTTGAATGAGTCGAAATTTGAAAAGAGAAACTTTTCTTTAGCACTTTATAAGGTTTTTTCTTGTTACATTTTCCGCTGTTAACAGAATTTCCAAGAACAATTTTCACATAACTTGTTTTTTGCAGTTGTTGAATGTCTTTTAAACAGGTTCGTATATTATTATTATTTGAGCCCAAGTACAAGGGTGTTATTATTTGTTATAATAAGTAATTAAGTTATAGCATAGTGAATAAGTAAATATATCATGACGATCGTTTATTCGCTACAGCGCCATCTAGTGTCGAATTGAAATAAAACAGATAGTTTTTCGGCCTCCAAAGTAAAACTTTTGACCACAACTTTAACTTTTTAAGTGAAGATTAGGACCAAGGTGAGCGTGACTATAATCTATAGTAGTACCTGTTTTGGCAACCAATCTTCTAGTAGATTATTACTGCCATTATCGAGCAAATAATGATATTACAAGTTACTTGCGATCATTTCAAAGAACTGGCAAGGTGGTTGTTGTCTTGTTAAAACTTTCCTGGGAGTTTTTGTGGCAAGCCCGAGTCCATTCTCCGTGGTATTATTTCCCATCCACTTCATTTGGGTGCAGTGATAAAGCTATGATACGTATAATAGCACCAACATTACAAAATATAGAGCTATATAACACAAGATTAGGAATAAAATATAAAATCCCCTATATGACATTGCAAATACTACTACTACCCGCCAAATACTCCTATAGAAGTAGTTGGTGAGGTGGTTCTATTATCAGGGTAATTTACGTAATCAAGGAGCTAAACTTGGTCGAACTTACGTCACATGACGCGAACTGCTTTCACGGATGAGACAGAATCTTTGACTATAAAACTTTAGACAGCATACCTATGGGCAAACAGAGTGCAAGCCGAAAACAATGGTGACCATCAACAAATCTGAAATCTATCGACAGTAGCGCCACCCTCTAAGCTGCTGGGTAGACATAGAACCCACAGGAGAGTTAAAGAAATTTCTTAATAATGATATAGACCAGTGGTGGCCAACCTGGCGTCCCCGCACGCAAGTAATCTTTATAATCTTTGATCAACTTTGTTTGCAATGCGACCGCTCCAAGATTTCCAAAATACTAATTTAAAAATATCATTTCTTGAAATGTAAATAGGTTTAATTTTCACCTAAAAAAAAGTCGAGACAGTCATAAAGACTGCCGACAGAAGTGAAAACTCAAAACAATGAAATAAATGTGTTCTCTTTTGAATTTTCATATTAACTATAGTGTGAATGACAATATTTAAATTTCAGAATTTGTTTATTCAAATTACTGTCAAATTAATATTAGTGTGCTTTTCGACACTATATTGGCACTCGGAGCAATAATTATATACATTTTTATAAAGGCTATCAATCAACCAAACCTATGAGGAGCTGCAAAATATCAATTATGTGTACACAGGCCTCTATACTACGCATCGCTAGTCTGACACAAACCGCGTAAGCGCGACACGGCTTTTCATGCTTACGTAGCATGCCACGACGCGAAATTATAAATTTCTCTCCTGCCAAAAATACCGCTCAACGCCTCTAAAGAAGTTTTCACTTCAAAACACAAACATGCGCTGTTAGAACTTTTGATTGCGTGACTTGCTTTGAAAAAGGTTGGGCACCGCTGATGTAGTGTGATAGTTATTGAGTACAGATTTAAAAAAAAAACTTAATAGAGTTTTACCGGGTTTCCATAATCTCATCTGATGTTAAATAATTATATGTTCTAAGATGGCAAACAAGCTAAACTGTTGACTGGCTCTCAACTACAGCTGTATATCTATAATTGCTTGGTGACAGACTTTCAACTTGAGAGTGGTAGCTTAGTCAGGTAGGCTTAGAGAAAACCACATGTATACTGTAACTTGGTTACTGTATATACATGACTAAGCGTGCCACTATAGCATAATTTCCTAACTGGTGTATGAAATGATGCTTGTCAATATATTCGGACAAAACTCTCATGTCCTACGACCAAGTATTCATTTTGTAATTATTTTTAAAAAGTCTTGTAGTCCGCTGAAGCTGTAAAGACCTTAACAGGTCCATAGCATAGTCAGTTCGAGAAAAAAATTAAAAACTCGGTCAAAGAGTACTATTTGTCGATTTAATATTTCGCTTATGTGTATATACGTATTACTATTCTTGGTTTTGTTTAATATTTATGTATCATTAATATTATGTAACCTATATACTATTTTTATTTTAAAATATGTTTTATATGTATGTCACAGTATATATATATGTATGTCATTTTATATGTAGTGTAGGTGCTGCTAATATACGTGATACTTACTAGTTTTGTTGCACTTGTTTACCCTAAATACTCCCTGGAAAGTATCCTTTAGAAATGCCTGTCTGTCTTTCTGCCTTTTTGTTGGAACACGTATCACTGCTAAAGTATATCGTTCACGATAAAACCTCACTAATCATAAAACATATCCTCGAGTAACATTTAGTCTTGGTTTCATTAAAATCGGTTCATTCTATCAAAAGTTACAGTCGGAGTGGCGGGCACAGCTAGTAAGTGAAGAAATATTTTCCAAAAGCGTTATTTCGTATTAAATTTATATTGTAATATTACATTTCTGCAGTCGCGATTGCATCAAATACAACCCTCTAAGATATTGCAACAACCCCCCACCCCCCTATCCCGACCCCCAACGGAGGCGGCACGTTAAAAAGCAATCTCCTTAATGGAATTTCAATTTCCACAACGAAGTTAACTAGAATTTTCACTGGTATGCAATGCATAGGAGATGACGTCATATATATAATGAAAATTAGAAAAAAAAACCTTGTTCGTGCCATCAACCTTTATATTGTACATTTTTTTTTCTTGAATAGTCTGTACTATTTACCTGTTAAGGTCTTTACAGCTTCACCGGACTTTTATATTGTAAATTAGTTTCTACCATTTCTTATGACGCAGAATTTTTTTTATGTTATAGAAGGCAAACGAACAGGTGGGTCACCTAATGGTAAGTGATCACCGCCGTCCATAGACACTAGCAACACCAGGGGAGTCGAAAGTGCGTTGCCGGAATTTTAAAGAAGTGAATATTTAAAGCCCAAGTAGTAATCAGATAATGACTCTTTAAAGACACATGTAGCTAATTGATCATATTTATATTTTACGCGGTAATTTGTACATTTAATTTGCGACTTCGGTGGACCATCCAGTTATTGTCCTATAGCCACAAATGGTATATCCATACCAACCTGCTCTAATTTCCGGTATCTCAGTTCACTGATGCAAAACGACGGCGGCATAGGCAAGGACGTGAAGAATAGCATAAATGCAGGGTGGATGAAATGGCGAAAGGTGTCTGAGGTAGCTTGTGACCAACGAATGTCGCTGAAACTCAAGGAGAAGGTGAATAAAACTATTATAAGACCAGTCATGTTGTATGCATCTCAGTGCTGGGCTACGAAAGAGCGAAAGAGATGGATGAGAAAAAACTACATGTGGCAATATTAAGGTGGATGTCTGGTGTAACTAGAATGGATAAAATTTTGAATGAGTATATCAGAGGAAGTTTGTAAATAGCACCGGTGACAGAAAGGCTGAGGAGTAATAGTTAGCACATGGGCATGTCATGAGGTAAGATGAAAACCATGTAATTAGAAAAGTTTTAAGTATGATGGTGGATGGATACAGGAGTAACGGAATAACGATAAAGGTATGGATGAAGTGTGTGAAAAATGATATGTCTATAAAAGGTGTGAATACTGAGATGACATCTGACAGGTGAGAATGGAAAAGGAAAACATATGCCGACCCTAAATAGGTAGAATAAGGGTAAGAAGAATATGATGATGGTATTTTGTTCCCGATACCATACGTCATGGTTACAGACTTGTTCACACTATAATACGCACTTACTTACCGTGCTTTCAGACACACAAGTTGTACGTTAATTGCGGTGCTCCTAAGAGTTATAGCGTAATGTTAGCCTATAACCTTTCGCAAGGAATAGACTATTAATAAAGTAAGTATTTGACAAATATTACTGATAATTCCAGAAATATGTGGGTTTGGACAAACAATCTTTTGTAACTTTATAATACAAGCTCGGTGTAATTCTAAGGATTTATGCAGCCAACACCGAGATTGCTCACAAATAGCAGGGTTTTTTCAAATCTACCTGACGTTAATTATATTTTAGGCGATCTGAACGTGCGTTATTCTGATACTAGCTCAATACAAGCTACTGTAACATTTCATCCAAATCCGTTCAGTAGTTTTTGCGTAAAAAAGTAACAAACATATATCTTGACAAACTTCCTATTTAGTAATATTACCAGCTGATTCCTGTCCGCTTCGTTGGGTATTAAAAAAATAGCAAACGGTTAATCGAATCTAAAAAATAAATAACTGAGAACTATCTACTAAATGTATCCTATATATGTTTACTAGTTTTGACTTGATTGACCCTCAAAGGAAGTGTGTCTTCATTATATATATAGAAAGAGAATAGAACAGCAGAAAAAGGTTTAGCACCAAATTTTTGCGTAATTACTTGTTTTAAGAATTTTGCTGTGAGATAGGACTTTTCAGTATATTATTTAGGGAGAGTAACAGACAATAGAGTAGCGTAGAAGTTAGCATAGTATCATCTATCAGAACGATTTTTCGAATTATAATAAAGAGAAGAAAACACAGCTAATAATTATCCAGACATGTTTTGACAATTCCCAGGTATTTTAACCTGCTATATAAAATATTTTCGCGACAACGAAGTTAAAGGCAAGAGCTAGTAAAATTATAGTGAAATAGTGAGAGAAAACTAGTCTTTAATATCGGAAGGTGGCACGGGGTAAAAAGAAAAATCTATACGAAGGCGACACGGGGTGGTGTGGGGTGTTCTCCCACCGATCCAACGGTACCTCGAGCGTGTTCCAGCTTGCTGTTACGTCAAGCTGTATATAGACGTTTCTAGAATTATACTTATCTACAAGATTTGAATTAAAGAACTGTCAAACGTGGGAGAAAGTACTAAGGGAAAGGACCACTATTATGGCAGCTATGTTCGTAGCTCATCATGAATTTATTATTCAATTATTATTTTCTGTTATTTAAGTTTCTTAATGCTTATATTAAATCAAATTTTAATTTAATATATCCAAATTCAATTTAGGCCCTGTTAAGGTGCCTATGAACGTCAAAGCTACCACCGGTTCGGAAAACAACCCAGTCATCGAGAACAAGAGGCAAGAAACTCGATCTGGTTTATCTCTTCATGTTATATATTTTGACAAAACATAGATAGTTACATTCGTTTGTATTCGTTCACATATTTGATCAATGATACACGCTATAATAGCGTTTAGACATTAAAACCCGCTTGACATGGTGCTCAAATTCACTATCCTGCAAATCGGTAATGTGCTTTGGGACTTTCTTAGAAAGCCTAACACTATTACCTATAAAACTGTTATTGGTCTTAGTGAGCCTGAAACATATAATGACCAATTTGTTGCTGTTTTTAGTATTTAAATTATGTTGGTTTTTTTTTAAATCTAACTTATCTAAGTTTTTGCGGACAGATATTAAATTACCAAGAATTTGGAGGGCAGAATTCGCCCAAGATCCGGCAAGATCAATACGAGCACCAATGAAGAATGTTTCAAAATCTAGGTCAACGTACGTATTATTTAAAAACATTTTCACCTTCTACGTAAACGAACTCGCGAGTTAAAGTTAGCGTTAGCCCAAAGTAACTATTCCACACGGACGAAGTAGCGGGCAGACGCTAGTGTTAGATAAAGCATTAATATTGATAATTTTATTGTTTATAATTTTCATCTATGGCCCGAGGTATGGTTTCTTGATTTTTTTATATATGTTAGGTCCGTATAACTCTGTATAGATTTTATCAATGTGTGTAGGTTAAATTTATATGAAAATGACAGTCAAAACCCCTTGTAATATGTAGTATATTTAAAAAAAACATATAGGTTTTAGTGTTTGACCACAATCTCATCTGTTGTTAAATGATAACGTGGTCTAATATGTCAATTTTTTTTTTCGAACTGTTTATGCTATTGTAAGAATAAAGTTGAAAAACTCTGAACGAGAACCTATAGTTGTGTTACCTGGGACCTACCACAATCGAAAGAATTTAACAAAAAATATGGTCACGGTCATACGTTTGCTTACACCAATACTACAAAAAGAAATTATTAATTACTATACAAAGACTACGAACCTAGCTAAAACTAAAACCAAGATAGCTAATATATCTTTCCAAAAGGTTACTGAATATGTTCGCCTGAATACGCCCCTGCACTTTTCAGATCATGAAAGCATTCCTGTGACATTAAACTCGCGTACATTTTCATAGATTTATCGACGTTACGGACTTATGATCCTGTGGTTCTCAAATTAATTTAATAAAACTTTGAAACAATTTATACATCATTATCATGAGCCTGTAAGAGTCATAGACTTTTTCCCGGAAGAAGGTATGGGCCTAATCAACACGTCAGCCCAACACGTATTGGCAATTTCAAACTCTAAGAAATCCATTGCTCTATATTTTTTCACAGACGTTGGTACTACAAAAATATTTCTCAGGTTCCGACTTCTTCACGATGTTTTCCTTCACCGTTAGCCGATAGTGTTATCAATATAAATTAGTAAATGTACACGAATTCAAAAAAAAATATAGATGAGTTTCGGCAACTGCACTTGAAACCCTAAAGTTTTTCTGGCTTAGTCTGTTACTATCTTGAGTCACATCGTCCTGTGTACCTGTAGACAAAAAAAAAGTTAGTTGTGTAGATATGGCTTGTCTTCAATTCAACAATATATTAACACACAAAAACCTAGCTCAAAGGTGGAACTTAGTGTCTGGATTTATTCCATTAAGCTTACTCAATTGATGTCATCCAATGGGCAGGGATTTTTATAGAATCTATTTTGAATCTCATACGAAAATATTGTATGAAACTTAAAACTCAAGGAGAAGGTGTATAAAATAATTATAAGACCAGATATGTGTATAAAAGGTATGCATACTAAAATGACTTCAAATAGGGGAGAGTGGATAAGGAAAACATGTTGTGCCGAGACTACTTAGGTGCGATAATGGGAACAAGATGACGATATAATGCGTATGAGGAAGTAGGGAACGAAAGGGAAAGTTTAAACTTTGAGAACCGCGTATAAATGCCAATCGCGAGTGAATCCAAACCGGCCGGTGTATTTTCATCTCGCACCTGTTTGGTCACAAATCATCCGTCACCGATCTCAAACTGCGTCGTATCACAGTACAGAATATCTCCACGTTCGACTGTTTTATTAATACAGTTTAATGAATGATCGCTCTCGATGGACCGGTTAGTGGTATGAATTTATTAAGCTGTATGACTCACTGCGAATCAATGCTATAGTCAACAACATAAAAGTACCCTGTACTAGATTGAATGTACGGAAAATTTTTAGGTAAATACATCGTTGTGATTAGGTACATTTGAATGAAGTACATATATTAATAATATATTTTTTTGTTTTATTTTTAGTAACCAATCCTCTAGACCATAATAAGTATCTTGTGATGATTTCAATGATTTAACAAGATAGTAGCCCCTTGTTAGAACTTTTCACGAAGTTTTAGTGGCATCTCAGAATGTACCTATGCTCCGTGATATTATTTTCCGTCCACATCACTTATGGACAATAATCAAACTATACTACGTAAAATGATACCAATTTTTAAAATATAGAGTCAAATAACACGGGTTTATGATTATTACTACATATTATAAAGCAAAGTCCACTGTCACGTCTGTCAGTCTGTCTGTTCGCGATAAACGCAAAAACTATTGTTTAGATCTTCGTACGGTGTTCATCAGTAGATAAAGTGATTCATGAGGAAGGTTTAGGTATATAATTTGTCAAGATTTTTTTTATTATCAGGGTGGGATAGCATTTGCCGGGCCAGCGAGTAAAGTATAAAAACTGCTATATGACAAACTAAGGGTATGGCGTAACATTTATTTCAGTACAAGTCCTTTTTGACGGTAAAAGGAGCATTTGCGCTGACATACATATATATACATATATACAGTCGTTGCTTAAAAAAAATTGAAGCAGTATAAGGACTGCCGACAGAAGTGAAAACTCAAATCGATGGAATAACTGTTCTCTACTGCATGTTTAAATTAATTATAGTGTCAACTATTTATATTTCATAATTTGTAAATGAAATTATTATCATTAGTCGTCTGGTTTTGAAACCTTTTCGCACGCGGAACGATAATCATATACATTCCTATAAAGTGTATTAATGAATGAAACCAAATAATGAGCCGTAAATTATCAATATTACATAGGTCCCTATACTACCCGTCGCTAGTCAGCCGCAAGCTGCGCAGTGCAATACGACCGGTCGCGCTTACTAGCATGTCATTATGTGAAATTATAATGTTTATCTCCTGCTAAAAAATACGCTTCAACGTGCCCAAAGAAGTATAAATAAGGGTATGTCCTTTTATTAGAACGAAAATCTTGTTTGCGCTAATAAAACAAATCTCACTCATCAATATACATAGAACATTCTAGAGCGCACATAGAAATATTAGAAATGCACCGTTGCGTTATTTATCGGCAACATATGACAGATATAGTGATGTCGGCTCTCGGCTCTGACGCGGATCTACGATTTATTAATCTCGGACGCAACACCCCGTTACATAGTTGATGCATCATTGATGATCTATATTTAAACCAGATCGTTTTGACTTTCGCTCTGGTAATCGGACCGTTTCTAGATTATAAATGGATTATGTTAATTACAATTATTATTTAAAATATTATATATTCTTCGTTTTTTCCTATTTGGTAACCGATTCTTGATAAATGAATATTAGTAATTGTCTTCTTTTAAAATGTTGCGATAAGAAAATGGCAGTTAGAGAATTGTTGTAATAACTCAAAATTCAATTTCTATGTTATCATTATCAATTTATTTCCCTTTTGAACAATAGTTAACCTATGTTAACGATTAACTATTACTAAAAATATAACATAACGACAGATTATAACATTACCAAAAAAAAAATTCCAAAGTTTTTCAGTGTACTTCCAATCAGTAAGTGATAGCAATTTTGTAGATGGTAGAGCCACGCTGAAGCTATTATTGGTTTCAGCATGAATGGGCCGGCTCGCCCGGGGTAGTACCACCCTCTCACATAAAACCGACGTGAAGTAACAGTGCAACGCACTTTTGATTCCCCTGGTGTTGCTAGTGTCTATGGATGGTGGTGATCACTTAAAATCAGGTGACTCTCCTGTTTGTTTGCCGCCTTTTGACATAAAAAAGCACTTGTAATATTATTATCACCTACTCGACAATGGCCCTAATAATCTATAAGATGAAAAAGTTTTTCAATATGCATTCTCTCAGTAAGTTCTCATTGTCAATATTTAAGTGAACGTTAGTGGTAAAAGAAAGCAAAGATTAAATTACAGAGATATAAAGAAGTTAATGAAACTTATGTAGGGCAACGAGATAGCGTCAATCTAATTCGTCAACAAAAACATCTGTTACTACCATATTCATATGAATGCCCATCGAATCAAAAATACGAATATTCAAATCCTGAAGGCGTGAATTATACTAACGGCTATGTACATCTTGTAATGTCATTTTAATACGTTACTTACGGACCGTGACGTCATTATCACCAGGTCAAGCTTTTGCAGCTTTGATGTAACATCCTGGAACTCTAATATGTGGTGTTAAAGTTCTTAATGCAGTGGGATATTATTTAGTAAAAGAATATGGATATATTCAGCTTCCGAATGAATTCCATCAAGATATTTATGAACTTAATGTCTTATCAGTTTGAAATAAAGATTAGTTTTCTACAGCAGTCTGTTCTGATGATGACAAAGTTGGTTTCGTAGTTGTTGTAATCAAAAGTGATTCTAATAACAATGACAACAGAGATGAAATTGTACTTTTACATGAGAGAGACGCGGTTTGTGATGAGGTAAATCGTCCGATTGTAGTCGAATAGGTGACAATACATTTTTTTTTGTTTCCATACAATAAACGTTGGTGTTCATTTCGGGTAGCTTATGGTGAAATCGAAGTGTTTGTAATGTTTTTTTAAACGAACCCTGATTTTCTAGTGACATTGTTATAGACTGGATTATAAGGAAGTGTTTAGTATATTAAAAAAGAACACTTTAAAAGTGAAAATAACATTCCTTTGTCAACTATATTTGTGAGGCACTCGTGCTGGTACACAAGTGTGCTTTACTAATTCCTATATGTATTATTAACCTAGCTAGTTTAGCTTAGTGACTCATGTTGTTGTATCCAATGTAACAGGCCAAGACAAGGTTCGGCCATTTTGGCACCCTTGAGCTTGCTGTAAAGTGGCTGAGCGCCTTAAGTACTCGTCTTATTAGATCGGTGAAGCTGTGAAGGGTCATCAGGCCAATAGCGTAAAGTCAGTTCGAAAAAAATCTTTGTCTAACATGTTCTCGTTCAAATAACAAGCGGTTTGAAGTAGTAGAATGGTATATACTATACAAGGTTCTACTGCAGCAGGTCATACTCCTATGCTTCGGTTCGAGGGCTGTGTTTAACAACGGGCGTTGCCACATAAAACATTTCAATGGCATCCTCAGGATTAGCAAGCTCTTATAACTGGCCTCAGAACTGAGGTCCATTTAGTGTTGGTTCAACATAACCATAAGCTCCAATGGTAATCCATGTGGTTTGTATATCTATTTGCTACTTCTTAAGATAAAGGTAACAAAAGCCACTTTATTCCTGTGTACGAATATCACAGATGAATTTTATTAAACTTAAAACTGAATAGAAAAAGAAACTAGTTATAATCGATAGATAAATCAGTTCCGTTGTAACAATGTCATAAATTACTTTACGAAGTCTTGTAAGTTAGACATAAATCTAAAGATAAATAAATTGTTATAAGTCTATAGCGTAGTAAGTGAAATTAATATAACCTTTTAAATGTAGAGAATAGCTTCTTGGTTTTACGACATACATGATATTTCCCATTGTATTAGATATTACCTCAGGTGGATATCATGATGGCTTAAGTGGATATTTAACAAAATCACACAACACCTGTCGAGGTTTCTTTAATTGTACAAATCCACTAACCATATAAATTTTAATTCAGTTTGCATGCAAATTTAAAGTAAAATTTGAAATCAGCTCTTATAAAAATATTCCAGCACAGTGCAGAATTTTATATCTTAAATAACCATTAAAGATGGCTGATGATTTACAAAATGCTACAAATTCATCAAACATGAGATTTTCCAATAGATTTATGTGGAGCGCGCGTGCGCATCGACGCGTGCGTTTCCGCGCTTTGTTCGTGTTGTTCGACGTCTGTGCTTTATTTATGTACAGACATCTTTATCTCTTACATAGATTTGATGATTGGCTTTGATTTCTGGAGTCTTTGAAATAACTGGATTTAAAATACTACAGTTTTATACAACATCTGAATTAAATGTTATAGTGGACGTTATTTTGCACTTCCACCTGAAATTGGTTGGTCGCTGCCACGTTTCACTGCAACATGAAACGTTTGATTTATTTGAACGAGATATACCTCAAAAAGTTATATCTGAACTAGTAATTAAAAGAACGAAATATTAGTAACTAAAACAACAAAAAGGATTAAAATGCGTTATTGGTTGACGGTTGAACCTTGTGGCGGTTGACACTGTTGGTACATAACTATTAAATATAAAAAAATACAATTCATTGAAATATGTTGCAGATTAAGGTGTAATAACACAATAATAATCGATTACACGTGTTTCACTTCTACAAATACAAGTAAAATCAAACGTGTCTCGTTGTATTGAGCCGTGGCAGCGGCCAATTAATTCCAGGCGGAAGTGCAAAGTAACGTCCACTATAATATTTAATGATGGATTTGCGCAAAGTAACGCCTTCTTCAATAAAACGTTTGAATTTTAAAATCCTCGTTCTAAACAACTAGTAATTCAAGTATTTGAAATACTTTTTAATTTTAAATTTTGTTTAATATTTTTAACTGACTGCATTTAATACCATAAATTATATGAATCAGTGGGACGTTATTAAAGACGTTGCTCTTATACAAAGATATTATTTTAGTGTCACATAGCTTACAGATGTTTAGATTCTAGAGCTGAACAATCCGATCTTTGCAAACATACTTCTGGTTAAAATAACAACACAATTTGCGTACAATAAATCCCGGTTGCCGGTAGTTTTCTTGATGCATGTGCCGAGAGCATTTCACATACATAACTCGTGTATTTACGTTGGGACATTCTCGATGGACGCTGTTTTGGATTCATTCATCGTTTTCAGCGACTTTCCTGATGTGTGCCACGACTCAGCGTCAAGCGATATAATTTATGAGAGATGGTTTTGAGATTACCTCAACCTCTAAGATCTCTCTTGGGTATCACTACATATTATGTCACGTCTGTCTGTTTGTTCGCGATAAACTCAAAAACTACTGAACGGATTTTCATGCGCTTTTCACCAGAGGATAAAGTGATTCACGGGGAAAGTTTAGGTGTATAATTTGTCCAGGTTTTGTGTAAACTGGTTGAAATATGACGGTAATTGTTGGTAATGTCGGAAAAAGTCAAGTCGCCTGGGAGTTTTCATCAAAAACGCTGCCTTATAATCCCTTAGAGATATAACAAAACAATATATGGTGAGATATTCCTCTTTTATATGTCTACAAAGAAGTATGTGACAGCATATATCTATTTTTAAGGAGAGCCCACTTCATTATATGTTCTAAAAAAGTGATGACTTACAATTCGAAAGCTTACATTATTAATACTTATCAACTTAAATACGTTAATTATATTAAGCGTTTCATGCACATTGTTATCTTTGGTTTTATATACATAAAATAATTCTTCTGTCTGTGTGTTTGCGACTGAACTCCCTTAAAGAACTTTAAACGGTTGGCCCAATTTTGATGACACGTTTTGTGTGTTCTAATGGATTCGACAATGGTTATTAAATCCACAATGGGACCCGGTAGGTGGCGCTGCGGTCTGATTCTAGGACTTTTTTAACGGACTTCGAAAAAAGGAGGAGGTTCTCAATTCGACTGTATTTTTTTTTTAATGTTTGTTACCTCATAACTTTGGACTGGGTGAACCGATTTTGATTATTCTTTTTTTTATTATTAGGGTGGGACAATATTCACCGGACCCGTTAGTAGGGCATATAATGCTTTGTGACAACCTTCGTATATGTCCATTCGGTCTTTTGGGCTTGAACTAGAAGGAAATTACTACCAAATCGTTTGACAACTTTGTAAAGCACGTGATAATTAATCTCAAGGAATTAAACGGATTTTGAAATTGCCACGACTTTCTGACTTGCATCTAAATTATGACTGATGATCTTTGTAACTTTATTATATACGATAGTAGCGGGCCTGGCAGACGTTATCCCGCCCTGATGACAAAAAAATCCTGGACAAATTATATACCAAAACGTTCCTCGTGAATTACTCTATCCACTGGTGAAACCCGTATAAAGATCCATTTAGTAGTTTTTGAGTTTATCGCGAACAGACAGACAGACAGACGCGGTAGGAGACTTTATTTTATACTATGTAATGATTTTATATTTTATAGACTTTTTACAACTTTACCACAATCTTACCTGGTGTTAATTAAAGATGAGACCTAACATGGTTCCACATTATATTTAGAGGCAGATTCACTCTCAAATGCAGCTGCCGCAACACAGTTATATGTGTTTTACGACAGATACTCAATTTAAGGTTAGTAGATAAACTGATTCGCATCAGGGATGGCCGTACCAATCATATTATGGTTTCATCACTATGTTTTTGAACTTTGGGCTAATATTAACTTTAAATCACGACTTTATTAACGTAGAAGGTGAAAATTTTTTAAATAGTACGTACGTTAACCTTGATTTTGAAACTTCAGCTGTATAATTTTAGTATAGAATAGAAGTATAGATCTATTTCCAATGATATTTAAAAAATACAGATACCGCACACCAAGCAGAAGCGAGACTTCAAATTTACCTCAAATTAATTAACAACAAAATATACAACATTTGTGCTAGATTTTGTTGAATTACAAAATATCATCCAATCCTAAGACTGCACGCACTCAATCACATTTAGATTCGAGAAATAGGTAAAATGTGACGTTCCCTCCTCCCAGGCCATCGCTCACGCTACCAGGAAATAGCGGTTAATTCCTGGAGTTTTTGCCTGCGTGTAAATCATTCGCATCTCGAGATTGCTATGTAAGTTTAATTATGAACACTTATTTAAATTAAATTTGCCGGCTTCGGTATGATCGTGCAAATAGCTATTCAATCATTTTATTTTAGAAACGATGTCCGTACTGTAACGGCCTTAATAGGGTCATGGAATTACGTTAGTGTGTGGGTATTATTGGTAAAAGAACCTAAACTTTTGTGGTATTAATTATGTGGTTATTGGACACATTTTTATTTATTACTAGCTGTGCCCGCGACTTCGCGCGCGTAAAACCTTATGAAAAAAACAGTTTCTAATAAAGTCAGCTGAATGTATTAAGTTCATTAGCTCTTCTCTCGTACTAAAGTCGCGTCGTCATTAAAACTGCAATAATTTTTGATAAAGTGGTCCGATTGTAATGAAACAAAAACTATATGTTACTCGAGGATGTGCGTATTGAATTTTGATTGAGGTTTTATC
Organism: Antheraea yamamai; assembly: GCA_036509395.1. Taxonomy (NCBI): domain Eukaryota; kingdom Metazoa; phylum Arthropoda; class Insecta; order Lepidoptera; family Saturniidae; genus Antheraea; species Antheraea yamamai. The sequence continues at coordinate 17,222,210 of AP028439.1, read as the reverse complement.
GTGAACGTAGTACTTTAGGAGTCATGCATGTTCAGACAAACAGACAGAAAGACAGTCATTTCTAAAAATTATTGAAATGTATTTTATTAGTTATACCTAGACACCTGAATATTTTTTTTTACAAAATTCTAAAATCTATAGACACGTTAGATTTACATTCTTATGTATAGATTTATTATTGGTCATTAGTAGAGCGAGATAGACTTTGCTCACTTCCTAGGGAAATGAAAAAAATGGAATGCTAGGGGATAAGTCATAGTCTTTGACTTAGTGCTTTTATACATTTTTAGGCGTGAAAGAAATTTCAAGAAGCACGCATGACAATCGAAAATACCTAATTACCTTTGGCCAACATATGTCACTAAGTACTTTCGTTATATGCCAATTCTTGACAGGAACTGATGGGAATTGGATTATTTGGACTATTTTCCACTGGTACTTTTCATGCATAAAAAAACTGTTTTCGAGAGATAAGACAAATTTAAATCAACGCATGTGAAATTGCTCGCGGAATCTTTCATTTATAAAGATACTAGCTTCTGCCTGCGACTTCGACCGCGTGGAATAATTACTTTAGGCTAGCACTAAGTTTAACTCGCAATTTCGTTTACGTAGAAGGTAATTAAAAAAATATATATGTTCGTTAACCCCAATTTTGAAACATTTTTTATTGGTGCTCCACTCCTATAGCTTGATGATATAGCCTATAGCCTCTCTATAGCCTTCCTCGATAAATGAGCTATCTAACACAAAAAAAATTCAAATCGGACTAGTAGTTTCTGAGATTACCGCGTTAAAGCAAAGAAACTCTACAGCTTTATAATATTAGGAAGTCACGGTCAGCCGTTAGTTCGTTTGCATTTTATCACAAGCGATAATAGATAGAGTATTGTAATGAGGTGAGATAATTTAATGTCGTTTTAAACGCTGTAGAAAATTACCATGAATACCGATATCACAGAATCAGATAAGAATCTGAATTAAAATCACATTTCGATGGTTTAATTAAGAACTGAACACATTACTCCCATTGGAAAGTGAGTAAACTCATAGGCATTGTGTGACTGTGCTTATCTCTTTGAATATCTTAGTGAGACCGACGTTCCCTTTGATGTATAAGGTGATTTAAATATAGAATAGGTGCATTATCTGTTGTAACTGGGAGACGTCGACACGTACAGTTGATTGGGCACAGAATGGATTACGTATGGAACGCATACTGATGCTATCATTACATAGTATAAAACAAAGTCCCCTACCGCGTCTGTCTGTCTGTCTGTTCGCGATAAACTCCAAAACTACTGAACGGATTTTTATTTGGTTTTCACCAGTAGATAAAGTGATTCACGAGGAACGTTTTGGTATATAATTTGTGAAGGATTGTTTTATAGTTAGGGCAATCAGGGCCGGACAACGTCTGCCGGGCCCGCTAGTATATGTATATATTTATATTCTTGATAATTTAATGTACGTCCGCAAAAACATAGATAACCTGGGATTAATTAAAAGACGAACATAATTTAAATACTAGAAACAAATCGGTCATTCCATGCTTCAGGCTCACTAAGATCAATAACAGTTTTTTAGGTAATAGTGTTAGGTTTTATAACAAAGTCCCAAAGCACATTACCGATTTGCCGGATAGTGAAAGAACCATGTCAAGCGGGTTTTCATGTCTAAAAAGTATTTCATAGGGCGGATCAATATGTGAACGATGGTGAAGTCTGGAAATGATGCCTCTCTCTGTGCATCCACTAAAAACGAATGTAACTATCTATGTTTTGTAAAAATATATAACATGAAAAGATATACCAGGTCGAGTTTCTGGCCGGTTTTTCTCAATGACTGGGTTGTTTGTTCGAACTGGTGGTAGCCTTGACGTTCATAAGCGCCTTCTCAAGGTCTAAATTGGATAAAGTATCTTTTGATTTTCTTTTGAATCAGTCACTCTGTTATAAGTAAAAATTAATTGCTAAATATGGGGTAACAACCACTACACTAACCCAGGTCAGTGTATGTATCTTAGGCAGTGGACTGTAGTTAAATTAGCTGGAGGTAGATACCCTTTGAATGCCTGAATACTTGGAGTGTCTAATCAGTAAAACAAAAAAAAAGATTGATTGAAATATATTCAATATAGATTTGCGTGACGCGCGCGCAACGGAAGACCTCGATCATTTTTTATAATCATTTATTATTATAATTATTTATTATATAAAATATATTAAAGTGGCTGCTACCACGTGACTACATTCATGATTAAATAGTCTTATTGTTTCATTAATTGACTGTTGACCTTTGTTATTTTTTATGGGTACTGCTTGGCACCTATGGTAAAGCGTAATGATAAAGGTAGGTAGGTATCATAGTATATTGGTACTACTTTAAACAAATTTTTATATATCAATACGAGTTTCAACAAAATTGTCATTAAAATTGGTTCACAGATTAGTCCAAACAAGCAACAGACACTACAATTTGCTTTGTATGTAAAAAATATGAAACGACTTATGCCGTTGGATTTAATAATTTATTACATCTTTATAGTTGTTATATACTTTGACACAATTCCACACTACTTATTATTGTATCCTAAATTAACCATATAAAATCAAAAATACTTTATTCTATATATGCCCTAATAAGGCGCTTATGACCGTCAAAGCTACCTAGGGTTCGATAACCAATCCAGTCATCGAGAAGAACCGGCAAGAAATTCGATCTGGTTTATCTTTTTAACACATATATATTTACAATACATTACACGTCACAATCGTTTTTAGTGGAAGCACAGAGAGGAGTCAATTGCAGACATTATCATCGTTCACATATTGATCCACTCTATAATAGCCTTTAATTAATCATTAAAGTTAGTATAAATTAAGGTATCAAACTATTTTAGAACAGAATTGATTTCCAAACGGAAAATGTTAGCAACAACTTACCATTATTTATATCTGAAACAGTGTCTGATATATACGCGACATGAAACTTTCTCTGTTGTCCCAATTAAAACATTGTATGTCAAACAAGAAATAACTACCACGTAACTTGTATTTTACGTTTTATTTGTGATAATATCAAATTTATTTTCCATATATAAGTAAATTATATATTATTATATTCCAAATTCTGAAACTAGATACAGATACATACATCTTAGTATATGTATATTATATATTGTGAATGAGCCACAGCTTTCCGTGAAAGAAAGCGTTGTGATAAACCATAATATTGTAGGGCGTTCACAATGCTCTCTCAAGTTGAATACCTGTCGCCAAGTACGATCATATCATCATTTAAAATCTGTTGAGGTTTTAGTAAAATATTATAGACAATAAAGTATAAAAAACCCCATTCAACACTTTTTACTAGTCTATTTAAAAGTCGTTGCAGCACACGCCGATTCTAGTTAATTACGCCTAGATTCGATAGTACAGTACACATAGAACAATGATCACGGACACTCCGGCTGGTAACAGATAACATCGCTTCCTGATTAGACGTGTTTAAGACCATTGTTGTTGCCTAGGAAGCGATGCCGCGACGATATCTATATCACTATCCCTACCAATGGTTTCAACTCGATCTGTTTTACGCTTTTGACTTCACCTATCAATGTAGGCAGGTGGTAATAGGTCTTTACCTATGAAATTGCCGTTCTGCAGTACTGGTCATTTCAAATCAAAATAATTTTTGTTTGGCTAAGAATTCTAATTTCAAATTAATTTTATCTTAAAAACATGTAATTCTTTTTCCAAAAGTAGTCATTTGTTTATTGATTAGTGTTACATTTTCATCGCATTTCAATCTTTTCTGTTATCATGGATACGTTAAAAATTCGAGTAATTATGGAATATGAGTACCGTCGTGGCAGCAACGCGGCACAAGCGGCACGCAACATCAACGACGTTTACGGAGCTAACACTACAAACCAACGCACCACCTGTTATTGGTTTGCTCGCTTCCGTTCTGGGAATTTCGACCTGAAAAATGAATCTCGCGGTCGTCCGAAGACTTTGGTCGACAATGACGAATTAAAGGCGATTATGGAAGCTGATAATACACAATCTACGGCTGAATTAGCAGCAGCTTTCGACGTTAGCGTCAAAACAATATTGATCCATTTGCGTCAAATTGGCAAGGTAAAAAAGCTTGACAAATGGGTGCCCCACGAACTTAGTGATCGCCAGCGCGAAGACACACAAATGAAGGAATTTTGAACCGCATTGTTACCTGCGATGAAAAATGGATTCTGTTTGATAACCGCAAGCGCTCAGCGCGTTGGTTGGATCCTGGTTCAGCACCTAAACAATGCCCTAAACGAAAACTTACCCCTAGAAAAGTGATGGTCACTGTTTGGTGATCTAGCGCCGGTGTGATTCATCACAGCTTCTTACCAAATGGGGTGAGCATTACTGCAGATGTGTACTGTGAAGAACTGAACACAATGATGGAGAAGCTGGCACATCTCCAACCAGCATTGGTCAATCGCTCGTCTCCGCTGCTCCTGCACGACAACGCGCGACCTCATACTGTATGTGATATGATAAAAATATTAATTAATAGTATAATAATTACATATTTGAATAAATACAACATAAAAAATATACTATTTTTCTGTTTATTGTTACCACTCCGAATGAGGAATTTTCTAAATGAAATAAGTGAGAATTGATTGGTTCCTTGTGCTATGAGTAGATGTCGAAAAAGTAAAGTTGGATGGAATCACTTTTTTGATTAACCAACATTACTTTCTTGACATCCACTCACAGCACTATCAACGAATTAATTAACCAATCAGTTCTCACTTTTCTTTTCGAAAACTATTAATTCATGGTTGAAACTCAGCCGCAACGCAAATATCCATTGTCAGATCTAATCTTCACATTGTTTGTCGAGTTTTGGGAATATGGTAGAAATGTAACTGCACGGGTCCACCGAAATCAGTAAAATTTTGAAGGGTCGGGGGGGGGGGGGCGCCGGGGGGGCCGCCCCCCCGGCCCCCCGCGGGCCGGGGGGGGCCGCGGGGGGGGGCGGGGGGGGGGGGGGGGGGGGGGGGGGGGCGGGGGGGGGGGGGGGGGGGGGGGGGGGGGGGGGCGGGGGCGGGGGGGGGGGGGGGCCCGGGGGGGGGGGGCCGGGGGGGGGGGGGGGGGGGGCGGGGCGGGGCGGGGCGGGGGGGGCGCGGGGGGGGGGGGGGGGGGGCGGGGGGGGGGGGGGGGGGGGGGGGGGGGGGGGGGGGGGGGGGGGGGGGGGGGGGGGGGGTGGTCTATGAGAAAAAAGTCTGGGAACCTCAGCTTTAGATATTAAAATAACTAAAAATAATAAAATGTATGTCCTTTTGGCATATAAGAAACTAATAGTAAACAGCTTTTTATGTGAATTAACGCAAAGAATATATTTCATACTCTCAAGTAATCCATGGTAGGGGATAGTTATTATCCAGGTAATTCTACATTCTAGCTTCGCTTCGTTAATTTGACGCTTAGCGTTCGAAACGTTGGGTGGGAACTGCTAATTTTTGTTAATCAAACTATATTATTAGTCTAGCTTTACACGCGACTCCATACGGGTTTTGTTTTACATTTTTTTGTAATAAATAGTTACCGTGATATAAAATAGGTATTGTGGAAATTCATGACAATAGTTTGAACGTTGAAGCTGACCTAATGCAGTGCCATCTACTGATGAAGTATAGTTAAATAAATAGCATATAATTCCCCTTTAAAAACATTTAGGGATGCTTTATATTTGTTTGGATTGCTGACTTTACAAATGTTAGATATGCCGACATCCGTACATAATTTTAGCACTGTTAATATCGTTATCTATATGATATTATCAGTTAAAAAAATCGCGCGATTAAAGTACCCTTTATACAGAAACTAACTTCTGCCCGCGACTTCGTCCGCGTGGAATAGTTACTTTGAGCTAAGGCTAACAAGCAGCGAAAGCTTTTAAAAGGAAAAAAAAAAGATTTTAAAACATTCTTTATTGGTGCTCCGATTCTATTGGTCTTAGCATGATGATATATAGCCTATAGCCTCTTCGATACATGAGCTATGTAACACTGAAAGAATATTTCAAATCGGACCAGTAGTTCCTGAGATTAGCGCGTTCAAGAAAACAAACTTTCCAGACTTATAATAATAAGTATAGATGAATGGAGTAACCGCTCTGCAAAATTACCACGTTTAAAATCTCCGTACTCCCGTGTACTCGGAGTCTTAATGTTAATTAGTTTGTGTGTTGCACATCGTAATCAGAAATGAAATACGTGCAATGTATCTAACTTTCTGTCTATTTTTTTAATGCATATAGCGCAAGCCGGCAATTTCTTTAAGAAGCTACAAATTTGTCGATATATGGAAATTTGTTGTTACTCTTTTACGCAAAAACTACTGAACCGATTTTTATGAAACTTTGCGGTAATACAGATTATACATTGGGATAATATATATACTATTGTTAATAAAGATATTATTTAAATTGGCCAAAATGTTAGGATAAATCTTAATTAAGCTGTGCGTTGTCTCGGCGTGCACGGCATACCATTAGAATTATATGAAAACGATGTATGATATACATGCATATATGTCAGAGGACGTAGATTAAGTAACGGACGGCAGATAGTACACCAGAAATAATTAAAATGACTGTTTTCACTCCGGGGTAAACTTCAAAACGGCTGAAGCGATTTAGGTGAGGTATATTTTATACTTAGGTAGAGTAGTTTTCCTAATATTGTCTAGACATATGATATGACAAATGAGTACCTACTCTTTGTTTGTGGCTAAGTGTTAATGATAACATTTAAAGGAGGTAGCTTAAAACTGATAAACTGTCATAGTGAGGGTTAATTAAGTAATGCCAAAATTAGTATTTTTAAAAAACCCAGTCCATAAAACATGTGGTTCTCCAGAGAAATAATAACAAACCTATTTTTGCGACAGCTAAGTGACAGGAACCAGTGAGTTTAAAAATAAAAACAATATTTTCTATACATTTAATAAGAATGTAAATCTAACGAGGCGTAGCCTAATCTAATCGATTTTTGTGAAAAAAAATGCAGGTAAGTCTTTGAATAAGTAATAAAATACATTACAATCATTTTTAGAAATGTTTGTCTGTCTGTTTGTAAATACCTCACCAAGAAAATCATAAAGCATATTCCCGAGTCTTGGTTTCATTAAAATCAGTTCACTCTATTAAAAGTTATTGTAATTATAATGAGGACGCGACGTAAGTACGAGAGAAAAGTAGATAAGTAAATGGACTTAATACATTCAGATGATTTTATTAGTCACTGTTTTTTACATTAGGCTTCATGCGGACGGAGTCGAGGGCACAGTTAGTTTATGATAAAATCAATTCAATTTATATGTAGGTACTAAACATATTTTTGGAATTCAAGTACAATAATTAATATGAATTGTTTACAGTATCATAGGAGGCAAACGAACAGGTGGGTCACCTGATGTAAGTGATCACCACCGTCCATAGACACTTGCAACACCAGGGGAGTCGCAAGTGCGTTGCCAGCCTGTGTAGGGAGTGGGGAGGGAGGAAGGGAAGAGGAAAGTGGAAGGGGAGGAGAGGTGGTCCTCCGGCGCTCTCACTGACCGAACGAAACGCAACAATGCAAGCACTGTTACTTCACGTCGGTTTTCTGTGAGAGGGTGGTACTGCCCCGGGCGAGCCGACCCATTTATGCTGAAACCAGTAATAGTTTCAGCGTGGCTCTACCACCTACTCTCTCTCTCTCTCTCTACAGTTGACGGAGAAAGAACACATCGCGAGGAAACTTAAGAAATATAAAACTGTGTATTTCTCTGTGATTAAATTATTCAATACATCATGTGCTAGTATAATGAGTGCCTACGGTACTACCTTCTCTCGCAGAGAGGCTTTTGAATCAGTAACTCTTATTATACTGGTGGTCGAAATTGAACCATAATTTGTTAATTGATTAAGTTTCAATATTATGTAGGTTTTCTACCAAAGACTGTAAAATATTGTAGATTGGTAGCCCTAAAGCTCGTATAAATGAAGGCTTCGACTCGTCGATCGTAATGAAAAAGACTGTTTACAATTTTATTGCCCACTCGTCATAAACAATCGATTAACAAACACAGGAGAAAAAGGTACTCAAATGTCTTATCTTTATAATTATATAATCGCAATAAACATAAAAACCACTAAACGGAATGTCATGCAGCTTTCATTAATAGATAGAGTGATTCACGAGGTAGGTTTAGGTATATAAGTCGTGAAGATGTTGTGTAAATTGGTTGAAATATAACTGTTGGAAGTTTCGAAAAAAGTCAAGCCGCCTGGGAGCATTCGTCGAAAACGCTGCCTAATCCCTTTGAGATATAACAAAACAATTAAGATAATAAACGACGCAGACGAAGTCGCGGGTATCGGCTAGTGTAAGTATAATATAAATATACAATTAGACACATATTACTCTTTTGGCTTCTGTATTGTATATATGACGGTACAATGTAATTTAACGTCGTCGATTGGCAATTATAAAACGTCCAAGTCACAATACAACAATAAGAACAATCACCGTCGTTGCATGTCGGTGTGGTCGTTTGAAATAACGCGTTATTAGGTAACTCATCCAAACCGGAGACAGATGGCAGATAAACGCCATTGTTCGCCGTCCAATAGCAGTGCGCGTACGCACGGACACTCTAATCGTTGGTTACTAACATTATGTATAATAATTGCATAAGTTTTAATTGTAACTCAAAAGTATTTTACTCAATTTACGTCCCGAAAACCGCTCATGAACATCAAAACTATTTGCATAAACAACGCTGTCATCAAGAAAAATAGGCAAGAAACTCGATTTGATTTATCTTTTTATTATATACTAGCCGTGCCCGCGACTTCGTCCGCGTGAAACCTTATGTAAAAAAACAGCGACTAATAAAGTCATATGAATGTATTAAGTCCAATTACTTACCTACTTTTCTCTCGTACTTAAATCGCATCGCATTAAAAGTACAATAACTTTTGATAGACCAAACCGATTTTAATAAAACCAAGATTAAATGTTACTCGAAGATACGCTTTACAATTTTCTATAAATAAAGAGGTTTTATCATGGACTCAATATTTTAGCAGTGAGTAGTGTTCATACAAACATACAGACACACAAATATTGAATGATTATTGTTCCTAGACACCTGTCATATTTTTTTTTTACAAAAATCTAAAAAGTACAGACACGATAGCTTTGCATTCTTATTATATGTATAGATAAGGAGATATTTTGGTACCAGTGCATTGTAGTTACAGTTATATATAGTGTGTGTACAGAAAGTGTTATCATTTACAGTGATCATTATCCATCTCTGTACGCGTTTTTGACATTAAACTCCACTTGACATGGTACTTGAACTCACAAATAAAAATTCAAAATTGACAACTTAATTTTGGCTCACTTAACTGTGTATGGATGGAAAAGTCTTTGTAGAATCTATTATTATTATTATTCATCGTGAAAGTAGGTGTGCAGTAGATATTTGCATATACTATATTTTCAGCCATACACTTTTGTATAATTCTATTTATTACAAAAAAAAGGAAACCAAAGGCTGCGAAGCTAATTATATCTATAAATCCATTCATACCACTGGATTTTAATATTTTATGTATTAACTAGCGGGCCTGGCAAACGTTGTCCCGCCCTGATTATAAAAAAAGTCCTTGACAAATTATATACAAAAACCTTCCTCGTGAATCACTTTATAGGCTGGTGAAAACAGCATGAAAATCCGTTCAGTAGTTTTTGAGTTTATCGCGAACAGACAGACAGACAGACGCGGTAGTGGACTTTGTTTTATACTATGTAATGAAATGTGCTCATAACTATATTAAATGCATCTCAGAAAATCGCACACAAACAAATATACTATGGAAACAAGTTTTTTTTGAGAAATAGTTAAAATGGCATAAACATTAAAACAACAATGTATTTCAAATCATATTACCATACGGAAATCAATCAAACGGTCACGCTTACTTGTCACTTTGTCACGGACGGTGGCCGTCAGGTCTAATGGCCCATAACACCGCGTCGAGTTTGACATCATTGTCTCGTCTGACACCCAACAAGTTAACCATGTATGGTGAGAATGACGCAACTGTTTGATGTATTTTATAGGATCAGATATGGGATATACAGAGAATGTTCAGATCAATGTTTTCCAATAGTTGTATCTAGAGTAGATGTTCTTGTCAACCTGAGTGAAGTCACTGTAGCATTGATACGTACGTACAAAATAGCTAATAGTTCCAATATTTGCTCAATTTGACAGGAATGCGTTACCATTTCGTTTTGATATTATGTTTGAATATTGAATAATTATTGTATAGCAAATATAACGCAATGTAGATAGTATAAAAGATCTAAGTTAGATGACGATGATGAAGAAATGTTATACGTTTGTACTAGTCATTTAATTGGTGAACGCATAAGTATTGTTTGTTATGAAATGTTTAAGCAAGTATCTATTCGTACGTTGCGATTTTTTTTAAGATACTGTATAGGTACAATTTTATTATAAAAAATGTATCCACAAAAATCAATAAAAAATAACAACAGTTTCACTATGTAATATTCTATAGCAAAATAGTTTGCTTTATTATCCTGCTGCTCCAATTCCAAAGATACAGTTAACAACTTGTACCATACGAGACATTCCAACTTAATTCTCAAGAAGAACAACCTAACAGAGACTGGTTTTAGAACAGTAGTCCTTTTTGTGGTGAACTAAGAGTCAGTACAAATTTAGTAAAAATTGGATTTAGTAAAAAAACCCACATAATTAATATACTAAAAACAGCAACAAATGAGTCATTCCAAGCTTCAGGCTGACTAAGATTAAAAAATAGTTTTTTAGGTAATAGTGTCAGGTTTTATAACAAAGTCCCAAAGCACATTACCGATTTGCCGGTAGTGAGTTTAAGAACAATTTGAAGCGGGTTTTGATGTCTATAGGCTATTATAGGGTGGATCAATATGTTAACGATTGTGATGTCTGGAAATGACACCCCACTCTGTGCATCCATTAAAAACGAATGTAAGTTTAAGTTTTGTAAAAATATATAACATGAAGAAATAAGCCAGATTGAGTTTCTTCTCGATGACTGTGTTGTTTTCCGAACCGGCGGTAGCTTTGATATGTATGAGTGCCTTCTCAGGGCTTAAATTAAATAAAGTATATTTTGATTTTGCTTAAATTAAAATATTTGCTAAAGCTCAGATGAAGTAAATTTTACTTGTTCTTAGTAAAGAAATACTTATTTATTGCAGCTAGATAGAGACAGATATATTAAAACACGATTATTAGAATCGTCCGCTTGGTCGATTACAAAATTATGATTGTTTTAAATATATCATTGTCTCACTTCTTGTTACGGATGGTGATTCCGAACGCTAATGTTGCGTGAAGATTGGTTTTGGTTAGTTGACTATCGCATCACCTTAATTGATTGAAAGGTGTTAAATATAAACTATGGGTAGGGATCATTGTGTATATTGATTTGTTTTCTATAGATACTGCTCAGTGAATCGTTTACATAAGCGACGATGGACACAAGGAGGTAATTAATTGACCAATGCATAGTAATTTAGAAAGGCGTTACACCAAAACCAATGCAAAGCAATTTTTTTTTTATATCATCGGAGACAATCGAACAGGTGGGTGATCTGATGTTACGTGATCATCACCGTCCATAGACACTTGCAACACCAGGGGAGTCGCAAGTGCGTTGCCAACTTGTGTTTGGGGGAAGAAGGGAAGGGGGGGGGAGAAGAGAGGGGAGAAGGGCGTCCGGTGCTCTCACTGACCGAACGAAAGGCAACAGTGCAAGCACTGTTACTTAACGTCGGTGTTTCTGTGTGTCGGGTACTAATACCGCGGGCGAGCCTGCTGATACCAGTAATAGTTTTAGCGTGGCTCTACCACCTATATGAAGAGACGTGTATAGAACACTGATCTTCCAGTATCATTGCGGATGTTCCCACTCGAACTGTCATTTCCATTTACTAATCTGTTAGCTCAAATTACGTTCAGTAGGGTACCTGTTATTTACAAAGTTGGCTTTTTTGACTAAGATATCGTTCAAATCGTTAGTTTATAGGTTGAAAACATTAAAGAAAAATCCGATGCCGTTTAATCGTGTTTCAATTATACTTTTCCTATTCATTACACATGAGGTGTTTTCATTATTTAGAAATTAATTTTTATGTTACTTGTTTTATTGAATAACTTATCAAATAATTATTATGATAATAATAATTCTCCATCTATTATGATTCCTTGGGATGAAGAAATTTTGATATGGGAGTCAGTAATGTAATTTGTATATTTTGGTAAGGTCAAAATTTATTTTTACCGTTTTTCTAATGTCCAGTAATTAAGCAGAATTGTATAGTCATAATTCAGGCACAAAGTATGATATTATTGTTTTATTACGGCGATGTAAAGCAGTGAAATCTTATGGTCTATCCTTTAAGCAGTTGCAATAACAAAGAGAGCTGGAAACAAAACAGCGTCACCAAAACGAATTCGCAAGAGTCCTTTAAAATACAAAGCAACTCCATTAAGTGCAAAGCAATAAACAGCAATCGAAATTTAACACAAAAGGAGTAGACAGGAAGGAAATAAGACATTTCATCGGCGGCGCGACACTTTGCATTATATCATTACGCTATTGCGGATAGAGGGGGTAAGAGCGACAGCGCGTGACCCCCCGACAAGGCATAGCGTTCTGGCTGTGTCGAATTGTTTGGGAAAATGCTTTGGACAAACATTGTCCCATTGTTCACTTTAACTCATGCCTCCTTTTACGTAATAAAAACTGACCGTAAAACGTATGCAACTGATTTTGTTTACGCAATAAAATAAATAATTACCTTAAAGCATATGATAATCGATACTATGGTTGCTCATACAAAGCACAAACAATTCGAAGTAATAGCAGCTTAAATTATAATTTTTGAATACAATTATGGCTTGGTGATTTGGATATTCGAACACCATGTCGATCGACGTAGTATCGAATCCTTAAGACCGAGTCGGAGCATTGGGCGAAGGAAAACATCATAAAGACAAGATAGCATGGGATATGACTTTATCTATGACCACCTGGCTAAGCGCCACCCTCAAGTTGAAAACCTGTCGACAAACACCTGTTGGTGTGTTCCAGCAGCTGCATTTGAACACCAGTCCTCTCTAGGTCTAGCGCGTTTAGTAACTTAGACCACAACGTCTTTTCATATTAGATGAGATTGCGGGCAACTAAAACCTGTAGAGCATAAAAAATTGTAAGAATATGGTACTTTATAACTCTTAGTTGACTAGCTACCACTCTTTTAGGTTTCTAAGTTTGCCATATAACCATCTGTGGTTATATCGTATGGTGAGATAGTGGCTATGAATAAAAAAGAACTCTTATATCAGTTACTGATAGGTACTGTCTCTGTGAACTCAACTGGAACGCGTTATGAGCTAGTGCGTGTCGTCTACACGCAATCGAACCCTATATAGTTGTTACCTTCATACATAAAAATACCCATACGAGATTGTTTATAAATACTATTAATAAGCTTATAACACATTCAATTGTTTATTTTCAACAATTTTGGATGGAATAATCAACGTATAGTATTAATTACTAATATGAAATTGGGACAAAAGGCATTTTTTATATTGTCCCCTACGTACTACTATTTAATGAATATTTGAAACCAATCCTTGCAGGGTTGTGACATCAAAATTGGATTGGAAAATCAACTATTACCTGAGTAATAATATTTGTTTTTTTTAACACTTTATTCATTTGACCACAATCTTATCTGATCTTAAATGATGATGTGGTCTAAGATAGTAAACACGTTAAACCTAAACAGGGATTGGGTCTCAAGTGCAACAGCCGGAATACACGAGCAGTTGCTTGGCAACAGATTTTCTACTTGAGAGTGGTAGCTAGCCAGGCGGACTTAGAAAAAACTCTACCACCATGCAAAAAAAAAACATGGAAATTGGAAAAAAATTCTGAAAAATATAAATATAACATTTTGTTTCTTTTTAGAAACTAGTAATTTTCCATCAACATCTAAACGGATAAAACAGGCACTTAACGTTTTTACAGTGTAAGAAATATCTTCTGATAATTCACTTATAAAAATGCGGTCGGAGTTGATAATATAAGTTATCTAATAACTCATAATAATGGAGGCAAACTTGTAACACGAAGTTACGTAACTGATGACCTTGACAATCCATCGGAGACCGCAGTACATGTAATGATAGTATCCGCTAAGAAGCTCATTATCGCGTCCAACCAACCGATACTGATTTGTGGTGCACATCCTTCGAACGGCGCTCGTTAGGAAAATTACTCCGACGGACAGTAACGACCTTCGACGAATGAATACGCGCATACGATACTTTATTTTTATTTCTCAGTTCATCTACACAACTAATTCTTTATTCAGATACTTTACGATTTGGTAACTATTTAGCTTGATGTGATGCAGATAAATATAGTGAGTAAATAATTAGCGCTCTTCAGATGCAACGTAGAAAAAAGTTGCTCTTCAGATGGTTACTAGAATAAGCCTTACTAACATGCTAAGTTTGCATTAGGCTGTGTACCTTAGAGGCGTTGGATAGGGGCATATCCGTTGCTTTGGCAGTTGAGACGCATTCTGCTGATGTGACTCTCACGGTTCGTCGGAGGGGCTATAAAAGCTGCCACCTCTGAGGAGTCTACGGATGTCGACCACCCAGACTGCCAACGAGGCCTCTTAGAAGGAGCCAATACCTGCCGGAGGAGTAGACACAGTGCTGTAGGCAGTCCCTGTTCTCCAGTCAAGAGATTTGTGAGACGCCACCATGGGGTTTAGTCCGTGCGAATAGAGCATAACCCATCCTTACACGGCCGATGGAGTGGGTATGCGTTAGAGGTTTACCCATGTAAAAAAGAGACTGTATACCTTAACCAAAACATATACCAAACATAATCAAAATATAGAACTTTTGATTTCTTGGGATTTGAAATCGTCTAAACAACGTACACTGACGTGGTCATTATGCCCGTACCTCTCTTTCGGGAAGAGGCCGATGATAACAGTGTGGTTCTTATAGGCTGATTCTATTATATTTGTAGTACGTATCCATTAAAAATGAAGATATATTATGTATGTGGTATTTTATTTCACACAAGCTAAAGCCCGTGACATTGTTTCTTAAAAAATATGGGCCTATGTCTTTGCTTGGATTAATTCTGGACGGTCTTTTTCTATCGTAATTTTGTGATTTTTTCTTAATTTCTATAAACCTTTTATTGATTTCAGGTTTCTCTTATTGAATGCTATCATTAATGCTGAAGCTCCGCACAAAAACGTAGTGATACGTAGTTCAGATAATATTTTCAAAAGTCGTTTATCTGTAAGCAAAAACGTCATCATAATAAGTGCAGCGGTTTTTTTTTTTTTTTTTTATTGTAGCTCGGCAAAGTGACTGTACTGTGCCTGATGGTAAGCACAGTACAATCCAAAAACAATGGCGACCACCGAAAGACATACTATCCATCGCCGGTCGCCGCTGTCATGCCGGCCTGAAAGCGACCCAGTCAGGGACAGCCCCCCCCCCCCCCCCCTCGATTACTGGATATACACCGACTGATCCCGGAACGCGACGCGCCCAAACGTGCCACTATGGCAGGTGTTCCACCTGGTGTACGGTGGTCGCGATCCGGTCGGGTACAGACACTCTACCACCCCGCAAATTCCGCAAACCCCGAATTCACAAGACTGTATAGAGTTTTACTTACCTACCAATAAAAACCGAATCCACTTTCAACAACGTTTTACGATATATATAAGAATCGAAATCAAACAACAGTTACAATGTTTTGTCGATACGATTGTCACAGGGATATTACCTAATGCAATCACCGGCCATCGTTCACACCGCAACGAACAATCGTGTTGTGGTCATGCGAAGTTCCCCACACTATTTGCATATCGCTTTGTAATAAAGCCACTTTACGTTTGCCGACGGCAGAATATACCTCATTCCTTATTCAGTTTAAAAAACGGTATCGTTTATTTGAACGACCGTAAAAAATAAAATTTGTCTTTCGTGTGAAAACATTTTTATGTTTTGCGTTCCACAGAGGTATGCTCTCATTGATTTTGGTTAGATATTGTTTATATTTTTAATTTTGTCGATGGTAAATTTAATTTTGTTTGCTAATTAATGTACATGTTACTCGTATCGTATTGGTATTTCATTGTATATTTAAGAGAAAAGCATAGGCGTAATAGTCACGCCTGCGTAAGGCGATAATGATTCTAGACCAAGATAAATCTATATCTGTGTACATCTATATGATGGTAGGGGATGATGATTGTATGACTTGGTATAGTAATCAGGCAGAAAATACGCAGCTGCCAAGAGATAGAGACAGCGATATATTATATCTGACGACAAGCACATTGCAAATCAAAAACAAAGGTGACTATAGAGATATATACATCCATCGTAATTCACTGTATACTTTTTTTATGTTATAGGATGCAAACGAACAGACGGGTCATCAGATGTTAAGTGACCACTGCTGTCCATAGATACTAGCAATACCAGGGAAGTCGCAAGTGCGTTGCCAGCCTGTGTTTGGAGGGAGGAGAAGGAGGGGAACTGGGCCTCCGGCGCTCTCACTGACCGAAAGAAACGCAACAATGCAAACACTTATTACTTCACGTCGGTGTTTCTCTGGGTCGGGTGGTATTACCCCGGGCGAGCCGACCCATTCATACTGAAACCAGTAATAGCTTCAGCGTGGCTCTACCACCTACATACATTAGCTATGAATCATAAGAGGTTTACTGTGACTAGCTAGAAAAGAGATAATCTGATCAAAAAATTCCCGCAACATACAAAAAAATTGTCAGTAACCTTTAAAAATGTATAGCGATCAGAATACATATTATAGAAGTTACAAATTAAATTGCAGTTGTCAAATCAAATACGAAAGAGTTCGTATAACTTTTAAAAAGCGACCTTGAAACGCCGGCATGCGGTCTAGCCACCACTACACCGCTTCAAACACCTGACTCATCTCACGACATTAAATTAATAAGATAAAATCATCTCATTTACACTTAATATATGTCTCTACAAACGCCTAACATCATACGATAATCGTAAAAAATGTCTTTTACTGTAAACATTTGTATTTATCGTCATGTGTTTGGAATTTCGTTCTTGTTTGTTTGTAAGCGCTGAAGCGGCTGATCTCCCCGACTGCAAAGTTATGTTTGTCTGCCATTAGTGTGTTGATGGATTGTAAACATTTGGCAATTGTATAAAATCGTTTAAATTTCTTAATTAATATTAGCTTTTAAGTTCTCACGGGATGCGAGTTTTCTTAGTAAAGTGACTAAGCTTTAGGCTTAGTAACAAAAAAAATAAATAGGGTTGTTAGTATTGAATATATAGCCAGTATTTAATATATGAATACAAATACATATAATTAATTGCCGAAGTGTTGTAAGCGTGTTACGTTAGAGTTGCTGTAACTATTTGACTTTTATTTTTGTTGTACTTGTAATACTCATGAGAAGATGCATGATACAAAAAGTTTGGAAAATTATAAGCAGCAATTAAAAGTTAGTAGGTGGTAGAGCCACGCTGAAGCTATTACTGGTTTTAGCATGAATGGGTCGGCTCGCCCGGGGTAGTACCACCCTCTCACAGAAAACCGACGTGAAGTAACAGTGCTTGCATTGTTGCGATTCGTTCGGTCGGTAAGAGCGCCCGAGGGCTACCTCCCCTTCCCTCTCCCCCTCCCTCATACACAGGCTAGCAACGCACTTGTGACTCCCCTGGTGTTGCAAGTGTCTATGGACGGTGGTGATCACTTACATCACGTGACCCACCTGTTCGTTTGCCTCCTATTATCTAAAAAGAAATTGGGTTAAAAATCTCTATATAAAAAGTGAGTGCGACAGAAAACGATAGCAAAACCTTAAAATCAGATTGAAGATCAACTGTTCAGTAACTATTTTAGTTAATTACATGATCGTACTGTAATTTGAAGATTTGTTTTATTTCTTTTCATTATTACATTCGTGCAAAGCTAGGGTGTGTAGTTACTAAAATGCAATTATTTAAAATTGACAATATTTTACCACAATCTCACATATTAAATGAAGATGTGGTCTAGGTAATAAGCTAAGCCTAGAGTAGAATTGGCTCTCAAGAGCAGCTGGCAGAAGACATAGTTGCTTGACAAGAAATTTTCAACAGCACGGTGGTATTCAGCTATTCGGTTAATAAACAAGCTCTGCACCAAGCTATTGCTTCGTCATGTTATTTTCTTTTTACCACAGGCTATGAATCTATATCGATCGACGCAATCTTCTTCTATATCTTATATCTACGCATATAATAAGAATGTTTGTCTAACATGTCCGTAATTTTTAGATTTTTGTGAAAAAATATTGTTACAGGTGTCTTGGAATAAGCAATAAAATACATTTAAATTATTTTTAGAAATGTCTGTGTCTCTGTATGAACACGCATCACTGCTAAAGTACTACTACGTTCACGATAAAACCAGTGGTGGTGCTTCCTTCGATCGGAAACCACCGGTGACGCGAATCAAATGCGAGGTCAGCGAGAAGTAGTAGCAAATGTTGTGATCACTCACCGGCTGCTGCGGGGTTCGATGCCGGTGGTCGGCGGCGACGAATATCGATGGTGCAAATAGGTTATGGCGATGCGAGGAGCGCGATACGAGCGAGCGCGTCCTTCGCCTACGAAGTGTGCGAGCGAATTGGTCCGGCATCATAAGCGCCGGGGGGGATCGACAAACAAAAATGCTCGCTGACACTATTTTTCTTAATTGACTATTTACGTGGCAGCAACAACCAGGAAAATCCTAAAGCATATCCTCGAGTAATATTCAGTCTTAGTTTCATTAAAATCGGTCTACTCTATCAAAAGTTGTTGTAATTTTAATGACGACACCAATTAAGTACGAGAGACAGGTACATAATAAGTAAGTGGACTTAATAGATTCAGATGATTTTATCAGTTATTGTTTTATTACATTAGGTTCTATACGAACGGAGTCGTGGGCACAGACACTGTCCAAATAAACTAACACCGATCCATTATCGCATAAAAATATGTCTGGATTTCTTGTAGACTGTCTATGGTTTTTTAATCATAAAGTCATTTAACGTCTAAACACATTTAAATATTTAAACAGTCCATGTTAAATTGCAATCGGACATCATTTGTGTGGTGGTAGCATTGCATATACGAGTACTTAAATACATTTATATCGAAGCGATGATGGATTCGTTGATAGCGTGCTATTATGATGGGTTTTGCACCTAGTGTATGGTGGCCACGTTATGTTCCGACACAGTTGCAATTATAATGTTCATTACTTGAACGCGAATTTTACATCTTTTCGTAGCTCTTCTGTTTACATTTAATATCAGTAGCATAGTAGATGATGTATGTTGGGGTTAGTTGGATTCAGGCTTCAGAAGCAATAAAACATTGGTTGACTTCACAGTGGACTGTATATTTTAACTTTGACAATGTATATAATCGTATGTAACGAGCCGGTGATAATACATATTTTCCTCGGTTTAACACTACAATTAAAGTCTTACAATTAGTACATTATACGTGCCTTACTGCCGCACGTTCATCCATACATTTACATAGTTCAGATAAATTCACATTATATTTTTAGTGATGGTTCCGTATAACATTAGACAAATAATAATAATAATCGTATTGGCGGTTATATTTGAATTGTTACATAAAGGATATTTCTAAATATCACATAAGATATATTGAACACAGAAACCAAGTAAATAAGAAATACGACAGTTTATCTGTACGTATTACGTAAACAAATTTAACAAATTTATACACATAGACATGATAGTTTGTCTGTCTGTACCAGACACATTAAACCTGCACATCGTATTTATTAGTATAATATGACATCCCATTACGCATAATGAGCATTAGTATAGAGAAATATATATATACATGAGAACTCATCTGTTCGTAGTAAATAGAGAAACATTTATTAAACATTTATTTACAACATTTATTTATAGCTCATCTGTCCGTAACAATGTATGTATATCTTAATACAGCCATTAGTTTGTCTAGAACTCTTTAATCCTTGTATAACTGATATCGGGTACTGTGGACTGGTTCACTCGTCTCATTATGTAAGCTAATACGCTTCGAGTTTAATAGTGTTTAATTCAATCATAGTTGCGACCGTTCGCAACGTCTCCTGTTCTGTGTGAAGCAAGACACGACGTAAACTTTACACTGAATAAAGAATTACAGAGCTATTTGTAATTCATAAAACAATTTATGAATAGTGACGTATTTTAGAGAGGCCATAGAAAACGCTCGTGACGTCAAACTGTCGTCGGAATGTACGTCAAGAGTTGTGGTGAAGCTTTTATTTATTTTTGTGATACATAATTATGCAACACTTATTTGTAAGTGTGAAAGGGAAAGCTGAAATATGGCAGGGATAGCAAATATGAAAAAAGTAATGGATTAGAGTTGTGTCGCGTTCCGTGGTCGACCTCTTAACTGGACCTACAAGCTGTCATAACAATGAAAACCAGCGATAGATTTATAGTCGTTTCTAGATTGTTCTGTACATCAAGTACAATGCGATAAGTATACCATCAACTATAAAAAAATATAACCATTTACATGATGCATCCTTATTCTTCTATGTTATAAAACGATACGTCTGTCAGTCTGTTCGACCCTTATGACATTTAGGCTTTTTTTCAGGTTCCGTATAAGATATTACAATGATTTCTTATACCTTATATTTGAAGCTTTTTGGATACAAAAAGACTTGATTTTATTTAATTTCATCTGCTAACAACTAGCCAAGTGGCGCAAAAGCCGATGCCTCAAAAAAGGGTGTCAGCAAGGCAGCAAGTATGGAGTGCTGGAAGAGCGCGCAAACTTTCATTAATTTTACAGCTAGTAATAAATAAATAGTTCTACATGATATATAATTTAGTTTCATTGTTTAGATAATGAATGTGATGTACAAAAGGGGCTTAAAATATTTTTTTATGTATAAAATAAACCGTGTAATGTTAAAAAACCCTTTAATACACGGCCACTCTTGGTATAAATCGTTTTATGCTAAACCAGAACTATGTATTTTCATACACATTTTTTTATTACCGTTCAATAACCTGTATTTCCACGACAAGCACTGAAACGATGTTGGTTAAGTGGTTAGCGTGGTTGGGCACCTCGTCGATAAACGTAAATTGGAATCTTTGCTAATGAAGCAGAGTTAAAAGGAAATAATCGTGATGAAACCATGTCATGATGTAACGGATTTTTCTAAATCCGCCTGGCTATCTATCACTCTCAAGTTAACAATCTACTACCAAGCACCTCTAAGTGCATTCCTGTAGCTGTAACAAGTCCTCTTCTAGGTTTAGTGTATTACAATCTTCGAACACATCAAAATCAAAAAATACTTTATTCAGTTTAGGCCCTAAGAAGGTGCTTATGAACATCAAAGCTAGCACCGGTTCGAAAAACAATCCAGTCATCGAGAAGAACCGGCAAAAAACTCGATCTGATTTATATTTTCATATATTTTTACAAAACATCGTTATTTAACATCAGGTGAGGTTGTGATGAAACGCCAATACCTATAATATATAAAAGATAGTTGAATGTAACTTATACTCGTTGGGTTACTCAGAATTTGTAATATCTCTACAGATAGATGGTCATTACGCGTTAAGCGTGAGAACGGGGTCTGTAGCAATACTAAATTCAAGATTCTTTCTGAAATTACGTCTGATATGTCGGTAATTCTCATTACTAGTTAAAATTACTAAATTACTTGTTTGAAGAAGTTATTTAAACGTCTATACTAATATTATAAATGCGAATGTTGTTTGTTACGCTTTCACGCTTTAACCCTTAAATGCATATTGTTAGTACATGTCTTCATTTCACTTAATGTTTTTCTTTGTTATTTTCTAATACTGAAAGGGAGATACAATCAGACATAACTATCATTGACATAATGACTTGGTATTATTTTTGGTGATAAAACTTTATTTTCTATATTTTTGGGTTTTTAGTTAAAATAAAGTTACAGAATCATGTCAATCTAAAGGCTATTATAAGGTTGATCAATATATGAATGATGGTGAATTCTGGAAATGACGCCCCTCTCTGCGCATCCATATAAAACAAATGTAACTATCTATATTTGTAAAAATATGTATGATGAAATGATAAACCAGACCGAGGATTTGCCTGTTCATCTCGATGACTGAATAGTTTGTCCGAACCGGTGACAGTTTTGACGTTCATGAGTTTCAGGGCCTAAATTGAATAAAGTATTTTTAATTTTCACTGCAGTAACTAACAGTATTACCTAAGGAAATTCTATTTATCGTACTAAGTTCAATTTCTATCGTTTTTTTTTGTACGTCGTCTTAACGTTTGACCACAACTTTATAATAAGTATATAGAAGCCTAATATGTTAAGTCGCTAAACATAGAGGACGAGCTCTCAAGTTCAGCTGCAGGAATACACTTTGGCGATAGATTTTCAAAGGTGCAACTAGCTAGATGGACGTACAAAAAATGATTTCCTAACATACTATAGTTTCGTCACGATGTTCTCCTTTGCCGCAAGTTCCAACTCACAAGAAAATTCGGAGATACGTCTGTCGACGCGGTATCCAAACCTTTCCATACATAGCTCATTATTTCATTTTTCTAGGTACTCGTAAATAGAACATTTAAGTTGAAAATCTGTACTCAACAGCTTGTCCAAACATCGGCACTTGTTTATTTAAAGGTCACAAAATTACGTTAGATAGTAGAACAATACTACAATGGAATGTAGCGCACGTAAAAAAGTATTGAATAATATAAATTCAAAGTCGTGGTGGCTTAGTGGTTTGATCGTTGGAATATCAATCCGATGTCCATAGGTTCGAACCCCGGCATGTACTAACGAATTTTTCGGAATTCGCGTACATTTACTAATTTAAATTGATAGCATTATCGGCTGACGGTGAAGGAAACATCACGGGGAAACTGAGAAATATTCTTGGAGTACGACTGTATGTGGGAAAACACAGAACTGTCGATTTATCAGAGCTTGAAATCACTAATACGCCGTGGGATGGCGTGGCAATTATGCCAATACTTTCTTTCGGGAAGAGGCCTCTGGCCATGCAGTGGGTATCTTATAGGCTGGTGATGAAATCCAGTGCAAGGCAAAAATAAGAGAATAAATCAAACAGTTAAATATAACTTGATTGAATCAATTTTATAATACATACTATTAGACACAGAAAGCATAAAATATATATAGGGCGATGTGAGCTTGTGTTAAGTCTAGAAGGCCTGGGAATCAATTATACTCTGAAAAGAAAACGAGTTTGTCTGTACTTTCAATGATTAATTTATATAACACGAGTATAAAGAATTTTATGTTAAAAATGATGTAGTAATAATAAAATTGAAACAGGTTGTATGTCACTCACGTTTTTTCTCAATAGAGAATTCAATAACGCGCCTTTGTCATACAAAAACCTAACAGTCGATGTGGCCGTGTCTCACACCGAACGAAATACTAAAATTGTCTAAAACTTTTAACGTTTCAAATAAAATTTCTTATGGCACAGCAGGGAAAATTTTGCGTTACCTTCCTTAGAGCTTTGAGCATAAATACGGTCAATTTGTTTGTTAAAATGTTGCTCAGTTGTAAAAATTTTCTTATCCATAAAGAAAATTTTTCTGCGACCTCCCTTTGCGTACCGCTTCAGTAGTTATTTCGATTTTACCACCCTAGTCTTTTTTAAATTATCAGTTAAGAAATGACCAGTACGTCTCTTATAAGCTGCAAGGCCTAAGTCACCTTTTAAAATACGCGACATGGTTCTAGGTGCTATCTTCATCTCCCGAGATAAAACCTTTTGCTTTCGGACAGGATTTCTTCGACTTCTTTCCCTTACTGCTTTGACCACATTTTTCTACGAACACTACGTGGACGATCAGATCTTTTTCTGTCACAAACAAAAGAGGTCTCATTGTACCTATTAATAGGCCGGTACACAAACATTTTACTAATACCAAGCGTATGGAGAGTTTTAAATATTGCATTTGGCTCCATATCTACTTTGTGTAATGCAATCACAGCGATTCTGTTCTCTTTATCACCCCACTCCATTTTAATATCCCAAAATATTATACAATGTATTAGCGCCAAAATGAGAAAACTCAATGAATAATCATATCAAAATGACAGATTCCGAATTCAAATGTAATATTTTGTTTATTTTTAATTGTAACAGTATTTATGGCCAGATTAAGTATATATAAAGAAATACATATAGCACAAAGAATTTTACTTCTTTTGACTTTTATCCGTTATCCTTGAGAACCTCTTGTATGGGATTTCTATATGATACTTTATAATATTAATTATAACCGTGTCAAGTTTCGTCAAAAGTGGTTCAGTACTTTCAGAGTGATATGCGGACACAGCGACAGACAAAAATTCTACATAAAATATTTTTGACTTCTATGCCGATAATAAAGTCCACCCCGATTATAATTTTCAAAAAATATTTTACTTTCAGATTTGGCCTTGTTACATTTTTACTATATGTATATATTGTATTTTAGTGATATAATTTTTTATCTTTTAAAGACGTTAAAATAAACATTTTCTAATGTAATAGACCTGAATTATAATCAAATCTAATATATAAAGGATGTACAAATATTAGCTTCACAAATGTATCGAACTTTGTTTAAAATTAAATCTATTTCTCAGTTTTCTATTTATATGGTAAGAAGTAAAATTAAGTATGTTAGTATTTAGATTTAAATTATTACATTGGTATGTGATTGATCTTTTGAACATATCTAGACTTCCTTAAAACAAAAATACACAAGAAGAATTTTCGATACCATTAACATATTTACATTACGCAACGGTGTAACACACGTCCGTTCACCGTTTAATAGCATTTCTATTGTATCACAAAACGCAAATGACAGGAAGGCAGACGTCTAATTTGACGTTTGATATAATTTCCATTCCGCCATTACGTTACAAAGATCTATTTACCAAAGCGTTCCCTTCACCGAAAGAGGTTAAGGAAATTTTATTACAAATCTCTTTTCTTTAAATTCCTAAATTATCAATACATTGATCATAACTAGAGATATTTCGAATTAAATTTGAATGTAGTATCGATAATATGAAGATAAAGGAATTAAAGAGACTGGTACATGATTAAAAAAAATAGTTTATGGAAATCCATTTAACAAAACTTCTTTCATATGATTGTACTGTTTTTCAATAAAACACTTATTAATTACTATTATTTTATTTACTAGCTAGCAAAAGCGTTGCGGTTGCGGACGCTTTTTTTATTGACTTTTAACTCGTTATTTTTTTTAATTTAATTGAATTATAAGTATAGTTTATAATGATTTCTAAGAATATTATTGGTAATAATTGATATCTATATAATTGACTAGCCGACTCGTGCCCACTTCGTTGGGCGGTAATAGGCATTATCAAGCAACAACTTTTTTCTAGAACTCAATCATATATGTCTTATAATTAAGGCAGCGTTCGTAAGAAACGTTTTCGTTCGACCATTTTTCTCCGACTCCCCAGATATTACCCCCTACAACCTCACAAACTTTACCTCTTTATAATATTAGTATAGATTATAGACAATATAATTAGTTAATAGCTTCTGCCCGCGACTTTGCACGCGTGGAATAGCTATTTTGGGCTAAGACGCAGCGGAAGCTCTCAAAAGGAAAAAATACCCCGATTTTAAAACATTTTTCATTGTTGCTCCGCTCCTATTGGTTTTAGCGTGATGATATGTAGCCTATGACACTCATAAATAACGTGGCTTTATATTAGTAAAAGAATTTTCAAAATCGGTTTAGTAGTTCCTGAGATTACCCCCTACAGCGTCACAAACTCACAAACTACTTTTTTATAATATTAGTATATAGATTATAGCCCCTGCCCGTGACTTCGTCCGCATAGTAATAGTTACTACTCTGGGCTAACGCTGACACACAGCAGAAGCTCTCAAAAACAAAAAACAACTCGATTTTGAAACATTTTTCATCTGTGCTTCGCTCCTATTGGCCTTAGCGTGATGATAACCCTATAACCATTCTCGATGAATGAGCTATATAACACTGAAAGAATTTTTCAAATCGGACCAGTAGTTCCTGAGATTACCCCTTACAACGCCACAACGTCACAACGTCACAAC
Organism: Antheraea yamamai; assembly: GCA_036509395.1. Lineage (NCBI taxonomy): Eukaryota > Metazoa > Arthropoda > Insecta > Lepidoptera > Saturniidae > Antheraea > Antheraea yamamai. The sequence continues at coordinate 17,195,797 of AP028439.1, read as the reverse complement.
GTCACAAACTCACAAACTCACAAACTCACAAACTCACAAACTCACAAACTCACAAACTCACAAACTCACAAACCCACAAACCCACAAACTCACAAACTTTACCTCTTTATAATATTAGTATAGATAATAACTGATATTATTAATAGGCTATCATGTTTTTTTTCGATTTAGCTTTTCGTGTACTTACAAAATTTCATTAATTAAGTCAAGCCATTTTAGTCTAACATAAGAGCATGGAAACACACAAAAGTAACATAATATAAAATAGCATTGGTGGCCCTTAAATAAGTTCCCATAAAATTTATTAATCTTAATAAGTACCAGTTTAAAAATTATTTGTATTACATATCCCAATTATTAATTAAACTTCTAACGTATATATAATCACACTATGTTCCTAGATAATGGAGTAGTGACCATAAATGTGAACCAACTTAGTATATAAACTCCAAACAGGCAACAGTAGGAAACAGGAATCTAATTTCAAGATTAAACGCGGGTGAAACTGTAGTACCTTGATAGTGTAAGTGATTCTTTTTGTAAACTAGTTTGGGGTGTTTTTGCGAATTATTAATTTAAGAATAATTGTTGAGCCTATTTAGTAAAACGTAACAATTGATAAGGCTTAACTACAGATGGAAAAAAACGCTTTAATGTTGCTTTAATAATCATCGCGAGTGTAACCATCTATCTGGCAACTTAAATAATAAAACATGGCTATAAATTTACGTACTACCCAAATACTATCTAATAAATATGCGGTCCGCGTAAACAACCATCAAAAATACTCAATCGAAGCCAATTACTAACTGTAAATACAATTAAAAAAACAAAACATAACACATGACATAAAACCAAAACGTGTTAACAACTGTCCGATTGATATAACATTGTATTTTGAATACTAAATGCGATCATCGAACATATTCGGGGGACCGATGGAATTTTTATAAAGTCATGCACCAGTACCTCGGGCTATAAGCGGTAGGAAAAGGTCGTGTCACACACGGTGCTGAACGATGTCCAATATTTATATATATGTCGGTGAAAGGTCAGAGCGAGTGGAAGGCTTGTGGCGTAGTTATGTTTCTATGGCGATGCAGGATTTAAATTCAATCGAGGAGCAATTAATTATAATCGGATTTGTGAATATAATGCAATGAGTAAATCGGACAGAGTAACGACCAGCAGGTATGTTGGCAGACCCGATTTCCTCGAGCGTCCGTAGTGGAATGCATCGCCCTCAAAATCAGCTCTTTTAGAACAACCCCCACCCTCATGCCCCACTCCCATATTTGGTTGGCGGCACGGTGTCGTCATTCTTAATCAAATAAATTACTCTTAGTACAGGTTATCATTTGCTACGACATATCTTTATTTGGTGTATCTATTTCAAATTAGCAGCTAACCGAGACTTTGTTTGCGTTTGCGTTACTTATAAAATACGCAGTTTCTTAAAACTGTATTAACTTTATTTGGGTGGCAGTGATCAATCCCACACAGGCCCGGATATCTAACCTAATTAGTGGACTGTATTTCATTTGGCTCGAAGTAGGATACTCTTTTAAAACGAATGCTGAAAATATTCCTTTGTAACCGGGATAAAGGCTCACTTACCTGATAAGTATTCTCCGCCGTCGTTTCCGATGCTAAAAATAATGCATACTGTTCTCGTACCATGCCACTATACATATATGTAATCCCGAAGAGCTAATTCGAAAGCGAGTGAGTCCGGGTGATCGATTTTTACTATGAGTATAACAAAACTCAAAAATGTATGATTTGAGGATATTTTGAGAAATAAGACTCCAAATAGAAATACGAAATTTAGACCATTTATGATAATGCCAGGGAGGACTGAAATAATCATGAAACCATAACGTCATTTATACATGACCGATAACAGATTGCCATTCATAAAAAAATGTTAGCCGAAAGAACCGACCATAGGTCACAGATTCTCCCATCGCACTGCACATCGCACTCTGTCAATCAGAACAATAATAAATTGGAACGAACGGACCGTGGATAACGACTAGCTTACTATTGAATTTATATAGATCAGTGGATAGCAAGATGTAGAAGAGTCATACCGTGTAACTATCCATTATTTGGTACTCTAACTGGGTCACAGGTAACAGGGTCAAAAAAAAAAAAAAAAACCAATAAAAATTAAAATAAATATATAAAAAAAAAACACCCAATAGATGCTCACAGATACGATTTTTAACTTAACTTACACTTAAAAAGCTATAGCAAAAAAATGGTGCGGACCGAGAGTCTGCAGAATAAAAAAAAAAAAAAAAAAAAAAAAACTGGGTCACGAATGATTGTTATTGTGGAAGAAAAAAACACAGAAAATTCACACTTCAATGTTTACATTACAAACTCAATGAACTCTACATTACAATAGAAACGATACTGCAAATATATACGATGAGTAACAGACAGTTTGTCTAAAAATTAAATACCACTGGCTCGTACGAGAAAAAAAAGGTTCTCCGATTTACTACAATTTCGGAGCCGCAATCTAGAAAATGCTGCTTTATTGTTTGTTTATGTGAATATATAGTAAACTATATAGAAACCGGCATTTGGTGTATGTTATTATATTATTACCAGCGGGCCGGGCAGACGTTGTTCCGCCCTGACTATAAAAAAATACTTGACAAATTATATAAAAAAAAGAAAAAAAGGAAAAAAGAGAAAAAAAAAGGAAAAAAAAAAAAAAAAAAAAAAAAAAAAAAAAAAAAAAAGGGGGGGAGGGAAAAAAAAAAGGGAGGGGAAAAAAAAAAGAAAAAGGAAAAAAAAAAAAAAAAAAAACAAAAAAAAAAAAAAAAAGGAAAAAAAAAAAAAAAAAGAGAAAAAAAAAAAAAAAAAACCCTAAAACCTTCCTCGTGAATCACTTTATCCACTGGTGAAAACCGCATGAAAATCCGTTCAGTAGTTTTCGAGATTATCGCGAACAGACAGACACGGTAGGGGACTTTATTTTATACTATGTAATGATGATTAATATTCTGATTATTTTTTAAGACAATGAGATGAATTACACTATGCAGGTAGTAAACATTAGTTTTCGGCATTATTTGGTAATATTTTAATGTAATAAAGTTATACACAACGCTGATTATTTTTAAAAGTGCACGATAGTCACTACGATCAAACAGAAAATAATGTGCTATAGATTTCAACGATTCTCTCCTCTCTCTCTATATATTTCGAGTACATTAATAATATACTATCTCATTCTCTCGTAGCCTTATACCTATATATTCATCTAAAGCTATCTCTCTTTAGTTTCATAAAATCGCAATTCACAACGTCCCAAAAATAGTTTCAATCCAAAGAAATCAGGCAAGTTTAATTTTTTTTAATAGAATAAGGAATAGTGACATGGGAAATACACTGAGTTGATAATATTTCTCGGTATAAGTGCACTTTCACATCTGTCATGTAGATCATTATGTATTCTATGACAACCATCCTGTGGTTTCGGTTGGAAGAACTACATTCATGATATCACCGCACTGATGTGGTGACGCACATGTGGATTGGTAGTCGCTTCCCTTGTTAAACACCTTCGAATATAAAAACGAATATACTATTCATACTATAAACGAAAAATGTTGCGTGGACGGCTGTTTCTTTGTTATCATTACATGCAAAAACCACTCAACGGATTTTGATGAAACTTCCCAATACTTTTCTGAAAACCATTAGTAAATATTATAGGAGAAGTTACTTTGCATATCCACCTGGAATTGATTGGCCGCTACCACTTATCAATGCAACTAAAAACGTTTCATTTTATTTGTCCGAAGTGTACCTGAAAGAGTTAAACCTGAAACTAGTAATAGAGAGGGATCGAAATATTACCAACAAACCAAGAGAATTTAAAACGCGTACACCTTTTTTTGTTGCAGTGAGACGTGGTAGCGCCCAATCAATTCCAGATAGAAGTGCAAAGTATCATCCACTATAATATTTCCTAATAATATAGTTTATATATCAGAATAACCTATAAACAATAATTTTTGTATAATGACTTTAAATGAGTTGGAAAAAATCCTGCCAGCTAATGTAATCATTCACCAAAAGCAGACGAAGCTACGGGCTATTGATACTATTTACAACTGCACCGGGTGACTCTAGCGCTGATTTTCTGGTATATTTAAATAAAAATCAACATTGAGTGTTGCGTATTTCATACATAATGCCTTTGCTTGTGGTTTCGCTTGTGTTAATATAAAAAAAATTATAGTTTTTCTGGATGAAGGTTACCCTATGACCTTTTGCTGTATATCTGATAACTTGTGTCTAAAATTTCATTATTATTGGTTGCTTAGTTAAGGTGTTAAAATATAATAAACAAAAAAGAAATTATGTTCGCATTTTCATATTAGTAAGGGTTTTGTAATAAACATATATCGGGGAGTTACTATTGACCTGCGTCCATACTATTGACCATATCGAGGGAGTTACTATTGACCTGTGTCCGTACTATTGACTATATTGGGGAAGTTACTATTGACTGTCTGCTATTTAACTTATTGAAATACCATCAGTTGTTCATGCCTCTTGGTTACTATTGGTTATCAGCTTTGACTGAATGACTTAAAACGAAACCAACGAAGAGACAATGGGCGTCCTTGCTCAGATAGTTGGGCTACTCATATCTACGGATAATTCATAACTAGATTCAGTATTGCATCTCTGTATTGGCTAACCTTTTTATTCGATTGGTCTTAGTGGATTGATCTATTAAATCATAACCATGACTTTAAACATAGACACCATTTTACCCTCGCCCCGATATATTATATGATATTTTTGTAAATACGTTTTTATTTCACAGAACACGTAATCTCAAAATATGACACAGCGAGAAGTTGTGCTATAAGAGTGTTGCGTACACAATACACAGTACAAACAACATGGCGTCTAGAACTTGTTTCGAAATACCATGTTATTGTTACGCGACGATGGATTGCGTCGGAGACAATAAAATTGAGTGAGATTCGTTATTTTTAGATGTTGTTACGACAATACCCGTGTTACGTTAATAACATTGCACTATACTTGAAAAGTCAGCGACAAGTAACTCACGATTCTCTCAATTTGATTCCACGAATGTAACGATATAGTTTCGCGGAATAGACATTGAATTTCTACTGTTTTTTGGACCAATATACCAAACGAGTGTATCGATTTTGTTCAAACTCTTACTGGTGGATAAAGGACTTTTCAGACTATTATTTAGACTAATTATTGTCACGCGTTCCCGTAGGGCCTTAGCTACCTTCATCCGTAACACATTAATCAGTAACGCTTACATGAATCATAAAATTTAGTAGAGGTAGTATGAAATTCATAGGAATGACAACAACACAGTCTCCAAAAAGTAACAAAACCTTCTCTACTGGAATAAAGTCGCTTGCTCTAGTTAGTTAATAAATAGTCTTTAAGTATTCATGCCATTTGGTTAATCCTACAACAATCTAAAAATCTTGAGTGTCATTGAAGAAGGATTCATGACACAAAGACAACTTTTAGTTTATATAATTATAAATAATTATAGAAAATCTATACGATATACTACAAATATTTCTATAATAAAACGTCATACAACGAGCAACAAGAATGATAATTATTATCTCAGCGTTGAAAATAAAAATTCAAAGAACCTATACTTCAACGAAATACGATTCGAATAAGTATTTCCGTAACATTTTTCACAGAATTACAATTGATAATAATAATTAACATGACATTCGTATAACCTGATTACACAGACGGACAACAGAATCGTAAAACTAGAGAACTGTGACCACAGAAAGAAATCAACAGATGGTTTACGCACCAAGTTATGTTTACGAAATTAGAACATTTATTATGTTTAGGCTTAGACGGCTTTATTTGTAAAAAACGATGCCACTATTGCATGTATGGAGAATACATACAGAGAAAAGCCTTTTTGTGTTTACACACTGTAAAAACATTTAAAGCCGACGGTCAAAATTTAATATCAATTTATATAGATACATATAACTTTTAACTTGCTTTTGACTGTTTGTACGCTCTAATATCTGAAACTGGAAGACAAATTTGTCATTTTTTTTTTATTTTATGGCCATTTTTTTTCATCACGGTTACTATATATCATTATGCTTACTTAGGCGTGGAGCAATTATCATACAAAATATAAGTCAGAGTGCTAAGCGCCAAGCGACAGATAATTGCAGCCGGATAAGCGTTGATAATACATAATACTAATACATTTTACACACATTTCTTGGGTCATACATCGGTTTGAACGATCTGGTCTTCGTATATTGTGGCAAAGCAATATTTAATTACTGCGCTATAGAAATATATCAAGGAGCCTTGAGCGCCGATAGGAACGTCCGTCGATACGTAATGTAGATTTTTATCTACCCTCTAAGTATAATTTAGCCGTGTCACAAGCGATGCGTGAACGCAGAAGTTACGAGTTTGTTTTGTAAAGCTGTTGTGAACGCCATCTTTTGGGAATCTCGTGAATTATCATCTTTATATAATACATTTTAATACTTTTGGTAATGTTTTATTTGGAAATCGTGAAATATAAATAGGCAGTGGGGAAACGGTTAATATCGCAAAGGAACATCTCCTTCCTCTGTTCCTCAGCCGATTTTCTTCATTATTTTTTTAAATTAGTAGCTATTTACGAGGTTTAGTGTTAAAAATTCGATTTTTTTTTATCCCTGTAATCAAAATTTGACAATTGGCAAAAGAGACATTTATGCAAGCCGGCATGACAGCGGCGACCGGTGAGGGATGAGGCATAGCGTGTCTCTCGGTAGTCGCCGTTGTTTTTGGATTATACTGTGCTCACCATCAGGCACAAGTCACTTTGCTGAGCTACGATAAAAAAAAAATTGGACGAGCACTCGTATTAGTAAAATTTTGATAATGTGAAGTTAATGTTTTTAAGCGGTGATAACATAGTGGTTAGTATCGTCGAATACCGTGTCGATGAATATAAGTTCGAATCTTTCGAAGGAAAATATCGTGATGAAACTATAGCATGGTGATAGGGTTTTTTCTATATTTATTATAGGTGTGTTCTGGCACTTAAGAGCCAGTACGCCTCTAGGTATGGTGTGTTTATCATCTTAGACCATATCGTAAAACTAAAATCTATTTAGTATAAGAAAGGTATGTTACGGTGTTTTTTATGTCATAGGAGGCAAACGAACACGTGGGTCACCTAATGTTAAGTGATCACCACCGTCCATAGACACTAGCAACACCAAGGGAGTCACAAATGCGTTGCCAGCTTGTGTTTGAGGCAGGAGGGAGGGGGAGGGAAGGTGGGCTTCCGGCACTCTCACTGATCGAACGAAACGCAGCAATGCAAGCACTGTCACTTCACGTGGGTGTTCCTGTGAGAAGGTGGTACTACCCCGAGTGAGCCGACCCATTCATGCTGAAACCTGTAATAACTTCAGCGTGACTACCACCTACCGCAAGATGTATTGCTTAGACATATCTAGTATATTATTTTTCTTAACACCTCAATTTCGGAAAATATAATTTGTGATTACTATAGCATGATTAGGTATAGTTAATTTGTTAACACTACTCTCGCTAACTGCAACCCTCAAATTGAAAATGTCACAAGTATAAATATATATTGAGCAGCTGCATTGAAATATATCTGCGTTTTACTTAACTTTCAATTAAAGATTGCTCAAACTTACGGATAATAAAAGCTAATTTCAATCGGTAAAATAAAGTATTCGGTGTAGACTTAATTTGGTTTTGTAATAATGTTGATTTTTTATACTCTATAGGTATATGGCCACAATCGCATCTGATGTTAAATGACTGTGTGACGTAGGATGGTAAACACGCTAACCCTTGAGGGGACTGGCTCTAAAGTGTAGCTGCCGGAACACACCAACAGGTGCTTGGTGACAGATTTCCTACGTGAGAATGGTAGCTAGCCAGGCGGACTTAGAGAAAGCATTACTACCACTACGTTGTGATTCTCACGATAGTAAATCAATCTATGATAAATTATAATCGGATCGAATTAAAATTATTATTAGTTCACATCTACTGGCACTCCGAGCAATGATTATATACATTTTTATACAGTTTATTGATTTATAAAACATATTATGAGCTGCACAAGATCAATATAAAATCTCAATATGACGTGTATACAGGCCGCTATATTACGCGTCGCTAGTCTGACGCACGCCGCGCAAGCGGAATACGGCCCGTCACGCTTACTAGCATGTCATTGACTCATGTGACGTGAAATCATAAGTTTATCTCCTGTCAAAAAAGTTCTGCTCAACGCGTCTAAAGAAGTTTTCATTTTAATAAAGAAAATCTGTTGACAAACTGAGGAGAAAGGGGTGTTAAACTGATTTGTCCGTGTTTATTAACGTATAGAGAGTATTGCACGTGCGAAATTCGTTATTGACTCCGACAGAAGTCATCAGGCATAGCGCAGTGGCAGGTCGTCATGAGCGTGGGTAAGCAAAGCCGCAGGAATATTTAGCAATCAAGCAACGGGTTCGCAATCACCGCGATACGATCACGAGGCCTCCTGCTATTACGTAAAAATTACGATTACCGTAATAAAATATCGAAGATATAGATACTTCTACTAGAATGTGCTTAGAATTAACATTGCTTATTTTCAGCAAGTAACAAACATATTGATTTTATATATAAGCTAACAGGCCCGGCCACGCGTTGCTGTGACTTAGTTATGACACGTTGAATTGAATAAAACACGTGCACCATAAGATAAAGTGAAGTTGAGAAAGTCAAAATTAAAATGTGGCGCCATCTATGAGATCGCTATAAGAGATACTATATGAGATAAGTTGATCCTACAGTTTACTGTCAACAAACTAATTTAAAGCACCATCTATTCGAGCCTGATGAAACTTACAGTTAATAACAATAATCGACATTGACAATTATTTAATTTGTTATACACAAATATTGAGGCCAGTAATCGAAAAATGATTTATGCTGTCTGTCAAGTTGGACCAAATCACTACATATTATAAAAAAAAGTATTTTGCTACGTCTGTCTGTTTCTACAAAAAAACTACTGAACTGATTTTCATAATGTTTTCACAAGTTGATAAAGTAATTCATGAGGAAGGTTTAAGTACATAATTAGTCGAGGTTTTTTTTTTAATTATCATGGCGGGATAGCGCCATCCGAGCCCGCTAGTTATATATGAATGCTAAGTTTCATGAAGATCGGTTGAGTTCCTGGTCCCGGTTAAACTTTATATGTAATGCTGTACTGTATATGCACAGTTAACCCCTGGCTAACGCGAATTCGACTTACACGGATAGCTGAGCTAGGTCGCACCTATCGCGTAAATCCAAGGTATAAGGGTGAAATGTATAGAGCGTACTCAGGCTTATCTCAGCCTTAAGTCCAGAGTTTAAATTTATAGTCGCAAGCTTAGGATTTACTTAGCTTGTGCTGAGCTAAGTTCAAGTCATCAAATTCAACGACTTACGAAAAACTTGGGTATTAAGTATGCGAATAAAAAAATAGGACAAAATAATAGTAACATTTATATACAATTTTTAATTAGAATTATTACTTGATTGTCATTGGCTTGATCCTTCATTGCAGAAATGTCAAGTAGGCTTCTATAGCTTTTTTTCATTCTCGGTTGAGTTATTTCTTTCATTTTTTCAATATTCTTTCAACATACATGGTCCTTTTTTTTACAATTAAAGACGTTTTACAGACTCGACGCGCTATTGAAACAAAGCTAACCACAAGCTTACCGTTATTAGACTATACATTCAAAATCTAAGATTGCGCTGAGTTACCGCTTAGCGAAGTCTAAGCTGAGCTAAGAATAAGATAAGGCTGAGTATGTTCTATAGATTTCACCCTAAGTGTAGATATATGGCGCTACACACAGAGTATAGTTGTCATATCTAGTGATCCGTATATCAATGAAGAAGACAGTAGCTTGAAGTAATTACAGAAAGCTAGAAATGATTACAGGCGACGATTAGTTCTCGAGATAGGTCCGCTTCTCTGGGCACATAGTTTAATAAAAATTATATTAAATAATGCGTTCACGGGTTGCGCAACCGCCGCCATCGCTGAGCGATTGCTTTAAATTGCAACACTGCGGTTTACTCGTTTCCCTTCAAGATATATAAGATATTAGGTAGGCAGATATAATCCATACATATAATAAGAATATACATGTAACTGTACTTTTTCGATTTTTATGAATTTTTTTTTTGCAAAGTATCTAAGTGTAAGTAATAAAATACATTTCAATCATTTGCAGAAATTTCTGTTTATATGTCTGTCTGTTTTCTGAACACGCGTTATAGCTAAAGTACTGAGTTCACGATAAAATCTCACCGAGAAAATTTCATAAAGCATCATATCCTCCAGTAACATTTAGTTATGGTTTCATTCAAATCGGTTCACTCTATCAAAAGTTATTGTAATCGTAATGACGACGCGAGTTAAGTACGAGAGAAAAGTAGATAAATAATTGGACTTAATACATGTAGATGATTTTATTAGTCACTGTTACATTAGGTATATTTTTACATTAGGTATGATGGAGTCGCGCGCATAGCTAGTTTATAAATAATGTACTAATTTTACTACCATATTATTGATATTTGCTACACTAGCTAGTTGCTTTAACATTGGTGTTAGTTTGTATATTTGAGTTTTACTTCCGGGATAAGTGATTTCAAAGAAATAATATTTTCATCTTCCTATAATTACTATGGTAGGTTGAGTATTTAAAGTGTAAAAGTGTAACAAACAACCAAACTCATATACGCATTATTAATACTAAGTAAGTATAACAGGATTCTTTTTAAACTTTATAGATTTTATCATTTGACAATCTCACCTGATGTTAAATGACAATGTGGTAAACCTAGAGACGAACGCTTACAGATGCCTGGCAACAGATTTTCAACCCAACGGTGGTAGCCAGGCGGACTTAGATAAGTCCTACCTCGATGCAATGGTTGATCAGTTTTCTTTCACCGGAAACACCGACTCAGTTGCTATGATTGGAACCTAAGTCAATCGACGCGTTATCCGAACACGCTATCAACTAAATCACCATAGCTTTTTGTAAATGTTAGCTATGTTTCGATTTTTTCGATGACTTTGAATCTGACAGTAGTTTTTCTGCCCTGTTCAAAGTTGGTCATGGCACGCTAGCAATGCGTTTTTATAAAATATTCCCGTAAAATTCGAAGCAGTTAGTTTTTATTCTACAATCGACGGTGACCGTACAGAGGCAGTTAACCAATTTAACAGTAACCGCTCGAGAGAGTAATATAACGCGCGTAGACAACTCTTGCCGCCGTATCTTGTTTCGGTATCTCTAAAGTAATGCATGCTTGGACGTGTCGATGTGGTCTGTACTGTCGCGTACAGAAGTATTTTCTTTTAATTTTATGTTTGCCAACTAATCTTCTGGCAGATTATTACTGCCGTTGTCGAGTAGGTAATAATATCACAAGTTTCTTGCGATGATTTCAACAACAAGATGGTGGCCCGCTTGTCAGAACTTTCCAGGCAGTTTTAATAACAAGTCAAAATCCATGTGCCGTGGTATTATTTCCAATCCAATTCATTTGTGCACAATAACCAAATTATGTTACGTAAAACAATGTATTTACTTATATATATATATATATATATTACGTAAAACATATTTCGATTTTACAACATTTATAGTAAAATAATACGAGATCATGAATAAAAGATAAACTCCACTACATATTTTACATCTTTTTTTATTAACTTTTTTTTTATGTTATAGGAGGTAAACGAACTGGTGGGTCACCTGATGATCATCACCATCCATAGACACTAGCAATACTAGGGGAGTCGCAAGTGCGTTGCCAGCCTATGTTTGGGAAGGCAGGGGGAGACGGGAGGTGGGCCTCCTGCGCTCTCACTAACCGAACGAAACACAACAATGTTGTTTGTTGTTTTAGCAACATATTTTCTGTGGGTAAAGGTCGGTAGTACCCAGGACGAGCCGACCTATTCATACTGAAGCCAGTAATAGCTTCAGCGTGGCTCTACCACATACAAGAACTGCTAACATTCAACCATAATTCACTATCTTATTCAGTATCAATATTATTAAGGTATTTTATACAAAAAAGAGTATATGTAAATATCATAGATACGTATACTTAAGGACCGTAAAGTGAGACGAACCGAGGTATATAAATAAGGATTTCGCCTCATTAAAGGTATGGAAAGCGTTTCCAATGTTTTTTTTATTGGTAACACTAAAGCTTGGCAATAGTTACTAAAAAGAAAAAAGAATCGGTTGGGAAAAGGAGGAAAAAATGGTACAAAATGTTTTTATTAGACAATCCCATGAAAAGTACATCACTTAACGCTCGAAAGATATAAACATCATGCCTCTAAAATTAAAAGTTTCATACTTTTATAAAATTTCAAAAGATTTTTGATCTTTTGTAACATATTCTTTTCTTGGTTTACACACTTTTGCTGTTGATTGTCATTGTTCTTATAAATAGGTAATTTAAATGAGTAAATTCTATATAATTTCGTGCTCGACGATACCGACTCTCGTCACATCAAAATCCAACGTTTCCGAGAAACGGTAATAATTTTTATATAAAAAACCATGAGCATGTATTAAATATGAACACGGTCACTGATTTACCTTCGCGGTTGGGGCATTTGAGCGATGCTGACGTTTCAAACAGCTCATATATCGATACAGTTCATGTTTTATGGACAATATGTTACTAGAATTGACAATCTATGCTATCTATACTAATATTATAAAGCTGAAGAGTGTGTTTATCGTGTTTATCGAGAAAGGCTATAGGCTATCATCACGCTAAGACCTACAGGAGCGGAGCACCAATGATGAATATTTCAAAATCACGGTTAACGGTACGTATTACTTAAATAGATTTTCACCTTCTACGTAAACGAAGTCGCGAGTTAAAGTTACCGTTAGCCCAAAGTATCTATAATACACGGACGAAGTCGCGGGCAGAAACTAGTTAAAGATATGTCTTAAGATTTCGGTGAATGAAAACGTCGTGGTGAAGCCTTAGTGAAGTTGAAGGGCGTTTGAACGGTTGCACGTCTGTCGTTAAGCAAGTATAGGTGTTTTGGTAGCTGCACTTGGGAACAATTTTACGTGTTGTAATTCATATTATGAGGTTAAAGTGTGCTGCTAAATCAGTAAGTATGTAAGTCATATATATAAATATGTATGTCTATTTTTAATTGCGCTCTGTAGCCAAAAGGGCTCGATGGATTTTAAGATACAAATTGTAGTTGGATTCGTCTGAATTTTCGAAGTGACAACCGCTATGTTTGCTGTATGGCTATTTGGATGGTGGTAAGACTTTTTCTAAATCCGCCTGGCCAGCTACCACCCTGAAGTTGAAATTCTGTCGCCAAGCACCTGTTGGTGTGTTCCGCAGCTCAATTTGAGAGCCAGTCATTTAACATCAGATAAAATTGTATTTTGTAAAGTATTTACAAAACAATTAAGTATGATATCTGTTAATAAAAAAGAAGGGTTTAAAATAAGTTTTTAATGTCTTTTATTATTATTATTTTTGATATACGAAACGAACATGTGGGTCACCTGATGTTAAGTGATCACCACCGTCCATAGACACTTGCAACACCAGGGGAGTCGCAAGTGCATTGCCAGCCTGTGTTTGTCGGAGGGGGAACGGGGGAGGGGGAGGGGAGGTGGCTTCCGGCGCTCTCACTGACCAAACGAAATGCAACCATGCAAGCACTGCTACTTCACGTCGGTTTTCTGTGAGATGGTGGTACTAGCCCGAGCGAGCCGACCCATTCATGCTGTAACCAGTAAAAGCTTCAGCGTGGCTCTACTACCTATAAAAAAAAATACCTAATAGTTCTACTTGTTCTCTCTAAGATAAACACTATATCTTTTTTAATTCTCTTCTTTCTAGAATTTAGAGAAACAGAAATATAATTTTCAATGTTGTGGTATTGAAATTATTAAAATTACAGCGCTAAAAATACTCTAGAATCTAGATGATAGATTGAAATGTATGTATCCTATTATGTTTATATTATGAATGAGAAACTTTGAAACGGTGGATGAATTATTGTTACTGATTCACCTAAAAACTACTGAATGTAGTTTGAATAAAATTTACAGGAATACAGTTCTTAATTTACAGCAATATAATCTATTATTTATAATCGTATATAACATATATAAATCAAATGATAAAGGTTCACCCTTGTGTGTAGATCATGCAAAAACTAATAGATACGTTTTGATCAATTTTTTTTTTAGTTTTACTTCTTACATACTTGGTCCTTATATGACATACAAGTTATCAAGGTATCTTCTATATTTAACATAAAGTTATTAAAATTTTAAGAGACTTCGATTTTTATAAGGCGTTCAGCTATGTGTATTTTCTTGCTGTGGAGTCGTGGGGGCAAGCGATGCGGTACGCATGCGTAGGACAACAAAGACGAAGTTCCGGGTATTTGTTAGTAACAAACATTACTACAAATTGATTATATATCATAATAATTTTGAATTACAATTTTGGACGTAATAAAAATTAAAAGCATATTTTCAAGTCCTCATATACGGAATGTTTTTAATTAATCTATATATTAATATATGCTGTTTTTTTTTAATATTACTCTACTTTGAATATCAATTCTGACTACTAAATATTACGACTGAATATATGATATGAGTAATTTTAATTTTATAGTACAAAATCTCCTTCTGTAATGACTCCAATGTTCTAACGCTCTGTTGTAAGAACTTTCCAGAAGGATTTTGTGACAAAAGCATGTACCATGTTATCTGTAATCTACTTCAAGCGTACACAATAACCTAATTATATTACGCAAAATGCCACCGATAACCAATAACGCAAGGTTATTTGAAAGATAAACATTACCCGTCTTATTATAAAAGAGTTAAACATGCATTGAATACTTGATTTAAAAAAGTTTGACGTTATCCTTGTTTAAAGACAGATGTTTATATTTAAAATATTATCACTTGTTTAAGTTGACAGTTCTTATTGGAACGTTTTTGAACGATACGATTGAATTGAGCGAATGCTGTTCAGAGTTGCTAAAAAACTTAAATTAGCTAGAGACCGTTCGGACGCGCTTTTGTAATAACGTATTTTAAACATGTATTCAATAAGGTTAAAAAATGTAGACATTGTTCAGTAAAACTCTTGTTAAACGCGTGTTCAGTTTTGTCTTTGTTATAAGTAAGTAACAGTCCATGTTCGGGAAAAAACAGAAACAAGCGATGTTGTTATCATATTGTTTTTGTGCATAATAATATTTACAAAAACAGAGGCAGAGAGGCAGAGTCATTACAAACAAGAAAATACGTCGGTATTAACATAAGGACTTTGCGGGCGACAAACTTTGCTCTACAAAGGGCTATAATTTACCACTTCTTGACTGTTAATAGCTGATAGGATTTTCCTGACTCTCCCGCCGTTGGGGGGAGACCCGGCTCTCATTAGAGGTATAATTTTCGTAGTAATAAACACCAGACGATAAATATCAAACCCCTTTTATTTATTGCGTCTGAGGGTTCCCGTAGTGGTAAGGTGACGTCAGGTATTGAAGGCTTTGTTGTTAATGCTGTTACTTACTGATCAAATTATATTTTAGTTAAAGTCACAGTTGATGCTTCAGACGCCTTTTGAAAATATAAGGTGAGTCGTAAAAACACACGATAGAAGTGAAACTTTTGTATTACAGAGAAACATTTTAGTAAAAAAAATACCTGAAATAGTCAACGTCACGCGGTGTTCCCAGGCTAAAATAAAATAGGCTGAGTGCCTCAAACGCTCGTTTTAGTAGTCCGGCGGAGTTGTAAAGGCCTGTCAGGCCAATAGCGTAGTCAGTTCGAAAAAAATGGGTGTTTACAGACTGTAACCTATCCGAGTGCTGACCGCACCCGATGTTGCTTAACTTCGAAGGTCGGACGAGAACCGGAGCTTTCAACACTCTACCTGACACAGTGTTTACCCATAACTATTTATCGTCACACAAAAATGGATGCCAAACATAATTTCCAAGCTCTTATAACAAGTTACAATAAAAAAAAAAAAATGCCAAAAATGCAGATTTCGCGTTGCTGATTTTAGAAAACATACAATATATGGACAAAAAATATACTTAGACTTGAATAGTCCTTTGTAGACAACAATTATAATTGTCCTGTGTGAGATATGAACGTGTTGAGAGTGGCTAGGTAACCGCTTAAACCACTGCACGGTTAGTAAAATCAATAAAGTTTGAAATCATAAAGACGCTATGGTCTTTAAACTCGTGCTGTCGCAAGAAGAGAAATAAAAAATTATATCAATATATTAAAAGACTATGCGCCCTCAAATAGGAAATAGATTAGACACGCTGTCTTTAACCTGGACTGAGTCTTGAATGAAGCTTACAAGATGCACCGATATAAATTAAGCAATTCATTTGTAGCTTACTATTACGATGAATGCTAGAGAATATATCATCTACTGTGATTATATTAAAATATTTTTCTTCACAGAAAATAATGCTTCATTGAACGATAGGAATATATTTAGGGAAAAAAATCCATGGATTTCTTATTTCATAGCCAAATATGCGAAAAAATATTCTCTGTAAAGGACAATTCAACGGATTCTTAGTGTATATATTAATTCTTAGTGTATATATATCTTATTTAATTTTTTTTTATGTCAAAATTTTATTTGATAGAAGATATTTGATTGAAGAAGGCGTTACTTTGCGGAAATCCATCATTAATATTATCGTGGACGCTACTGTGCACTTCCGCCTGGAATTGAATACTACTACGTCTAACTGTAACAAAAAAAAAGAATCAATTAATCAATATATCATTCAATCAATTCCAGGCGGAAGTGCAAAGTAGCGTCCACTATAATATTAAAATTTTATTTCTATGATAGACGTAAATCATATCTTTTGTAAGTAAAGTCATAGTGGTCTAGTGGTTTCACCGGTGGAATATCATTCCAATGTCTGCAGATTCGAACCACGGCATGAACTAACGAATTTTTCGTAATACGCGTACATTTACTAATTTAAATTGGTAACAGTATTGGCTGACGGTGAAGGAAAACATCGCGAGGAAACTTGAACCTGAGAAATGATCTTGTAGTACTACTGTATGTGGGAAAATATAGAACTGTGGAATTTCTTAAAGTTTGAAATTACTGATACGTCGTGGTCTGTCGTGGTGATTATACTCGTAACTTCTTTCGGGAAGTGGCCTATGGGCCTGCAGTGGTCTTTTCAGGTTGATGATGATGATAATTAAATCCTTCCCTTCATCGCGTTCTTTTACAACTACCTGTATATATAGTATAGAATTAATTATAGATCTTACTTGTGATATGTGATGTGAGACATGGCGATAAGTCTTTCGGTAAAAATGCATAAGACCATCTATTGTATTAAGTACTAGTGTGCCCATGATTTCGTCCGTGAACAGATGTACAACACAGTGAGTAATAAAGTCACCTGAATGTATTAAATCTAATTAATATCTACTTTTCTTCCGTATTTAAGTCGAGCCGTCATTCAAATTGCAATAACTTTTGATAGATTGGACCGATTTTAATGAAACAGAGATTAAATGTTACTTGAAGATATGCTATTTCTTGAAAAGGTTTATCATGAACGCAGTATTTTTGTAGTGATGCGTGTTCACAGAAACGAACATTACTTATTTCAAGACACTTGCAACATTTTTTTTTTACAAAAACCTAAATAGTACAGACACGTTACATTTAAATACATTACATGTATAAGCTCGAGCCTGCGATAGTAAAAGCTTCACTAACTGCATTAGTTTATTGATCATTAACATATCGAAGATGTCTCGTATAAAAAGAGATATTTAAAATTATTAGTTGCGCTATAAATCCCCTTACATTATTACTGTTGCCGTAGATCGTTTCCCAGTATTCAGTATATATCGCTCGATATCTCACCGACGCATCGATTTAACTAATTAGATCGTGTATGCAGTTGATGGAGTTTTGTTAATGGCATTTACTTCTATATGTTTTTGTTTTATCAACTATCAATTTGTTTATATTAGAAGCCTATTGTTTCATAAGATTTAAATCACGAATTTTGGTTATTTGCCATTCGTATCGAAAACAATTAAAGCGAATTTAGAAATATAAAAATACGTAAAATTGATCACAGCTTGAATATACTTAAGCAAGCTTAGATCCTGATTAAACCTCGGTTTAAAATTTTGTACAAAGAGAGGATATACGATTCAGCAAGTTAATAATAGTTTTATTACAATTGAGAATCACATGGAAATATATTAGTGACAGTGGTAAATGCTTCTGCATTAAAAAAAAAAACACAAAATACACATTATTCAATAAAAAAAATATTTTATCTCAGCTCAAAAGGAGACAGGGAATATTGTATCTTGAAAACACTTTGTAGACTGTCAGCTAGAACAGAAGTTAAGAATAATTAAGTGAAATATCTTTAGTGTCGATTTTCTAACTATTTTTATTTAAATGAAATATAAGAAATGACTACGTAATTTATTTGAAGTTCTAAATTATCCTTGTAGTGATATGTGAGAAACAAGGAATTCGCTTACACTGAATAACTTCGCAGAGTACATGCTGTACAATGATGTTTTTATATTATACATCGGTCATAGACAGATTTGATGGTTTGGTAACATGTTATAATACACCATCGTTGGACGTAAGTTACGATTGTAGAAAAATAAGTAGTCTATTAAGGATAGCGTTCTGTTGAAATCATAGGCACGGTTGGCGGGAATTTCTCACGGCGGGTTAGCTATAGCGTTGAAGACTTTAAGCCACTGGAATTCAGGTGAGATTGTGGTGAAATGCTTATCGTATCTATACTAATATTATAAAAAACTGAAGAGTTTGTTTGCTTGAACGCGATAATCCCAAGAACTACTGGTCCGATTTGAAAAATTCTTTCGGTGTTAGATAGCTCATTTATCAAGAAAGGCTATATATCATCACTTTAACACTAATAAGAGCGGAGAACTAACGAAGAATGTTTCATAATCGTTTTTTAGCGTTAGCCCGAGGTAACTATTCCACGCGGACGAAGTCGCGGGCAGAAGCTAGTCATATATAAAATAATTGATACTATTTCTGATGATTTTAGTTAATATTTCCTCAACCACTCTGCAGATTTCAACCAGAACTGCATAAGACTTTACGTCAGAGAACGCCGTGACGATGAAGCTACAACATTATAAACAAGTTATAACTGATCTCAAAGCTACCGTAAATAAATAAACTGATGGACAATAATAATCTTTTGAACAATTCTCTGAATTATAAATCAGAAATGTAAAATAAAGAACAAACACGACAAGATATCGAACGCCGATCATCCCGCCCGATCACACCCGTTCAGATAGAGTCATAAAATTTTATTGTTCTAAGAAATCGAAAGACTATTTTTATAACTATACAAAAACTGTAAAGAAAAAATATACACACACACACACACACATATCAAAATATACCAAAACACGTTTCGATAAATTTTTCGATAAAAATCGTTGAAGCAGCCGATGCACGTACGTAAAGTGTCGCGCTTCTCAGAATAATCTCCTTTGTCGTTCACCGTAGCATATAAACACGCTTTAATATCTTCGTATACGCTCTGTAATTGATTTCAAAATGCATCAGCCACTGAATCACGATGGGCTTTAATGAGATCTTATTTGTTTTGATCTTTAAAATTGTTACAAAACTGTAATATTAACAAATCGCTTGATATAATATCGAATCATTTAAACAGTGACTTCTAGAGCTTTCTGTATTGATTACACATGTTTAGAAGTGAATCGTAGGGAATTCATTTAGTGTAGTGCCTATATTAGGATCAAATCAAATATACTTTATTCAGTTTAGCCTCAATAAGGCGTTTATGAAGCTAAAACTACCACCGGTTCGGACAAACTACCCAGTCATTGAGGGGAACCGGCAAGGAACTCGATCGGGTTTATATTTTTAACATATATACATTTACAATACATTACACGTTACAATCGTTTTTAGTCGATGCACAGAGAGTCCTCAGTTCCAGACATCACCATCGTTCACATATTAATACACTTTATAATATTCTTAATGATGTGATGTTACAATCAAGGGTGTAGCTGCCTATATCGTGGCCACCATCACCAAATGCGCTATAATATAACACGCTGGAAGGTATCGTATTCTGAGACCAGGTGTATCTAATCTCCCAATGGGATGTTATGCAGTCTGTAGGTGAAATCAGTCGCTACCACCTATACATATGTTGATAAATTCACATTATATTTAATTTAAAAATTCGTAAGAAAAGACAGTCATTCCATTGTTTTGAGTTTTCAGTCCTGTCGGCAGTCCTTATATGACTGCCTCAACTTTTTTTTAATTACTTTTTGTTGTTTTAGTTACTAATATTTCGCTCTTTCTATTAATAGTTGCAAATTTAACTTTTTCAGGTATACCTCGCGCATATAAAATCAAACGTTCTTTGTTGCAGTGAGACGTGGTAGCTGCCAATAAATTCCACACAAATATATAGTAACGTCCACTATAATATTTAATAATGGATTTCTGCAAAGTAACGCCTTCAAATTATTTCCAAAAATTATTAGCCCATTTGTATTTTAACATATGCAACGAATTGGCGAAGATATTTAAGGATCCCATACCTACGAAGACACAATTAACAGATCGTATAATGTATACGGGGACGCTTTATTTAAATTACCAAAAAGCCATTGTTTCTGATCGACCCGGAATTCCTTAGCGTAATTATTCGAACCCTTTGGACACTAAATTAGTGGCGCGACGGAATAAACGCAGCCCCGTTCGAATATGTCACATTTTATTGCGCTAAATAATTGATGTAGTTGCCAGAAGTGGAGCTATTACATTATAGCAGAATGTGTTTGGCGTAAACAGCTTTGATTTTTTTTTCTATAACTATTTATCATTATATTAACTCAGTAAAGAACTCTGTAACTCATATGCCGATATACTTTAAAGGTTCACCTATGGTTTGTTGTGGTAAAGATCCTGTGTGTATATAATAAGCGCGTAAAAATGTATGAAATTTACATGATGCTGTTGTTATTATTGGGTGAAAGTTAATCGAACGCGCTAATAATTTTATAATTTACAAGCTTCTGCCCGCGACTCCGTCCACGTGGAATAGTTACTTTGGACTAACGCTAACACGCAGTGGAAGCTGTCAAAAGGAAAAAAAAACGATTTTGAAACATTCCTCCCTCATGCTCCTCTTAGCAGGGTGATATATAGCCTATAGCCTCCCTCGATAAATGAGGTATATAACACTGAAACATTTTTTCTAATCGGACCAGTAGTTCCTGAGGTTAGCGCGTTCAACCAAATAAACAAACCTTCCAGCTTTATAATATTAGTATAGACTAGCGGGCCCGGCGTACGTTGTCCTGCCTTGAAAAAAAATCATAAAAGTCAACTGCAGCGCTATCTCCCGGGTCCAATTATGAATTTAAATCATTCTTGAATCCACCTGCATATACACAATTTTTTTTATCAAAGTCTGTCCAGCCGTTTAGGAGGATTTCAGTCTCATACACATGGACAGAAGTGTTATATATACGAGTGCTCGTCCAGTGGTCAAATTTCGACCATAGAGAATAAAAATCCAACTTTAGTGCTATCACTAAAGCTCATCATTAGATATAAAACAAAAAAAAACAATGAAATAATCGGCTGAGAAACAGAGGGAGATGTTCTGAACTGTTTCCCAACTGCCTATTTATACCTGTATGGATATATAAAGATATACAAAGCTATGGGCGGAAAAAGATGCCAAATTTATTTCTTTACAAGTTTCATTTTTACGACTAATTGGCAATTTTCAATTGCACACGGTGTTTAATAATATCTGATACAGAATATCCGCTATTATGGTAATTTATATAACCTTTATTTCATAAAATCAAAATCAAAATACTCTTTATTCAATTTAGGCCCTGAGAAGGCACTTATGAACGTCAAAACTACCACCGGTTCGGAAAACAACCCAGTCATCGAGAAGCTTAATTCGCTACATAATTTTTTGTGTGAAGACTCATATCCCTACCTCAATATTAGGTAGTATGAACTGACAGCTTTGGCTATCTAAAAGGATTCCTTATTTAAAGATGGAACTCTGGGAAGAATATTGTTACGCCATGAATACAACAAACAGAATTTCATAACTTAACTAAAAATGTAGATGATATTGTAAATTAATGAAATAATCGACCAATACGAATTCATTTTATTTAGAAATGAATATTATAAAGTTTAATGAGATTCGAATTATGAATTGTGGTTGATACGTATATGTCAATCTAAATGTAATTTAAAAAAAATGTGAGATATAATGTCAAGTGTGATAGGTAGGCAGGCATTAGAAAAGGTTCTATCATCATGCTATGATCTCATCAGAATATAATATTTTGACGTGATAACGCCTATTATACATCGATTAAGGCCAGCTGAACGCACTAAAAGCGTGACTCATTGTCACGTTCCTAAGCCAGAGCGCAGAACAAGCGATAGAGAGGCACGATCGGTCTAAGCGTTCGGCTTGTGACACATATATCTATAGATAGAATAATTCAATTCAATTCATAAAAGTAAGCAATTTCATCAATGTTTTGTACATACCGTTGTTACGTAAAATTATCGTCCGTAAACCGACTTTACAGAGAACCAATTTTTTTTTCTTGTGCCTAAAAATTTGGCTCGTTGTGAGCCTTGAATCCAAGGCGCGGGGTCCAAACACATTATTACTAAGCCATCGTCGCTTTGAAATATAAATCTAATGAAAACCTTTAAAAAACTGATATATATAAGGTATGGACTAAATAAAAAAGATTTCGACTTAGGAAATGTCCATCCTTGAATTTAGCTACCGACTGAATCTCGTCGAGCCCTTAAATTAGTTATATTTACATATCTCCCTTTAAGATCGGTAATATTGGCGAGGCGATAAAGAAGCTCCCTTAAGTGATGAGAAAACAAAGATTTATTAA
The DNA here is from genome assembly GCA_036509395.1 of Antheraea yamamai. Lineage (NCBI taxonomy): Eukaryota > Metazoa > Arthropoda > Insecta > Lepidoptera > Saturniidae > Antheraea > Antheraea yamamai. The sequence continues at coordinate 17,172,608 of AP028439.1, read as the reverse complement.
TAAAAGGGTTAGTGTATGGGGTTAAATACTCTATAAGTTTTTCTCTCTTATATTTGAACGAGTGCAATGAACTAATTTGACATTGTAAGTTTACAAGAAATTTAGGCATATTTAGTATTAGCTGTGCCCGCGACTTCAACTGTGTGGAACCTAATGTAAAAAAACAGTGATAAACAAAATCGTCTGAATGTATTAAGTTCATTTACTTATCTACATCTCTTTCGTACTTAAGTCGCGTCGTCAATAAAGTTACAATAACTTTTGATAGAGTGAACTGATTTTAATGAAACCAAGACTAAATGTTACTCAAGGATATGCTTTATGATTTTCTTTTATCGTGAAAGGATTACTTTAGCAGTGGTGCGTGTGTCCAAACAAACCGACAGACAGACAGACATTTTTAAAAATGATTGAAATGTATTTTATTACTTATTGCTAGATACCTACAACAATTTTTTTAACAAAAATCTAAAAATACAGACATGTTACATTTATATTCTTACTAGCGGACCGGGCGGACGTTGTCCTGCCTTGAAAACAAAAAAAATCCTAAAAGTCGATCGCAGCGCCACCTGGGGGGTAAAATTGAAAATAAAAAACATTCAAAAATCCCCAAAAAAACAAAAAAAAAATTTAAAAAAAAGGGGCCCAGGGGTTAGGGGGGGAACAAAAAAAAAAAAAACCACAAGAAAAAATATTATTACATAGAGATTTGATCCATTTCTTTGCGCTTTGAAATTATCAGTACAAGTAAGTTAAAGAAGCTTCGTCACTCAAGCATTCTTTTTCATTGCGAAATTTGAAATCTATAATATCTTCAGAGATTTTCATTGAAATTCTGTGTTATAAAGAGCAGTTTTTAGTTTTAGCATTTAGTTAGTTTACATATATAAAGGCTATAAGGGTGGCTCAATATGTGAGCGATGCAATGGTCATGTCTGGAAAGGACTAAAAACGAATGTATCTTATCTATGTTTGTAAATATATGTATGATACAACGATAAACTAGACTGAGTTTGTCGCCGCTTCTTCTCGATGACTGGGTTGTTTGTATGAATTGGTAGCCGTTTTGACGTTCGTAAGTACCTTCTCAGAGCCTAATTTTAAGAAAATATTTTTATACATAACTTTATATGAAACAAATTGATAGACAAACGTACAAGAAACTTAAGGATGGTTATGATTATTGTGCGACTAGATCATGGCCATACATACATCGAGTATAACATCTGCTACGTTGAGACACTAAGAAATGTCTCGTTTCTTGATCTGCATCTTATATTCGGAGATACATCAGTCACAATGACTGTATCTAGGTTGTCGCATTTCGCGGTCAGTCATTGTAAATCCAGCAGTCAAAAGGCTTGTATTGCGATGGTATGGTCATGTGAAAAGATGGCCACTAGACTACGTAGTGTATTTAGCACTACAACTGTCCTTTCCTAATCAAACACTCAGAGGCAGACTCTAAACAAATTAGGCGGGTGTAGTTTTAAAGGACATGAAGGAGTGCAAAGTTACCGTAGGCAAGAGAAAAAAGTACGGAAGGCTGACCCCACCATCATGTTCGACAAATAGTCTGGAAGAGAGAGAGAGTCAAAAGTCCTGTATGGTTTTTAGGTAAGACGAGGGCCTCTAGTAACCATTGTACTTTGCTTTCCATGAGACACAGTGTAGTCACTTTGTCATAATAGATTGAAAATTGTTACACTACTTAAGTTTTTATATATGCGGAACAGACCTTTAAGAAAACATATCCACATTATGCTAACGTTAACATCGGTCACTCGAAACCAGTGAATGGCATAAATCGTAACTTTACGACCGAAAAGGTACATTTTATCGATAAATACCGATAAATATCAAACGTACGCATTCGATATAACATACGAGATACGGTTTCCATCTTAGCGTTGATTTATTTTATTATAGCCAATACCGATTTCGAAGTCAACTTATTAATATTTCAATGGATTAAAAAGTGATATAATTATTATTGGCTACACGTGGTAAGTCTACGTCTATACGTCATAAGAATGTAAATGTGTTTATACTTTTAAATTTTTGTGAAAAAAATTGTTGTACGTGTCTTGGAATAGGTAATGAAACATTGATGGACATTTCAATAATTTTTAGAAATGTCTCTCTGTTTGTTTGAACACGCATCACTGCTAAAGTACTGTAGTCATGATAAAACCTATAATAATCATAAAGTATATTTTCGAGTAACATTTAGTCTTTGTTTCATTAAAATTGGTTAGGTATATCAAAAGTTATTGTAATTTTAATTACGACGCGACTTAAGTACGAGCGAAAAGTAGAACAGTAATGATACTTAATTATAATTAATTCATTGAGTCGACTTTATTAGTCACTGCTTTGTATATCAAGTTCCACGTGGACAAAGTCGCGGACACAGCTAGTTATCTATATATGTGTCGTTTCATGTCAAAATAATCTAAATCCAATTTTAGGCGTTGTCAATATTTAAAGCTATTTCTCAAGATTTTCAAATTTTGTACATGTGAAATACGAAGATCACAAAATAAAACTAAAATGAAATGAACGGCAAAATTAGAAGTTTGTTCGCGGTGTATAAAACTGGAAATAATAAAAAAAATTAAACATTAAAATGAACGATTAAAATTGTATATATATATATATAAATGGATGTAGGAATGTCTATATGTATTTACATTTCATTGAAAAACTCCAAATCTGTTTTAATCGGCCATCGTTAAAATTAGCACATTGAAGTTTTTTTTTAATGGAGAATATTTTTACGCTATTCATTTTACTGTAACTCGCCGCTAGGTGGCACTAAGCTAAATTTTGATGAAATTAAAGTTTTAATAATTAAATTTACTTTCGCACAATCACTAACTTCGCATAATTTAATATACATTTCACCTATCCCTCGGGAAAACATCTTGTTTTTTACGAAAGATACCTTATTTTTTTATTAACTGACTTCCAAAATGAAGAGGTCCTAAAATTGGTTTCATTTTTTTAAATGCTTGTTATCTTGTACCTGAACTAATTTAAAGCGATGATAGCTCACTTGATAGCGTGTTCGGACTGTTCGATGGACGTAGGTTCGAATCTTTGCAACTGAGTCGGAACTTTCGACGAGGGAAACATCGTGATAGCATAGTGATAGAGCTTTTGCTAAGTCTGCCTGGCTGACTACCACCCTCAAATTGAAAGTTTATCGCCAAGCACCTGTTGGTGTGTTCCAGCAGCCACTCTTGAGAGCTAGTTCCCTTCAAGTTTGTCGTGTTTACCATCTTAAATCATGTTGGCATCTGACATCAGATGAGATTTTGGTCAGATGCTAAAATCATTAAAATAAAAAAATGGCACACAAAAATCAAAATCAAATAAAAAATACTTTATTCAACGTAGGCCCTAAGAAAGCACTTATGAACGTCAAACCTACCACCCGTTCGGACAAACAACACAGTCATCGAGAACAACCGTCAAGAAACTCGATCGGGTTTATCTTATCTATACTAGTCTATACTAATATTATAAAGAGGTAAAGTTTGTGAGTTTGTGGGTTTGTGAGTTTGTGACGTTGTGACGTTGTGGTGTTGTAAGGGGTAATCTCAGGAACTACTGGTCCGATTTGAATAATTCTTTCAGTGTTATATAGCTCATTCATCGAGAATGGTTATAGGCTATATAGCATCACGCTAAGGCCAATAGGAGCGCAGCACAGATGAAAAATGTTTCAAAATCAAGATGTTTTTTTCTTTTTGAGAGCTTCTGCTGTGTGTCAGCGTTAGCCCAGAGTAGTAACTATTACTACGCGGACGAAGTCGCGGGCAGGGGCTATAATCTATATACTATTTTTTTTTTTTTTACTTTATTTTTGGCAACCAATCTTTTAGATTATTACTGCCATTGTCAAGTAGTTAATAGTATTACAAGTTCTTCTTCTATTTCATTTTCGGCAACCAGTCTTCTAGTAGACCATTACTACCATTGTCAAGTGAGTATCGATATTACAAGTTTCTTGATGTAATTTCAATGAACTAACAAGATGGTGGCCATCTTGTTAGAACCTTCCATGGAATTTTTGTGGCATCTCAGAATTCATGGTCCGTGGCATTATTTTCCATTCATTTCACTTATGCACAATAAACAAACTATATCACATAAAACACCACCAATTTTATACAATATAGAGTCGAGTAACACAAGATTATGAATAAAAAATAAAACCACTACATGACAGACCAAGATCCCGCCAAAAACTGTATACTAATATTATAAAGAGGTAAAGTTTGTGAGTTTGTGACGTTGTGGCGTTGTAAGGGGTAATCTCAAGAACTACTGGTCCGATTTGAATAATTCTTTCAGTGTTATATAGCTCATTCACCGTGAATGGTTATATATCATCACGCTAAGGCCAATAGGAGCGGAGCACAGATGAAAAATGTTTCGAAATCGAGATGTTTTTTCTTTTTGAGAGCTTCTGCTGTGTGTCAGCGTTAGCTCAGAGTAGTAACTATTACTACGCGGATGAAGTCGCGGGCAGGGGCTATAATCTATATACTAATATTATAAAAAAGTAAAGTTTGTGACGTTGTAGGGGGTAATCTCAAGAACTACTCAACCGATTTTCAAAATTTTTATATATAAAGCCACGTTATTTATGAGTGTCATAGGCTATATATCATCACGCTAAGACATATAGGAGCGGAGTAACAATGTAAAATGTTTTAAAATCGGGGTATTTTTTCCTTTTGAGAGCTTCCGCCGCGTCTTAGCCCAATATATCTATTCCACGCGTGCAAAGTCGCGGGCAGACGCTATTAACTAATTATATTATCTATAATCTATACTAATATTATAAAGAGGTAAAGTTTGTGAGGTTGTAGGGGGTAATATCTGGGGAGTCGGACAAAAATGAACGAAAAGGTTTCTTACGAACGCTGCCTTAATTATGAGATATATATGATTGAGTTCTAGAGAAAAGTTGTAGCTGGATAATGCCTATTACCGCCCAACGAAGTGGGCACGGGTCGGCTAGTTAACATATATATACATTACATGTTGCAATCGTTTTTAGTGTTTGCACAGAGGGAGAAGTTAATGCCAGACATCACCATCGTTCACATATGGATCCACTCTATAATATCCTTCTGACTCCAAAACCAGCTTAACATGGCCCTTAAAAGTCCAGTAAATCGGTAATAGGCTTTGGAACTACTCTGACTCTATTCCCTAAAAAATTGTTACTGGTTTTACGAGTTTGAAGCATGGGACGACCAGTTTATCACAGTTTTCTAATATTTAGATTATGTCAGTCTTTTACAAAATTCGGCTTTTCAAAGTTTTGCGGAAATACATTAAATTATCAAAAATTAAAAGTCTTATCCATATTAATAGTAACCTTTAAAAAATATATCGACGACATCTTTGTATTTAACGTTATTGTTATTATCAGTCGTTATAACGTTATTAACGATCGAAAGAAAACAGATATAAACGTTAATCGGTTTTATCGTCCTACCTGACCCTAAACACGACACAAAAACCGATACTTGTGGGCGTTTTAACGGTTCCGTATGATATACTCGAGATGTTGGAAGCAAATTAGTATGATTTTATAAATAAATTTGGATTGGATAATGATAATAGTGTAAACGTATAGTCCCATATAGAATTATTCGGTGCAGAATCATTACATAGTATAAAACGGAATCCTCTGCCACGTCTGTCTGTTCGTGATAAACCCAAAAACTACTGATCGGATTGTCATGCGGATTTCAGCAGTAGATTAAGTGATTCATGAGGAAGATTTTGGTATATAATTTCTCAAAGTTTTATTTTATTATCAGGGCGGGACAATGTACGCCAGTCCAGCCAGTTATATATATTTATATGTTATGTTATGTATCCATATATGATACCATGATAATTGAATGTATTTCCGCAAAAACTTAGATATGCTGGATCTAGTAAAAGACTAGCATAATTTAAATACTAGAAACAGCAACAAATTGGTCATTCCATGCTTCAGGCTCATTAAGTCCAAAAACAGTTTTTTAGGTAATAAGTGTTAGGTTTTATAACAAAGTCCCAAAACACATTGCCGATTTGCCGGATAGTGAGTTCAAGACCCATGTCAAGCACTTTTTAATATCTAAAGGCTATTATAGGGTGGATCAGTATGCGAAAGATTGTGACGTCTGGAAATGACGCCCCTCTCTGTGCATCCATTAATAACGAATGTAACTATTTATGTTTTGTAAAAATATATAACATGAAGAGATAAACCAGATCGAGTTTCTTGCTGGTTCTTCTCGATGTGTGGGCTGTTTTCCGAATCAGTGGTAGCTTTGATGTTCATAAGCGCCTTCTCAGGGATGACTATGCGGAGTGCTTCGTCATCCCTTGTCCCCCATAATGGGGGTTGGGGGCACCCAGGGGGTTTTAGTCCAAGGGAGTGGGACAAAACCCACTCCCCCCCCGGGGGGGGGGGGGTACCAATAAGGATTCCCCCAAGAAAAAAAAAAAAAAACCTAAATTGAATAAAGGATATTTTGATTTTATATTGTGCATTTTCACTAAATATGTCGTTACATTTAAAAATGAGCTAAATCCAATTCAAATCGGTCCTATAACATGTTTAATTTTTTTAAGATTTCCAGTTTAAGATACATTGAGAACGAATTTCAAATTTTGCCGTCTATAAGGTTTTTACTTTTTTTATGATCTCCATATTTTACCTGTACAAAATTTGAGGATTTTGAAAAATAACGTCAAATATTAGGAACAGTTAAAATCGGATTTAGCCTATTTTGAAATGTAAAGACCCAAATGTATTGCAATTGATTGATATAACAGGTGTGTTTGAACTTGAGGAAATTATTAGCATTCGTGTGAGCCAACGAGTGGACAAAACTTAGTATCCAATATCATTGAGTTCAAACTACCCACACATGTAACAAATTTAAATTGCCGAAGGGACATCGACACAAGTCACATCCTTATTACGTGCACCGTACTAATGGCGTGTTGATTATTAATTAAAAATAATTACGATTACGACCATATTCAATGACTCTGGTGTTACTGCTATTAACACCTCTAGTGATGGGGAATGCGTGTAATTTTTTTATCGATAATATTTTTGGATTAAAAACTTCTTTAGACGCGGTGAGCGGTATTTTTAGCAGAAAATAATTTTATAATTTCGCGTCGTGACATGCTAATAAGCGTGACTGACAGTATAGCGTTTGCGCTGCTTAATTCAGACTAGCGATGCGTAATATAGGAGCATGTGTACATGTAATATTGATATTTTTGATTGATTAATGGACTTTATAAAAATGTATATAATTAATGCTCCGAGTATCAATAGATATGAAAACCAGGCTAATGTTAATAACTTTAACCTACGAATTATCAAATAATTCATTTAAAAATTCAAAAGAAAGCACAATTATGTCATTGTTTTGAATTTTCACTCCTATCGGAAGTCCTTATGTCTGCCTCGACTTTTTTTTAATTATTCATTTTCATCACGTGTGTAAGCCTACAAATAATGTTAATTAACTGTAAATTTGAAGGTGTTTTTTATATATTTCACATTAATAAACTAAGAAGGTAGCTTTTTAAAGGCATATAATATGTAGTTATATAGATTCTGCTGTTTGGGTGCCTACTCTTGTGTTTCGACGTTTGTTCCAAAAGTATATAATAAAAGTTTTCATTAGAATTCTTACTCAGTTTTATTAAAATTTAAAACCTAATCCCCTCAAATAAAACATTTATTTTCGTGGTAGGTAATCTAGATATACATTTTGTAGATGGTAGAGCCACGCTGAAGCTATTACCACCCGACCCATAGAAAACCAACGTGAAGTAACAGTGCTTGTGTTGTTGCGTTTCGTTCAGTGAGTGAAATCGCCGGAGGCCCACCTCCCCTCCTCTCGCTCCCCCTTCCCACCTTCCCCCCAAACACAGTCTGGCAACGCACTTGCGACTCCTCTGGTGTTGCTAGTATCTATAGACGGCGGTGATCACTTAATATCAGGGGACCCGATTGTTCGTTTGCCTCCTATGATATAAAAACAAAACACACTTTTTTTTAGTTTTATTTTTTGCAATCTATCTTCTAGATTACTACTGCCATTTTCGAGTAAGCGATATCGAATATTACAACTTTCTTGTGATTATTTTAATGTTCTGACAAAATGGTTCCACTGAGTTTTTGTGAAATCTCAGAGTTCCTATGCACTTTACGTGAGCACAGTAATCGTAGAGCCAAATAACACAGGAGTATGAATAAATTATAAAATCCACTACATGACAGACTAAGACCCCGTGAGAAACACCTATATACGCTTATATTACTTGATGTAATATATAATATCGATAAGTATCGCACATCACTATCGAACGTTTGTAATTAAGGCATCGTCCGTGCACCGAATGTGTGTTTAATCAAGCTCGTAGCCGCCATCGCTTGTTTGCTTTGTGGTTAACATTCTATGCGTACGCGCATCACATTGTTCCTACAGTATATATTAATTTTATTGTACAATTATCATATCCTTTCTTATTATTGAGCTGTGTTTTTAAAATTGGTTTTATTATGTACGTTTTTTAAAACAATAATTGTGTGGTAGCTTGTTAATTAACCACTTTTAAGCGACTTTAATGATAGAACGATAGTTAAACATTAATGAGAGAAGAATTATAAGTAAGACTAGCCGTGTCCGCGAATAATAACATCATCAGAATGTATTAAGTCCATTTATTTATCTACTTTTCTCTCGTACTTAAGTCGCGTCGTCATTAAAATTACAATAACTTTTGATAGAGTGAACAGATTTTAATGAAACCAAGACTAAACGTTACTCGAGGATATGCTTTATGATTTTCTTGGTAAGGCTTTACCGTGAACGCAATACTTTAGCTGTGATGGGTGCTCTTACAAACAGAGACTACTTTAGCGGGGTGGTAGGGTGTCTGTACCCGACTGGATCGCGACCACCGTACACCAGGTGGAACACCCGCCATAGTGACACGTTTGGGCGTGTCGCGTTCCGGGATGAGCGGGTGTATATCCAGCAAGGGGGGGGGGGGGGGGGGGCTCTCGGGGGGGGTGGGGTTGGGGGGGGGGGGGGGGGGGGGGGGGGGGAAAGAAAGAATGTTTTTCGTTGGTGGCCATTTTGGATTGTACTGTGCTTACCATCAGGCACAGTACAGTCACTTTGCCGAGCTACAATAAAAAAAAAAAAAACAGACAGGCATTTCTAAAAATGATTGAAATGATTTTATAACTTATTCCTAGACACGTTGGGTGTACACTCTTGTTGTATCTATAGATGTAACATTATCTCAATAATGGTATGATAGATTATTTACTAACCACTTCTAAGCAATTAAAAAAATAGTCGCGGTGACCTGGTTTGACCAGTGGAATGTTAACCCGATATCCCCGGGTGCGAATCCCGGCATGTACCAATGAATTTTTCGGAATTCACGTAAATTTACTAATTTGAGCTGGTTACACTATCGGCTGATGGTGAAGGAAAACATAGTGAGGAAACCTGATTTCGAGAAATGTTCTAATATTTTTTTTAAATTACAACTGTATTTGACAAGACAGAACTATGAATTTCTCAGAGCTTGAAACCACCAATACGTCGTGGGCTGGCGTGGTGATATGCCCATACGTTCCTTCGAGAAGAGGCCTATGGAACTGCAGTGAGTCTCTCACAGGCTGATGATGATGATGATGATGATGAAGCTATTGTAACGATACAATGATAGCTAAACGTTTATAAGAAAAGAGTTATAAGTTAAATTAATCCAAATATAACACGAATTTCTCCCAAAACAAAAAAAAATTACAATATCAAAGACGCAGGCACTATTATTCTAAGTAGATATCCTACTAATAAAAATTTCGGTGTTTTCAAATATTAAAACTGAATCACGAAGTTTTTGCTTGGACATGCCAAACTCGTCACAGAATTATAAAAAATATATGTATTATGGTAGCACACAAAAAAAAATTACTACACTAAGGAATCAAACATAATACCTTAACCTAATAAATCTTAATACTATTGGACATAATTTAATCGGACCTCTCGATTTTGAGATCATAAATTAAAGATTTTTAACATTATAAAAACGAAACAAAACTTTTAATATGCCGTATCGGGTATAAATCACACTGGAGTCGTTCATTTCTTCTTTGGTGGCACGGACGTATACATTTCTGCATTTAAAACTCAACTTTATATCTAAGAGAATAACGTAAAAAATCACACAATTATAATCTCGTTGCATTCGATCGTTGCAGTTAAAGGAATTGAGACTCTACACATTTTAAGATAGATGACAAATTTAAACGATCGTCCATAGAAATTTCTCATATAAATCAATGAGATTCGGTGTTTCCGATCCTCCGATAACCGTGTATTGATACTTACATCGAGGTGTTTTGAAATCTCGTCCGTCACGGGGCACGTATTAAAAAATTAGTCGAGACTTCGGAATTTACGGATTCAAAGACAAATACGGATTATTTCAATTTGATCAATATTAAGTAAACTCTGTTATTGAAGTGAAAACTTCTTTAGACGCGTTGAGCGGTATTTTTGGCAGGAGATATAGTTATTATTACGCGTCATGACATGTTTAGGAAAAGTGTGACCGAGCGTATTGCACTTGCGCGGCTTGCGTCTGACCAGCGACGCGTAGTATCTAATATTGATATTTTGTATCCTATCGTATGTTTGATTAATTTATAAACTGTATAAAAATGTATATTGTTCGGAGTGCCAATAGATGTGAAAATAAGTCACACTATAATTAATTTAAAAATTCAAAACAGGACACAGTTATTCTATTCTATTGAATTTTCATTTCTGTCGCCAGTTCAGTGTGTCGTTCAGTTCTTATGACCGCTTCAACTTTTTTTTAATGCCATCTTATAAACGTCATTTCTCTCAGTATCAAGTGAGTTATGGGAGAGTTACTTTATAGGTGTCTGTAATTGTTCGGTTGTCTTTCTGTTTCAATTGCCTAATCTGAAAAGACTAAATTAGAAATAAATTTTAATACTACCTATAAACTGACTCTCTCATGACTAACTTTAAACTGGCAGAATACGTGTTTATGAGACGCATTACAAAAGAGTTAAGTAGAAGCTGCTAGGTACCAGCCTTCGACAATATTTTTCGGCGCACTGAATATTCCTATTAGTTCGGATATAACATATTGTTATAGATATCTAAAATTGGCATTTATTTATTCCTGAGTTGTGTCGTCGTTTGTATAATATAATACATATTTTTGCCTACATTTGTGTTCTGGGCAACTATATACAGAGCGGACAAGAAGTTTGGCGAGAATTGTATCTAGTAATAAAATTTTACGTAATTTTGTTCTTCCAGGTTAAGCTACTGAAATGCATAAAGGCAAGGACTAGACTCATGTACGTTCACAATGTTTGAAATAAATACATATTTATATAGTGTTATTGTGATATGTTAAAAGTTAAATTTTATTGATGCACATAAAATTAGCTACAATATTGTCAAAAGGAGAAAAATATTGTAAGGGTAAATTAAAAATGAAATTCACGGGGTATAGATAGATATTAATTACTCGATAAAAAAATGTTACAACTAATATAATAAATTAGGACAATTAATGTATTTTAGAGTGTCTTTATCCAGTCCACATTTACATACACATTATTATTAAAACATTTCAGAGTGTTGTCAATAAAAATGTAAAATAGTATTATAAAATATCAGAACGTATGACACGATTTCTTACTACTAGGCGACAATTCTCATAACATTAAAATTCAAGATCTAAATTTGTTATTTATAATTTACTAGCGGTCCCGGCGGACGTTGTCCTACCCTCTACAATTAAAAAATATAGTCAAATTATATACCTAAACCTTCCTCGTGAATTACTCTATCTATTGGTGAAAATCGCGTGAAAATCCATTCAGTAGTTTTTGAGTTTATCGCGAACAGACAGACAGACAGACGCGGTAGGGGACTTTGTTTTATACTATGTAATGATTTGAAAGTGATTGAATAATATAATACAATTATTTATTTTATCAAAATATAAAACACCGCCATCTGTTAAATCTTTAGCGAATTACTTTTCTAGTCAATATTATGAATATTGTATAGAAATCATTGTTCTATATTTATCTAGACATCTTCTTTTACCTATACATATAATAAGAATGTAAATCTAACGTGTCTGTACTTTTTAGATTTTTGTAAAAAAAATATTGTAGGTGTCTAGGAATAAGTCATAAAAAACATTTCGATCATTTTTGGAAATGGCTGTCTATCTATCTCTCTGTCTGTTCGTTAGAATACGCATCACTGCTACAATACTGCTTTCAAGATAAAACAAGAGCTTACTTCAGCAACTTCCTTCAGCTAATATCTATGTATAGACCAACCTTAATAGGACCATACTCGTGACGTCACTGGTGATAGGTTATTACTAGTAAGGGTTGAGTTAGTTGCGCTGGTATGTCAGTATACTCGTATGTTACCCTTCGAACCGAAACAGTATTATGGGTATTTTTGCTTTCAAGCAGAAATAGGCGGAGCAGTAATGAACGTCGAACTTTGCATAGGTCTTCCTAGTCTTTAAAATATTATAGTATTAAATATTATAATGGACGTTACTTTGCATTTTCGCCTGGAACTGCAACATCGGGTTTAACCGTCAATCTAAAGGACGCGCTTTAATTATTTTTTTTACTTCTGTTACTAATATTTCTTTATATTACAAACTTCAGGTGGACCACACGGTTTGTGAAAAATGGGCCCCCATGTGTACCTAAGTGTAGTTACAAGAGTATCCTCCTTGGTTAGGGAAAAATACCATTAGATCCCGGAATGTGATGACACTGTTATATGTGCCATAGATATTATATCTAGTGTATGGTAATCCATGACTCTTTCGGGTATTGATAAAAAATCATATAATCAAATGCCTTAGTGGATAGCTTATTTTCGGTGTAGGAAAACATCGTTATAGAACTATAGCATGGTGGTAGGGCGTTTGCTAAGTCCGCCTGGGTAGCTACCACCCTAAGATGAAAAGCTGTCGCCAAACACCTGTTAATGTGTTCCTGCAGCTGCACTTAATAGCCAGTCCCTCTCTAGGCTTAAAGTTTTTACTAGGAGTTTTTGGCGGGATCTTGGTCTGTCATGTAGTGGATTTTATTTTTTATTCATAATCTTGTGTTACTTGACTCTATATTGTGTAAAATTGGTGGTGTTTTAGGTAATATAGTTTGTTTATTGTGCATAAGTGAAGTGAATGGAAAATAATACCACGGACCATGAATTCTGAGATGCCACAAAAATTCCATGGGAAGTTCTAACAAGAGAGCCACCATCTTGTTAGGTCATTGAAATTATATCAAGAAACTTGTAATATCGATACTCACTTGACAATGGCAGTGATGGTCTACTGCCAAAATGGAATGGAAGAAGAACTTGAAATACTATTAACTACTCGACAATCGCATTCATTTAAATTATATCAAGAATCTTGTAATATCGATACTCACAATGCAGCAATAGTCCACTAGAAGACTGGTTGCCGAAAATGGAATAGAAGAAGAACTTGTAATACTATTAACTACTCGACAATGGCGGTAATAATCTAAAAGATTGGTTGCCAAAAATAAAGTTAAAAAAAAAAAAGTTTTTACTATCTTATACCACACATTGTGGTCGAACGCTAAAATTTATGGAATATAAAAAAAAAACTTTAGTAAAGAAAAAATGCCTTTTTTTATATCATAGCATGCAAACGAATATGTGGGTCACCTAATGTTAAGCGATCACCACCGTCCATAGACACTTGCAGCATCAGGGGAGTCGCAAGTGTGTTGCCATCCTGTGTTTGGGGAGAGGGGGAGGAAGGGAAGGGTGAAAGGTAGAGGAGGTGGTACTCACTGACCGAACGAAACGCAACAATGCAAGCACTGTTACTTCACGTGGGTGTTTCTGTGTGTCGGGTGGTAGTACCTCGGGCGAGTCGACCCATTCATGTTGATACCAGTAATATATTCAGCGTGGCACTACCACCTACTAAACCTTTGTAGTTCAAGCGAGCAGAACCGCGGGCACAACTAAATACAGTGTAATAGTCCAATCATATCCCATCTTTAGCTCATGACTAAACAGTTTTATCAGCGACAAATAGCTGGTCCGTACGAGTGACAATAAAAATTACTCAATCGCGTAACAAATTCGAACCGCATTACCGAGAGACGGGTGCGTGGGCACAACCGCTTCGCTCGCCGGATGCTGTGTTTGCTCGCAATCAATTTTATTGTCGACTGGTATTCGCTGCTTATATATACACTGTTGTCCATAATACATACGTCTTTATTATTTTTACTTATTGCAAATCTGTCGCCAGGCACTTATAGATGTTTTCCGGCAGCTCTTGAGATCCAAGCCCCTCTATGTATAATGTGTGGCCTTCTATACTACTATTAAAGACCATTATTAGCATCAAATAAGATTCTGGTCAAACGGTAATCTTTAGGTCTGTAAGGAAAATTAATTACATGAAACATTAATAGATTTATACCTGTAGTTCTTTCTCAAACTACAGTATTATTTTCAACTTATTCTGTTTATTTAAGGGGAACTTACTAATTAGTTGCATTTTATAAATAAACTACCTTCTGCCCGCGACTTCGTCCACGTGGAATAGTTACTCTGGGCTAACGCTAACACACAGCGGAAGCTCTCAAAAAGGGGAATAAAACGATTTTGAAACATTCTTCATTGTTGCGCCGCTCCCATTGGTCTTGCCATGATGATGGCCTTCCTAGAAAAATGAGCTATCTAACACTGAACGAATTTTTCAAATCAGACCAGTAGTTCCAGAGATTATCGAGTTCAACCAAAATAATACCTTCAGCTTAATAATATTAGTATAGATTTACACATACAAACAGATAATTTATTATAGGATATGCATTCTATATATGAGTCGTTACATTTCAAAATGAGCTAACTTCAATTTTAATCGTGCATATAACATGTTTAATTGTTTTTAAGATTTCCAGTTTTTATACACCGAGAACGAAGTTCAAATTTTGCCGTTTGTAAGGTTTTTAGTTTTTATTTTTATGATTTTCATAACTTACATGTACAAAATTTTAAGATCTGGAAAAATAACGTATAATATTAGGAACAGCTAAAATTGGATTTAGTTCATTTTGAAATGTAACGACTTATATGGAAATGTTTCTTGAACGGTCTGTTACTTGGGTTAAATGGATTATATGGGATTCAAATTTGACCTTGACTCTAATATATAAAACTTAATTTCTCTACATCAGGATATCATTCTGTAAGAAATATGACTTAACCGGCTTTTGCTCGTGGCTTCATTACCGTTGATGTTGTATATGACCTATCCCATGAAAAAAATACTTTTTTCCTGTATAAAAGAGTCTTCGTGTGACATATACGTATGCCTTGGTAATTACTAAAGTATTAGTTAAGTTCGAGTGGCGTTGTATTCAAGGTAACAGCTCAAGCCGAGGTTCAGCCATTCTGGCACCCTTGGGCTTGTTGTCATTCGTCTTAGTGCTTGAAGCACTCGCCCTAAAAGCACGGTGAAGCTGTGAAACCCGTTCACGCCAACAGCGGTTAGTCAGTTCGAAAAAAAATCAGTTTCATTTGATGTGTTCAAGCTAAGTATGTTAATAATAAACTAGGGACATCTGCAGACGCGGTATGTGATTCTATTCATATTTTCATAGTATTACAATGACTCTGTTAATTCATCGCGTTCCATGAACAGCTAATACAGAGAAGCTTGTAGCATCAACAGCAATATCATAAGATACAGTGGCGTCACTTGATTGTGTTTAAAACAAACCTTGGCTATGTTAGTCTATAATGTATTCGCCATCGTGTGAGTCATAAAGACATGTTAATTCTGCTGTCGACTGTACTTGAGTAACCTCCGAAATAACACGCATAAACTGATGATTTCAATTGACAACGGAAGCTGCGCTGATCTCAAATTGTCTAACGCGATACGGCCGCATACCAGCTTGAATAACACATACGGCCGATGACTAATGCATATCGGGTTACGTTGCCCGAGTTTTGTCGTTTAGGTAATACGTTTTATTTGACCGTTCGCACTGTCCTAAAGTTGTATCATAACCGTTACAAATGTACTAAAATGGTATGCGTCATGTGTAAATAAAAAATATAATGAAGGTTTTTTTTCAAGTAAGCTTTTTTATTAGAAAATAACAAGTAGGCGTGCAGTCCATTTGATTTTAAGTGGTCACACAGTCCAAGGTTACATATAAACTAAGTAGGTATTCCTTTTGTTTTTAGCGGGACCTTAGTCTGTCATGTAGTGACTTTTATATTTTATTCATAATCTTGTGTTATTTCACTCTATATTTTCTAATATTGGTTGCATTTTACGTAATATAGTTCGGTTAATGTATATAAGTGAAGTGGATAGAAAATAATACCACGGAGCATGAATTATGAGATGCGACAAAAACTCCATAGAAAGTACTAAACCACAATCTTATTAGAAAATTGAAATGATCGCAAGACCTGTAATACTATACCTAATCGACAATGGCAGTAGTAATCAGGAAGATTGGTTGCCAAATATAAGAAAGTAGTCATTAAAAATAAACTCAGTCGATACAAAACGACTACCACCACATTACGTTCTGTTGCAAAATTGTATCTAATCTATTAAATATTAAAAACACAATGCAATTATTTAAAATTAAAATTACTAAAAAAATGCGGTAGAACCCTAAATCCCACTTTAATATTGAATTCACAGTGACCTCACTTACATGGTAAAATAGACAAAAAAATGTTAAACGCGACATACAAACTATTTATCTTAACTGAACAGAATCATTTTCTCATCATCACGTTACTTTTATAATCGGGAAAGTAAGTGAAGATAGACGAAGGTTTGTAACTCTTACACGCAATAATTACCAAAGTGATTCTGATGAAACAGTGATATAGCTTATATATCAAAATGTCATAAAGGCTGTAATTTGAAATCAGTTTTAATTGAGTAAATATAACGTTAGGCGTGAAATAAGTTTGTAGAAGTCCTGCCATTTGCGAGTTATTTCGATCATCATCATCAGCGTATAAGAGACTCACTCCAGGGCCATGGGCCTCTTCCCGAAGGAATGTTTGCATGCATAATGCATAATCACCACGACAGCTTACTATATAGTGGTGATTTCAAACTCAGAGAAATCCACAGATCTATGCTTTGCCACATACAATAGTACTACAAGAATTCCTCAGGTTCAGGCTTCCTCGCGATGTCTTCCTTCACCGGCAGCCGATAGTGTTACCTATTTAAATTAGTAAATATACGTGAATTCTGAAAAATTCGTTGGTACATGGCGGAGGTTCAAACCAGCGGACATCGGAATAATATTCCACCGGTCAAATCACTAGACCACCACGACTTTCGACGTACACTGCATAAATCGTTGGGGTTCACAAAGATTATGCAGTGTCTCATCATTTACAAAACACAGATGACGGATGCTAGTGATTCATAGAAAAACGATTATAAAGTCCGATTGAATTTCTAAGGGCACTTTTAGATGATAGGGATATCTTACGAACAGGAGAGGTGATATTATTGATGATAAATTCAGGATCGTAAATCTTCTATACATATAGTGTAAATTTAACGTACCTGTACTTTCAGATTTTTGTGAAAAAAAAATTGTTGCAGGTGTCTAGGAAAAAGTAATAAAATACATTTCGACCAATATTAGAAATGTCTGCTAAAATACTGCGTTCATAATAAAAGCTCTTCAAGAAAATAATAAAGCATATCATCGAGTAACGTTTAGTGTTTGTTTCATTAAAATCGGTTTGATCTATCAAAAGTTATTGTAATTTTAATGACGACGTGATGTAAATATGATAGAAAAGTAGATAGTAATTAGACTTGATACATTCAGATGACTTATAGTCACTGTTTTATACATCAGGTTCCACGCGGACGGAGTCGCGGGTATAGCTAATACTTAATAAAAAGCAATTATAACTATGAATGTGATGCAGTTAAACTTTTAGCTATGGTTTTCGTTACCATACTTGCGATTCCACTATCGATTATAACTAACAATACAAACTGAAAAACAAACACACAAAAGGGAATCGTGTTACACGCTGTATACAATATCTGAAGATTAATTGTCAATACGGTATGAACATCGCGCGCGACAAACAAACAAGCAAACAAATAAGCAGACAGACGGCCGTGAGACACGACGCGACGCGGACGCTCCAATATGCGAGCAATAATTTTAGTGTTCTATGTTACACCTACGTTTGTGATTTCCAAAGGGATTATTCTGGATCTCTTCAATAGTTTCAACGATAAGTTAAGCTCTTTAATACATAGTGAATATAAAAAAGAAAGAAAATACAATAAAAATAGAACTATATATATACACATAATAGGAATGTAAAACTATCGTGTCTGTACTTTTTAGACTTTTGTAAAAAAAAATGTTGCAGGTGTCTTGGAATAAGTAATAAAATACAATTCAATCATTTTTAGAAATGTCTATCTGTTTGTCTTTCTGTTTGTTTGAACACGCATTACTGCTAATGTACTACGTTCACGATAAAATCTCATAAAGAATATCCCCGAATAACATTTAGTTTTGGTTTCATTAAAATCTGTTCACTCTATCAAAAGTTATTGTAATTTTAATGACGACGCGACTTAAGTACGAGAGAAAAGTAGATAAGTAAATGGACTATATTATGTATATATTAATTCAGATTATTTTAATAGTCATTATTTTTTTTTACATTAGGTTCCACGCAAACAGAGTCGTGGGCACAGGTAGTATTAAATAATATTGACGAAATACGTGCATAGAAGATAGATCTTGAGTAAATATATATTATTATACATATGTTGATTATTACAAGCAGACATCCAAGCTCAAAAACGTTAAAGAGAAAAAGGAATAAAAGCTTTATGACGCATATGACAATTTCAAGGTCAGTCACCAATATTGGTACCAAGTATTGATAATAACAGGCTACGTGGCCTAATAGAGATCGCAATTTCGAATCCAGCACATGAAAAACTTTTGTCTGATGAGCATTATTGTCACATTATCAAAAGGTCGGCGTTAGTTCTACATACCTATGTATATCAATTAATAAGCCACCATAATACAAAATAATACTTTATATGGGGTTAAATAACCGTCTGTGTTATTGTGGCTTCATTTTTTATTTATTCTACTTTTCCTTTATTGCAGTAAATTGCATAAATTTAAAGGTCACGTGAACATATAAATGGCTAAGATAAGAGGGCATATTATAATGCTACTATCTCGATAAAATATAAATATATGACAGATAATTGTTTACTTTTACACGTGGATATGGAAATTATATGTATAGAGAACATTTTTGAGATATATAGGAAACATGAGATTGGGAACGAGGTTCCTTATCGCGTGTTACTCGCTCTGATCGGATGGGAGAGAGACCGAAAGAAGTGTAAGAAGACTTCCAGACACTTCTTACTATATAGTATGAGAGTCAGTAAGATTGGAAAGAACAGTATTTTAGAAAAGGTAGTTCTTTAATAACTGTATTTTTGTCTATGTTCCTCCGAACAGGGAGCAGGACATGTTTTTTAGCATTGCATTTATTAATGGCAAAATTTACAGGCAAAAATAATGATTTTTAAATTAGTATGGTTACAGAATAGTGGTGCGACACCCCGAGCACATATCGACTTGAGGGATTGCCCTACCGCGGCCACTAAATCAAACAGTCGATAAAAAGCTAAATGTTGTCCGATGCAAGGCGAGAACTCTTGCGCATAAATTTACGTTTTACTGATAAATTAAGAAGCGAACATTGTGAGTTATGGGCTTAGATCTTTTATGTTTGCGTCTTGCTTTTGTGATTTGCTATTTAACTAGTATAAAGTACAGGGTTCGCTCGAAGATTCTGTATCCTCGAAATTGCGTTAATAATTATCTCTTCCGATATCTGTTATCGTGTCTAAAATCTCTGGAATAATCTTCGGTACTTAATATGATAGTTGAACAATTTTTTTATTACATCACTAGCTTCTGCCTGCGACTTCGTCCGCGTGAAATAGTTACTTTTGGCTAACGATAAAAAAAGGATTTTGATACATTCTTCATTGCTGTTCCGTTCCTATTGCGTAATGATATATAGCTTATAGCCTTCCTTAATAAATGAGCTATCTAAAACTGAAAGAATTTTTCAAAGCGGACCTGTAGTTCCTGAGATTATCACGTTCAAGCAAACAAACTCCTCGGCTTTACAATATTAGTGTACAAGATAAGAAATATTTTAAATCGTGTTTGCATCACGCTCATTCTAACTGAATGAGAATTTCATATATTTGATAGAAATTATAAGTAGGTGTCACTTGAGTCGATACTTTGGCTCGTTCTATCTACTAGTTACTTCACTGGGAACTGCAGCAGCAGTTGTCTCAGTGGAAGATCTCAAACTGCACAAGCTTACTGCCCCTTGAGCGTATGGAGTTGGGCTTCCTTGTAGATATATTGTTAAAAGAATACATGCACCATATTTCTATAGCACCTTATGATGCCGACAGCTGATAGGAGGAGTAATTATTTTTCTTCTATTTTTATAAACATTTACATAAACACAATTTGTGACGTTGGTTCAAAGGCATTGTTAACATAAATATCCGATATATTCCTGCAGAAGAATCACTGGATATGTTAAAACTTTTACTTTATCTTTTAAACCACTTTCTTCTGTAATATTCGAATTTAAGTGATAATGTTTTAGTGGTAGATAGATATAAAGGTAGGCAAAAAAAAAATCAACCTATTTTCCAGAGTATAAAGGTAAAAAAAACGATTTTTTTTGGCCCACCCTAATAGATATCATAACTAACGATTTTTATTCGAATCCTATAATAGACTGGTTCTTTTGCGATCTTCTTGAAATTTAAAATATATTGCTAAGACCCAGTCGGGGTATTCTAGCAACCATAGTTGAGGAGGGTAAACTCCATTTTTAGTACTATCAAAAGCCAATGCAAAGCAATTTTTAAATATAACGCATATCTTCTGTATTGTATTGTATACCATCTGTATTGCATGTGTATGTCTATATCAATCGACTTTAATTAGTAACAAAAATAATTTTAACAAATTTTGTTGGACGTTATACCTAATTATATTATGTTCCTGTTGTCGATTCTTTTCTGACAAATAAATAAATAAAAAGTCGCTACTTCAACGTATATTGTATAACATTCTCTCATTTAGGGGTCATGAGTGTTAAGTTTCTCTTGTTCTTCCCTAAATACGGCTTAGATATCTTACTCACTAACGATGCGTTTAAAATGGAATTCTAATAATCGGTTAAAATTCTCTGTCAGTATATTGAAATTGTTACTTTGAAACATACTTGCATCTCTTATTTTCATGTGATGAAAATGATTTACTAGGTAAGGTAGGTAAGTACAAATACAAATTCTTTATTTACTAGAATATTTTACATAATATAGCCTTAACTATGGCCCCAAACTAGGCAATGCCTGTATCATGGAAGCTTAATGCCTGATTACAAATTTCCCTTAATTGATGGTGGCGCGTATTGGCTCATATTATTTAGAGGAATTTACATCACATTTTAAGAATTAAAGTTAAGTCAAAGAAGAAACAAAGATCATATAGATGATAACTAAATGAATGTTAAAATGTGAAAGAGGGTGTATGTAGTTATGATGAGTGTATGTGTAAAAGTGAATATATGTGTCTGAGCTCGTATCATAAATATGTGTAATTCTCGGAATGCTAATAAAGTACTTTAAGTAAATTTTCCGTCTGTTCATAGGAAATGCTATGAAGTCATCGTAGCTTCTCTTCCCATTTCTGTACTTCGTTATAGAGTAACAAGAGACGTAGAGCCCCTACGCACGTTACTGCCGTAAGTCAGCCCAAATTGGAGCATTCCGGTCCAAAAGTTAAAGTTGGTTATAAATCTATACTAATACTAGCGGGCCCGGCGGACGTTGTCCTGACTTTATTATTAAAAAAAACCTAAACTTCAACTGCAGCACCACCTACCGGGTCTAATTGTGAATCTAAACTTTTCTCGGATGCACTGGAACACGCACACAAAATTTCATCAAAATCGATCTAGCCGTTTAGGAGGAGTTCAATGACATACACGCGTACAGAAGAAATTTTTATATAAAAAATTATAGCATTAAAGAGTTTGTTTGCTTGAATGCGCTAATCCCAGGAAACTACTGGTCCGATTTGAAAATTCATTCAATTAGATAGCGCATTTATCGAGGAAGGCTATAGGCTGTATATCGTCACGCTAGGACCAATAGAGGCGGAGCACCAATGAAGAATGTTCCAAAATCGTTATTTTTCTGTTGAGAGCTTTCACTGCTTGTTAGGGTTAGCCCGAAGTAGCTATTCCACGCAGACGAAGTCGCAGGCAAAAGATAGTAGTTAATAATATAACCAACGTCTGTGGCACAGTATATCCATCCGATAAATTATAAAAAAGAGACTTAAAAACGATTTTTTTAATTCCCTCTTTGTCGTAAACGCGACAGATCGAGACTCCGTGAAGGTGATAAGAGATGGCTGTATAATGATATTAATTAATGTCTCGAAACCTGTGACAGATTTTTGCGAAATCGTGAAGAATGCGTTAAACGGAATTTCGCATTGAAATTGAAATATTGAAGCCTTGTTTTTATAAGGACGGTTGCATATTATTGAAACGCTATCGTTATATTTACTGTTTCGAGAAAACTGTTTTTAAAGTGAAAACTTATTCAGGCGCGTTCAGCGTTCTTTTTGAACAGGAGATAAATTTATAATTTTGCGTCATGACATACTAGTAAGCATGACCCGCCGTATTACGCTTGCGCGGCTTGCGTCAGACTAGCGACGCGTAGCATAGGAGCCCGTGTACATGTAATAAACTTTACGGAAATGTATATAATTATTGCTCCGAGTGCCAATAGATATGAAAACCACACTAATATTAATAATTTCAATAAACAAATTCTGAAATTTAAATATTGTCATTGACACTATAATAAAAATTCAAAAGAAAACACATTTATATCATTGTTTTGAGTTTTCACTTCTGCCGGCAGTCCTTATGACTGCCTCAACCTTTTATAATTAGAAATGCTAATATGAATTTGTTATACTTCTATAACCTAACTACGTAACTAGATCCTCATGAAATGTTGCATACTTGTCAGGGCCAGAGAAAAGAACAAATGAATCGTTACATGTCAAAATGAGTTAAATCCAATTTTAGCCATTCCTAATTATTTGTGTTATTTCTCAAGATCTTCAAATTTTGTACACGTAAAATATAAAAAAAACATAAGAAAAAAAAACCTGCGTGTATCAGTGTACACACGTAAGAAGTGAAACTTCTTTATGACATCATTTTTCAAAAGATTTATAACTATATTTACAACTTTACAGAAAAAAAAAACAAAACGGAATCTGATCATTGTGAGCGCACCTTTAGAAATAAACATGGCGCGTAACGGAAAAATGTACAGAAATTAAGATGGCGCGTAACCGAAAAACGTTACATACGTTTTTACATGCTCTTAAATTCCTCCCTACGTCGATAAAGAAGTTTCACTTCAAAAAAAACTAAACACCACATGGACGGTATGCTTTGAACTTTGTTCTCGGTGTGTAAAGACTAGAATAAAAAAATTAAACGTGTCATACGAAAAATTAAAATTGGATTTAGTTCATTTTGAAATGTTCGTTACATGAAGTTACAAAATGATTTAAATCTAATTTTAGTCGTTCAAATAACGTGTTAAATTCTATGACACGACGGCAACGATAGTCTTACGACGGTCACTGTTAGTGTCAAGACGAACACAGTTATGCTAGATTTAAAAATATTATACATAAATGTGTACTCCGCCTTATGAACAGATACTATCGCGTGTAAAATAGCGATTCGCAACGATTTGTAAACGTTCCCTTATAAGGAAAGGCTTTTAAACGGTAGCAAAGAGGGTAATGTTACCTGGGTATATAAAAATATCTCGCTAACGTGTTAAATGAGTTGAAGAATAACAAAATTAGTTAACATCATATTCATTCTATTTTAAATATCTATCTTTATATTTTACTAGCCTCTGCCCGTGACTTCGTTCGCGCGGAATACCTACTTTGGGCTAATAGCGTTATACGTAGCCGAAGCTCTCAAGAGGAAAAAAAGCCCGATTTTGAAACATTCTTCATTGTTGTTCCGTTCCTATTAATCTTAGCGTGATGATATATAGCCTATAACCTTTCTCGATAAATGAGCTATATAAAACTGAAAGAATCTTTCAAATCGGAACAGTAATTTCTGAGATTACCCCCTACAACGTCACAAACTCACAAACTTTACCTCTTTATAATATTAGTATAGATTATCAATTACTAGCTGTAACCGCGACTTCGCCCACGTGGAACTTATGCAAAAAACCACCCTTCATTTACTGTGTAATAGATATTATTTATCTTATGTATAAAAATCAATGTTTGTATGTTTGTTCGCTATGTATGTTGAAACTACGGAACAGATTGTGATAATAATTTAGGGGGGGTGTTCTGAGGACGCTCGAGAGTGTTCCTGGCTCAAAAAATCTATATATATATAAATGTTTTTTTAATATATTAATGAAATTGTTTGCCTTCAAGAAAAAAAGGGCTTTTTCTTCTTATTCAAACTTTTTGATATTGTTTTGACATGTTTGACATATTTCAATAAAATATCAGTTATCACAATTAATCAATTCTATTTGTATCAATGTCATTGTTTAGGATTTTATATAGTTCTGGCATGGATACGAGGACATAGTGGGATTCAGGGTAATGAAGCTGTTGATCTTCTTCCTAAAGAAGCTATCCAGACTGGATATTTTGATCGCTATAAAACCTATGTTCAGGATTTCTCCAAACAAGACTGATTTGTTTGCATTATGGTACTCAAACTGGAATGTATCCAACCAAATTAAAGGCAAATGATATGCTTCCAGATATATTCAGGATTACATTCGGGGTAAGCCGTGGTTTTATAAGTTTCGTGACTGTTACCAGCTTGCTGCGTCTACTATCTTTAGATGTGTGCTCTCCACCAGTCCATCTAGCAGAGCTCAGAATCAGGGACAACTCGATATGTGAATGTGGGTTGGATGAAGGCACTCTTGAACACATTTTTTTCCTTTACCCCCAATTTATTATTTCATTGCATAATATTTTACCTAACAAGATACTACGTCCGTCTGATTTTAAAAAGGCACAAAGGTATGTATTTTCTCCTTTTGTCAATACTCTAATTTCATGTGTTTTACAAAATTAAACTTCAACATAACACAATAACTTACAGTAATTATTATGTAAGTATATATTTATTTAAGGTATGATGTCTGTAAGTGTTGTGTTTGTCTGTGTGTATCTCAGTGGGCTAATCTGGAGGAACTAAATTATATAATAAACATTTAATCTATATACTATAATAAAACTGTAGAAAGGTCAAATCTGTACATTAAATATTTTTTGAAAATTTTTATCGGGGTAGACATTGTTATCGATATAGAAGCAAAAAAAAATTTTTTTAAAATTTTTTTTTTTTTTTTTTTTTTTTTTTTTTTTTTTTTTTTTTTTTTCCCCTGGGAAAAAAAATACTTAAAAAATAATAAAAAATTTGAAAAAATTTAGCAAAGAAAAAAATAATAAAAAGAAAAAAAATTAAGAAAATTTTTTTCAAAAAAAACAAGGGATTTCTCAGTATCTTCTTTTTTTTTTTCTTTGAAGAAATACCACTAAAAAAAAATAAAAAAATTTAAAGAAAATTGGAAAAAAAAAAAAAAAAAAAAAAAAATAAAATAAAAATAATATTATATAAAAAAAAGGAAGAAATAAAAAGAAAAAAAAAAAAAAAAATATAATAAATAAATTTATTAATTATAAATTTTTTTTTTATATAAAAAAAAAAAAAAAAAAAAAAAAAAAAAATAATATTTCTATAAAAAAAAAAAAAAAAAAAAAAAAAAAAAAGGGATTGAACCGCGGTCCGGGGGCAAAAAATTAAAATTTAAAGGAAGGTATAAAATTTTTTTTTTAATTAAAACTAAAAAAAAAAAAAAAAGAAAAAAAAAAATATATTTTTTATTTTTTTTATTTTATAAAAAAAAAATAAAAAAAAAAAAAAATTTTTAAAAAAAAAAAAAAAAAAAAATAAATAAAATAAAGAAAATAATAATAAAATCAAAAGTGTTTTTTTATAATTAAAAAATTAATTTTTAAATTTGTTTTAAATTGATTATTTTTTTTTTAAAAATAAAATAAAAAAAAGTGTATATTTTTTTTTTTTTTCTCAACTCCACATGACCTAGAAGGTCAAAGCTTACCGGACTGTTTAGTAATATTTATTTATAATAAAATTAAAGAGTGTAATTTTTTTGGGGATTTTCTTATTTGATAATTTTAAAAATTTATAAATTATAAAAATATAATAACAAAATAAATATCAGAAAAAAAGGTGAAGTAAAAAAAAAAAAAAAAAAAAAAAAAAAAAAAAAAATAAATATATACAAATACTCAAAAATAAAAAAAAAAAAAACAAAAAAAAAAAGAAAAAAATAAAAATAATTTTAATTGGAGAATAGGGGGAAATATAGAAATATATATAATTTATTTTAATTTCACTTTAAATTGAAAAGGAAAATTATATTTTTTAAAAATATCTCATACAGGTAATTGGTGGTGGATGAACAAAGGGAAAAGAAATTAAATTTTTTATTATATATTTTAAAAACAAAAAAAAACAAGAGGAGTATTATCTATAAAGTGACTCTCCCATGACTGACTTGACAATGGTAGAATTCCTATCTATGAAACTCCAATATAAAAAGTTGAAATCGAAGTTAGTGAGTTTGAATGTTCGGGGTAATCTCTGGTACTACCTACTGATCCGATTTTTGAAAATTCTTTCAGTATTAGAAAGGCATATTAGATTATTTTTTATTTTGGTAAATATATATTTTCAATAATTCACCACAATAAATGTAATTAAAATTAACAAAATTCTATAACATGGCGTGTGTTACTGAAATGATTTGAAATAAAGTAATAAAATCCATAACAAAATTCATTACTGTTAGCTTTACAAAAAATACAGCACACATATATCTAAGTTTAATATCTCAGCCAAAAAGGTTGTTTATGTGAAAAAGAAAATAAATGTTGCAATTACTAATTACAAATTACTAAGTCATTAGATACAGGTTTCATGTATAGTTTACAAATTCTTATTAGAACAAAGAGTAAATCAAAATAAAAATTTCACGGAGATAAAGTTTATTTTATGCATGTTAATGGATTTTTTTTTTATTGTAGCTCGGCAAAGTGACTGTACTGTGCCTGATGGTAAGCACAGCTACAATCAAAATAAAAATTTCACGACAGATAAAGATTTACTTTTATAGCATGTCGCCGCTGTCATACCGGCCTGAAAGCGACCCAGTCAGGGACAGACCCCCCCCCCGGGGGGGGGAAAAAACGGGGCCCGGGAAGGGGAACAAGTGGGGGGGGGTCGGGGGGGGGGGGGAGAGGGGTACATGGCAAAATTGAGTTCATTAGAAGATAATGCGAAATAAAAACTATAAGCTGATAAAATTATTTCGTTGTTGTGAGGATAGTAAACAGGGCGCGGGGTGTGGGCCACAGGAGCAACCCCGAGGATACCGAGAAGCCATTTCTTGCCAATATATATAGGACAGTTTGTATTCACAATTGGACCCGGTAGGTGTCGCTACAAACGGGTTTTTAAAGGTTTTTCGCGTTTGGAAATAAAACTGAAACCGGTAATAACCTATTTGGCGCAGACGAAGTTGCGCGGGTCAGCTAGTACATTATATAATATCCTTGGTTTTGTAGGAGTTTGAATTGCATTTACTTACCTAGTCTTCCCTCGTATTTAACTCGAGCCGTCATTCAAATTACAATAACTTTTGACAGAGTGCACCGATTTTAATGAAACGAAGACGGAATGTTACTCGAGTACGTTAGCAGTGATATGTGCCTAAACAAACAGACGGACAGACAGACATTTCTAAAAATGATCGAAATGTATTTTATTACTTATTTCTAGACATCTATAACAATATTTTCACAAAAATCTAAAAAGTACAGACACGTTAGATGTTCCCAAAGTTTTCACTATCTGAAAGGTCTGTATACATGCATATTATCTCTATATATAAATTTCTTCTGTACGTGTGTATATCACTGAACTCCTCCTAAACTGCTGGTCCGATTTTGATGAAATTTTGTGTGCGTGTTCCAGTGGATCCGAGAATGGTTTAGATTCACAATTGGAACCGGTAGGTGGCGCTGCGGTTGGATTTTAGATTTTTTTTTATTATCAAGGCAGGACAACGTCCGCCGGGACCGCTAGTAGTGTTATAAAGCAGAGAAATATCGATGTACAATTTTATTTCCGACGTTAGCTACATTGTAGGGGTTATAACAATGATAATCGGGATAGATAACGAAGTGAGACATAATACAGATGCATATGCAAATAGCCTTGTAAAATCGAAGGTCATAAATGTATATTTATACAAACAAGTTTTAAATAATCCTTATAGAGTGTAAATTTATTCATATTTAAATAATATAAGCGATGTAAAACTAATCCTATTAACATTATAACACGAAAACGATGCCACCTGCAGTCGAGCTGTGTCAAAGATTAAATAGAGATAAATAAACAGAGCGGTTTTTTATTTATTTTACAAGTAACATTTACGTATGGTGTTGTTTTGGTTTATTCAATACTAGCTGTGCCCGTGACGACGTCCGCGAGGAACCTAGTGTAAAAATACTGACTGTGAAAATCTTCTAAATTTAAAGCCCATTTATCTACTTTTCTCTCGTACTTAAGCCGCCTCGTCATTAAAACTATAATAACTTTTGATAAAGTGAATCGATTTTAATGAAACCAAACCTAAATGTTACTAGAAGATATGTTTTATGATTTTCTTGGAGAGGTTTTATGTTGAACGCTGTACTTTAGCAGTGATACGTGACCAAACTAATAGGCAGACAAACTTTTTTTTCGAACTAACTACGCTATTGACCTGGCATGGCGTTTACAGCTTAACCGGACTACCAGGCAGACAGATATTTCTAAAAGTGATTGAAATGTATTATTACTTATTCCTAGACACCTGCAACAATTTTTTTAACAAAAATGTAAAAAGTACAGACACGTTAGTTTTTCATTTTTACTATATGTATAGATTATGTCGTATTGTAGCATTAGAGGATATGAGACAAACAGCTCTTTACCCATTGAAAAAAAAATCAAGTAAGCGTTGAACTTCTCACTTGTTTCGAGTATGTTTTTAAATATAAACAACAATGTACGATTTTAGAATGTACTTTTAGCTGGCTTGATAGAATCGACAACACCTTATTTTTCAATAGTCAACAGTGGTTAATGGTGGTTTTTTTTTATCTGATTTGTACAGTATTTCTTTGTTGAGTTAACTCTAAAACAAAAAAAAATAACGAAAGATTATTTGAGCACTTAATTTAATTTTAATTAACGAAACAGGTTTTTTTATATCATAGGTGGCAAACGAACAGGCGGGTCACCTGATGTTAAGTGATTACCACCGTCCATAGACACTAGCAACACCAGGGGAGTCGTAAGTGCGTTGCCAGCCTGTGTTTGGGGGGAGGGTGGAAGGGAATGGGAGGTGTGCCTCCGGCGCTTTCATTGACCGAACGAAATGCATCAATGCAAGCACTGTTACTTCACGTCGGTGTTTCTGTGTGTTGGGTGGTAATACCCCGGACGAGTCGACACATTCATGCTAAAACCAGTAATAGATTCGGCGTGGCTCTACCACCTAAAATTTTGACCTTGATCTACCAGACAATAAGTTCAAACGCCATGTTAAGTAGGTTTCACTTTCAAATAGGCATAGTATTGCTTACATATATATCTGAGTACAAATGTTTGTTGTCCTGAATAAATTAAAAAAAATAGGCATGGCAGGGTGAATCCTTTTACATGAGATACAGCAATGTCTAGAAATGATCGCTCTTTGTAAATCCACCAGAAAATAATAAAACACTCTGAACGATAGTTACTGTATTCTACTGTATTTTATTGATTTAATAAAAAATAGATATACAAAAAAAGAGAGCAACCAGATCGAGTTTCTTGCTGATTCCTTTTGATGACTGGAATGTTTTTCGTTCAGAAGATCATATAAAAATTCATCATCACAAATTTAATGAAATTAAAATAAATTTCATCATTGCTTAAATTGAATTAAATATCGTTTGAATTTATTTTTCAATTAATTCATTACCACAAATGACAAGAGTAGATACTACCTACATATGAATAAAGTGTCCATTCTACGCTTAACCGCATCTATGCTTTATTTCTTATCTTCAATCGAGAAGCCATTAAACGGAGTCATCTTATAAATCTAATTCTGTCTCGCAATTTTTCATATTGACGTGAAGCGACTTGTGCAACCTTGTGTTCATTTATTGTCACTAATGTATCGCATTAATTATGAATTTGTCTTAAAGATCACTGGCATAAAGTCGCAACAAATTGAAACTGGGCACGAATTAACAAGTTCGCAACATCTTAGTTTTGCCGCACCGTGAAGCTGTGGAACAATCTCCCGGCCAATATGTTCCTTCCTTCCTATAATATGGGGTCCCTCAAGCGTACCGTAATGAGACACTTATGTGGGTCGACATGACAGCGGCGACCAGCGATTGATAGTTTGTCTCTCAGTGGTCGCCATTGTTTTTAGATTGTATTGTGCTTACCATCAGGCATAGTGCAGTCACTTTACCGTACTACAATTAAAAATAAAAACTCCAGTTTATGCGGTTATATTCAAAACGTAATTACTCAATGGTCAAGGTATCGGTACTAACGGAAACCGCGTCGAGCAATTAAATGAATTTAGCCGAAGGCCCTTTTAAAAAACGAAATTTAAGCTTTAAGGTCGATATGAAACCGTTCAACTCATGCCAATGCGATGGTTTATAGACCTCTCGTAGGCCGTTGCTTTTTCTGGATTGGATTACCATCTGGTATTATGACGTCTCATCGTCGTATTTCAATAAAACAAACAATACATTGACTTTTCTCTGATTTATCTTGAGATAACAATGCAAATTGTGATATACAAACGTTTCGGAATAATTTCTCTAAATCTTAGTGAATACTGTATGAAAATTCGTTGCGTAGTTTAGATCTAAGTTGACAAACAAACAGACGCGTAAAGGCCTAGGGGTCTCGACAGACGTTGTATTGCCTGATAATAAAAAAATGAGTGCGTGTAACCGTCACACGCGATTGAAGTAACACTTCTTTGGCGTTATAAAAGCTGGCGATTAAGTTAAAAAGAAGTACAACATATGAGAATTTAAAACGGCATTTATTGATGACTAGCTGACCCGTGCAACCTCGTCTGCACCAAATCGGTTATTATAGATTTCAATTGTATTTTTAAACGCAAATAATCTTAAAAAGCCTAAAACCCGATTGCAGCGACGTCTAGCACTTCCAATTGTGAATCCAAACTATCCAGAGACTCACTCAAACATGTATCCTGTTGGTATGTGAGAAATCTATTAAAATAAGCCTAGAACCTGTTCGCAGCATTACCTAAAGTGTCCAATGACTTTGTTTAGCAAACATTTTTTCATTACATAGTATAAAACAAAGTCTCCTACCGCGTCTGTCTGTCTGTCTGTTCGCGATAAACTCAAAAACTACCATTTCATGCGGATTTTCATGCGGTTTTCATCGGTGGATAGAGTGATTGACGAGGAACGTTTTTTTTTTTTTAACTTTATTTTTGGCAACCAATCTTTTAGATTATTACTGCCATTGTCGAGTAGTTAATAGTATTACAAGTTCTTCTTCCATTACATTTTGGCAACCAGTCTTCTAGTAGACTATTACTGCCATTGTCAAGTGAGTATCAATATTACAAGTTTCTTGATATAATTTCAATGAACTAACATGATGGTGGTCATCTTGTTAGAACCTTCCATGGAATTTTTGTGGCATCTCAGAATTCATGGTCCATGGCATTATTTTCCATTCGCTTCACTTATGCACAATAAACAAACTATATTACACAAAACACCACCAATTTTACACAATATAGAGTCAAGTAACACAAGATTATGAATAAAAAATAAACTCCACTACATGACAGACCAAGATCCCGCCAAAAACTCGAGGAACGTTTTAGTATATAATTTGTCAAGGATTTTTTCATAATCAGGGCGGGACAACGTCTGCCGGGCCCGCTAGTATATACATAATTATTTTTGTTTTATGATTTTTATTATTATTCGATTTAATATTTTTTATTAAAAAAAATCTGCTATTTTTTATTGATTTGATTATAAACTATTTATTGCCAAATTAAAAATATTTAAAAATCGGATGGTACAGAAACGTGACGCCATATTGCCGTAACGGACTTCCGTTGCATTGTCGTTCAGTTACCTCCTAGTCGCTCCTAAAGAAGTTTTACTTCAAAAAATTTTAAAAGTCAACCGCATTGCTATCTACCGTGTCTAATAGTGAATCTAAGTCATTCGTGAATCCACCTAAACACACACAAAACAATACATCAAAATCTATGCAGCGGTTTAGGACAAGTTCAGTCACATACACACGGACTGAAAAATTATTTATAGTAGTATAGTAAGAAATTATGATTGTATTAATTCTTTGAACAACTATAGTACTGCTATTGTAGCGCTAAAACCGTATACATATAATGTAAGTTGTTTTTTATATTTTTTATTAACGACATAAAAGGATTAAGAATCGCATAATCGGCGGACATAAAACATCGAGAAATAAACATGCTGTGGTCAGATGATTTAAGGCGCGTGCGCACGGTGCATTGTAAGGACGAGCGCACACCGCCCACAGTAGCTGCCCACGGACAACGAGCGCGCGGTCCATCGCGGCCGCTAGATCGGCCCGCCCGCCTTGTTATCCCTAAAACTCGTAAAGTATGGAGACGGCTTTATTCCTTTAACAGCTGGGGTATTTCACGTGAAGCGGACAACGAAAAAAAATGTGAGGTTCTAAAATTCGTACCTATTGAGTCTAATTCGACTTCTAGTATGTTTATTTGTCAAGTCATGGGCTTCTAAAGAACAGTCACATATGAAATAAGTATTTTATTGGAAGTGCTTTTTCGAATTGAATTAATTTACAAAAAAATATCAATGATTTGTATAAAGGATAAATTGCACTTTTCGAAAATAAATCAAAACGAAAAAAAAAAAATTTTAGTTTAATTTTAATTACATATCCTCACCTTTTTTCGTTGTCCGGTTCACGTGCAATACCACAGCTTACAATTACATGGATTCTATAATTATAATCTAGGACGGAATCTTGAAACTGTAGTCAGATTGATTTCGTTAGGGTCTCAACTAAAAGATAAGCAACGTGATTTAACGTGGTGTTAATATAATAAATAGTAGTTGTACAGAACCCATTACCAGACCGGGCTTAAAAATTGAGAAATGAAAAAGACCGATGAATACATTCATTGTTTTTAAACTCTTTTTGAAGTTGAATATATAAAAATGTTTACATTACACCATTACATTGAACCATTTTTATATAAGATTTTTATTATTCACACTCAAGCGATCGATTTATAGGAGGTAGTGGAAATGATCTATAACTAGGGTTTTATGTAATTTAAATTAAAACGTGTGACTATCAGTTGTTTATGAAGTCTTTTTAATATATAATGAAAATCACGTCATCTCACACCTGACCTATGTATTAAATGTTAACAATCTAAGTATAACACAGGAATTGGCTATTTCCTTCAGTAACTATAGTTCATACTTCAGTACCTTATTGGCAAGTGATTAGTAACAGAATTTTAAGCTAATGGGTCATTAGACAAGCATAAATGGTAAATTACTTACATTCTGTACTTGGCCTCTTAAGGATTTTGTCTATAGAATTAGATAGGAATGGACGAGCTTCGTGCAAACATTATAACATTTTGCATTACAAAAAGCGTCTCCATACTAACATAACCCGCGGACACTGCCATAGAGTAAGCATAATCAAACAAACATACAAGACAACATCCATTCATTCATTGTACGTAAAGCTTTTAAATAACAATAATTGAATCGAATCCATATACCGCGCCGCACTGACCCGTCTGATTAATATTCCTATACATCGATAATGCTATTGTGCCCGTAATAAATGTATGTGTTCGGAGCTCACGTTTTATTTGGTTGTTTTTTTTAGTGAACTAATGTTTGCCGACAGTTTCGTCTGCATCTAGTGTATACTTTTAAACATGCTTTGTAAATTACTGGATGCTGGGACTTGGAAATTGTATCCGAATAATACGCAACGACCATATACCGGGTGAGATATCCGTATTCGTGGCTAGCTTAGGTGGTTTCTCTTTCCAATATCTGTATATCCATTATCCACTCATTATAAGCCAAGATGACAACCATTGTCACAGTGACTTTGTACAACCAGTTGCCAAGAAGCTCGCAGGTTGCCATGATAGTGATTACTATCAATTGATTGTAGATTTCTCGGAGGTCACAACTATTTTTTGCGCCGCACTACGCTTCCCACCAGTGTCTCAGTTACTTCAACTTTTTTTTTACATGGGGTAATCCATTATGGATACCCACGCTCTCGGGGTAGAGAGTGAGTTATGTCCGACTCGTACGCACTAAAACCCCACGGTGTACATCCGCCGCTATTGTTGTGGAGGCACGAGATCTCTAATTACTTCAATCCTAGCAAAGTGAAGCATAACTATGTGTATACCAGGTGTTAGGTTAGTTAGTTACAGTATTCTAAGAGATGAAATTTCATGGTCATATTTACCATATAAAATAATGATATCAAAACAAATACTAATAAAAAATAAAAAGAACCTAAGTTAAGGTTTGTTCTCTAAGACTTTCAAAAATATAAATTTAAACGTAATAAGCCTAGGTGCAATGACCGGTACCGGAAACTACAAGGGGTGACCCAGAGTGAATAAAACAATAATAAAACGGACAACAAACCCTGAAACGAAACGTGAAAGTGAAGTCACCCGACGGTCATTGACATTAACGGTATTTAACATAGACACGTAGAGGATTGCGTATATTTTTTGTATTTTTCTAGATAATTAGGTTAAATATTAAGCACCTACTTTTTTAATTGAATTAGAGCGAGAATCGGGTGCAGAGTATCCTCCATAAATATTGCTACTGTCTAAACTTTCAACTTGCACCTAGCTAATCAGCAGATCAACTTGTTTTTATTTTATTCTCTATAGGTTTTAGCTTTTGACCACAATCTCATCTGATGTTAAATGACAAAACTAGAAGGACAAAACTGGATTGTCTCTCAAGTGCAGCTGCAGGAATACACCGACAGGTGCTTGGCGACTTTTGAACTTGGTAATGGTGGCTAACCAGGCGGGGTGTACATCATAATATATAATCTTCAGACACGACCAACAAAAGAGAATTACTAAGATGAGTGTATGGTGGCCATGCAGGGTATTTATTATCCACACTGTCATACATATCTCACTGCCGTACGGTTTTAATGTAGACGCACAATAAGGAACAGGATACATGAAGATACAGTTTATTTGAGACTCAATCATGAAAATCTACTAAATGCATCGAAAATGTTACCCACGATCAATAGATATGTGTGGCCTTATTACAAAAACAAAGTCGAACATGCGTTTTACACGAGTTTTACTAAACAGTGTCTAAAACTTTGAACCTTGTTGAATACATGTTTAAAATACTTTATTACAAAAGCGTGTTCAAGCGGTCTCTTGTTAAAAATGTGGATTATGTTTTTTTATGCAAGCAACACTGAATAGCAATCATTCGATTCAATCTCATCATTTAAAAACGTTCAGATAATTTAGAAACAATTTATGAATATCATTTTTATTCCGATCTTCATTAAGAAAATGTATTAATTAAGTATTTTAAGTATAATTGGTTATTATTGTGACATTTTAGGTAAAAGAAAATTATGTAGTTATTAAAATAAGCAATATATAAGTTTTATATAAACAAAGTGCGTGAAGCGGAATAACTGTATAATCTTAGACAAAATACATTGTTGTACGTCAATAATGTCATATAGTAGTAGTTATAATTGACTTGTAAATCTCTAAAATTAATTATATCCACGAAATCCATAGTTTACTATGAAACGTCTTTTGCCGGCAAATAGAAATACAGTGAATCTCGACAATAAAATAAGGATTTCAATTTAGACAAATTGTAGACAACGTTTAAACAGTGTTTGTTTCTAACATGAGTAACACACTCCTCTGTAATCAATCGTTTTTAAGTGAGTGTTCAACGTGTGTTTAACTATTTTCAATAAGACGCTTAATGTTTTTAGTAAATTTCAGTGAATTCGTATTTATTAATGAATTCGGGTCGATTAAACAACGCTGTCACACTAATTCGACATGGAGGTCGCGAGCTTATTATTTCCGGGAAATGGAGAATTGCCAATAATTTTTTTTAATACACCAACCGAGTAATTATTGTCGTAATTAGTCAACTGTGGAATTGTCATTGAACGATCGTGTGTAGAGTTGGAAATGTTTAGAATTGGATTTCTCTTTATTTACTTTTATTTAGTTGCTAGTATTCATACCGATAACGTCTTCAGATTTGTTACGTCAGATGTATTTTTTCAAACATGCGATGCGTCACTGTTAATATCAGCACCTCCAGATATCAGTATTTTTATCATTTTTTTTGTCTCTTTTTACAAAAATATACATTTATTTCTAATTTACACTATTCTTAATCCAAATTTATTAAATGTTATTTTCTGTTTTTTAGTTGGATTTTATATGAAAGCGTGTTTTTTTAGTTTTTTGAAACTATTATTTATATTTCATTTTTAGTTAAAAAAAATTTTTAACTTTTTTTTCGTCGAATAAATATTGCATTGTCATCGACCTTTGACAGGTGTGCAAAGACCCAGTCAAGGACGCGCCCCCCCCCCCTTTGAATTAAATCTGATCGTTCAAAGTAGGACAAAATCGAGTTCAAAGGGGTCGGTTACAAACAAACATACATACAAACATACAGGTGAAGCTAATAAATGCGTTGATAAAAAAATGGACTAGAATTCCTGACCCCGATTTTGAAATTTACTTCTTTATTTTTGGTGCTCCGCTCTTATTGGTCTTAGCGTGAAAAAATGATATATAGCTCTATGACCTTATCTATGATAAATGACAGCTAATGAGTCACTACATAGCACTGATACTTTTTTATTTTGTTTTTTGGAATCAATTTTCTACATTATTAATGCCATTATCGAGTAAGTAATATTATTACAAGCGTCTTGCGACAATTTTGATGTTCTAAGAAGATAATGACCCTCTTGTTTTGTGGTATAATTCAAAATCGAACTATATCACGTAAAATACCACCAGTATTACAAAATATAGGGCAAAATAACATAAGAATATGAATAAAATATAAAATACACTACATGACATACCAAGGTCCTGTCTGTAGGAGCTTCGGGCTCACTACTATAAGATTCTAGACCGACACGGACAGCGTAATAATAATACTCGAAGTGCGTGAAATAGACTCTTTATTAATATGACAATATAAGGTATTTATAGAGACGCGATCGTTCATTTGTTTGAACGACGTTCTATTTACAATATATACAATATATACATCCAAAGAGGATGACATACTCGGTAGTTACACGTCAAAAACTCCATACTTAGCACTAGATTAATAATTTACTTAGCTTTGAAATAATTAAGGAAGTTCATATCTATCCGATCTTAAGTCAAAATGAATATATACTAGTTGGATCTTGTTATATAGCCACTTATGGTATTAATATTGATGGTTTACCTAGTTTATGTTGGCCATAGTCTGTCTTTAATGGATTTTTGATGTTAATATAAAACAGGCATTTAACTTAAACTGATATATTTGTATTAACTTGTCTTTAAATAGCTGTTGGAGAAAGTCTTCTTCCCGAAGGAATACTACAATTTACTAAGCAACCAAGAGAAAAATGTAATATTCTATTTTTACACTATCTTGTGGTATTGTTTGATCATTCCTCAGTCGTACATTATTACTAATGATGTCAAATAAATTCTTTAGTTTGCGGTGAGGTAATATAAACCTTAGGAACGTCGATAACGCCATCTAGTTTCGTATTGTCAAAACCATCTTCCACAGTTTTCTCGTTCAGTACTTATCGCGCATTATTGATGGACGATTGAATTTCGAATGAATTTATTTGAATTTTGAATCTGGAATTTTATTATCTAGGAGAAAAATACTGGAGAAATAGGTATGAAAAACTTTTTGTTTCTATGCCCACGTTGTAGACAAACGTGTGTACTGAATATCAGAAATGTACCGCGACTTGCGTGGGCGTGGAAAGATGTATAGCACTAAATATGTTTTGGGCAGATGTATGTTCTTTGTGTTCGCCGCTGAAGCAATAGCCAAAATGGTTGAATAACGGCTGCAGTATGGCAAATCTAAATCCTGTCTATACAACTTAGACTTAGCCATATGACGGTAATAATGTCTCTGTACGCGTATTACCAATTATCCTAGACTTATGGAAAAGGGTACACATTTTAATGTACATTAGTTAGTGCCTTAAAATTACCGTGAAGATAGTTTCACTATTTCATGGAAAGTATGTATTTTATCCGTATAAAAATGCGAACTATGTCTTTTTAATTGTAAATTCGTTTTAACTTCTTAACGTCTACCAATCGTTTTATGGATGATACCTTTGTTTTACCCACGTTACATTTTATAGTCTTTATATAAAAGTGAGTGATATGCAGCCTCATTAATACTCTTTTTTGGTACTAAAAGTCTCATCAGAATAGCTTCAGCTGTTTCGTAAATATGTCCGGACAAACAATAGATTCTTATATTTGTATAAATTACATTATCTGATAGGTAGATAACCTGAATTAATATTTTTTCTAGATGAAGAAAAGTTCGGTCTTCATTCAAGATTACAAATGAGAAAGAAAAAAAATAATTTCAAGGTAAATAATTCTGTCATCACGATATTCACTTTTACGATTAGAATCACTTTTTAATTGTAATACAACAAGGCACAGTGCAGTCTGAAAATAACAAGACCCACCGAAATATTTACAATCCATCATCGGTTATCGTATGGCGTATAGTGATCGGATTACATCGGGCACAGTTCCCATGTTCCACCATCTGTCGGACCTTGTGAGCTATAGACGAAGACGTAGGCTTTCGTTAGTTAATTAAACAATATCCGAACGGTCATCGTAATACAGTTGCCACCTACCGTCAATTTGATTGAAATCAATTTCAAACTTCTGATCATCGATTCTCTCATTGTCCACTTTATCACACCGGTCTTATATTACAGCGACATTTGGTATTTTAAATTAAACTCTATATCATTACCGATAAGTATTAAGCTACTATGGATTTCGTTCAGGAATATTGTTTTGACTGTTCCATTTGACAATTTTATTGTTACGATTCGAGAAGTAAGGTTAGCACTTTATGCCTTCGTGTTTAGGTCTCGCTTATTGTTTCGTGACGGTAAAGGTAAGTCGGTTGGTTATTATATTAAGAATCGAGCACAAAAAGCTGAATGATTCGTGTTTTCATTTCGAATTGTTCCCATCGATGTCTGGAGACATGAACAGATTTGGATTAGGTTTTTGTGGGCGCGATGATCCGTAATCGATTTTATTTTTAGAAATTATATAATTGTAATCTAACAATTGAATGGATCGAGAGGTTTCTGTAAAAAGTGGCGCTTCGCATCAAAGGTTCGATGTAAAAAGTTTCTTTTTAAATATACCGACTACGTTAAGGACCAGCAAATAAAGAAATGATCTATACATATAATAATAATATCAATCTAACGTGTCTGGACGTTTTAGATTTTTCTGAAAAAAATTGTTGCAGGTGTCTTGGAATAAGTAATAAAATACATTTCAATCATCTTTATAAATGTCTGTCTGTTTGTATGAACACGAATCACTACTAAAGTACTGCGTTCACGATAAAACCCCATAAAGCAATCATAAAGCATATGCCCGAGTAACATTTAGTCTTGCTTTCATTAAAATCAGTTCATCCATCAAAAGTTATTGTAATTTTAATGACGATGGGACTTAAGTACGAGAGAAAAGTAGATAAGTAAATGGACTTAATATATTCAGACGATTTTATTAGTCACTGTTTTTTTATATTAGGTTTAACGCGAACGGAGCCGCAGGCATAGCTATTGGTATATAAAATTTTGTAAAAAAATGCATGTCGGTAAAAACACAGTTATATTGAGAGATACATTGAAGCGATTATGACTTAGTGATCAACATATATGGGCACTGTGTCGATCAACATAGTTTCAAATCCTTGCAAATTAGCCGGAACTTTCGGATGAGGAAAACATCGTGACGAATCTATAGAATGCACCTTTCCCTAAGTTCATATGTCTAGCTGCCTCTCTCTGGTAGAAAATCTATCACCAAGCATGTATGGGTGTATTCCGGCACTTGAAAGTTATTCACTCTGGTTTTAGCGTATTTATGATCTTAGATCACATAATCATTTAACGTCATGTGAGATTGTACTCAAACCTATAGAGTTAAAAAAACAGTTCCTACGTAATTAATAGCAATTAAAACAAACATTTTAAGATAATCCTCTGAAAGTAGCATTAAACGCGCAGGTGACTTCCCAAAGACAATGTAGAAAGAGAAGTGAAAGTTGTAACTTTTTCAAATATATTTCAACCCCATCGCACCCCCTAACGAAGCCTGGAGGAATTAATTACGGCCGAAGATCGTGATTTATGCTTTCATTTTTAAACTCTATGCCTGAAAGTATTACTATTGGTCCAAGTCACTCGTTTTTCACTTGAATAAATTAAAAAAACATCTCAGTGATTTTTCACTTTATATATTTTACCTTCCCTTAGTTACATAGCTGTTCTACTGGTATGTACAGTTTTCTAATGCCTACCTGACTAAGTTTGTCTATCCAATTGAAAAAGTAATGAATGAATGGATACTTTATTGCATTTTTTTGTTTGTTTGTACACTGACGAGCTTAATACCATAAGGCATCTTCTTCTAACAAACCAGCGGTTTTGTTATCACGAATAAAAATTATCGTAGACAGTGCAAACATAAAATATATGAAGAAAAAGAACAAAGTAAATATGTAATAATAACATTAAGTTAAAAGTAACGCCAAGCACCCGTATATATCTTGCAGTACTTAAGAAACTATTCTCAATAAGGATAGCCTATAACCACAACTTAGACTACATGACTATTTAACATTTGACGAGATGTAGTGAAACGCCTAAATCTTATAAATCATGATAATAGTATAAAGATATGTGAAGTATAATCAGATTCAGACAGAGAAATATTTTCTGTCACAGTTTGTCGACTTATGAGTCCTTTAATAAACATAATAATGTTAATTCCTTAATTATTAATTAATACTAGTGGTCGCCTGGTGGTCGAGATTCGACCATAGTTCATTTTTACATTCAATAAGACCAAAGAGAATAATAATTACTTCAGTGGTTTCATAAATTTATTAAAGATATATTATTTATCAATTAATTATTAATGTATACTATGAATTTACATATTATATATTTATAAAATTAACTTACAATTTGACCGGTTATTTTCAAAGGACATGTAAGGTATGGAATGTAAGTCATGTTAAAAATATTGAATCATTACATAATATAAAACAAAGTCCCCTACCGCGTCTGTCTGTCTGTCTGTTCGCGATAAACTCAAAAACTACTGAACGGATCTTTATGCGGTTTTCACCAGTGGATAAAGTAATTCACGAGGTATGTTTTGGTATGTAATTTGTCCAGGATTTCTTTATAATCAGGGTGGGACAACGTCTGCCGGGCCCGCTAGTGTAGGATAAAAAAAGGTAATTGGAACGTAAGAGTAAAATGACGGATGGCGAAACGTTTTGTTCAGTTACATGTGTGTAATTCAAGCAATAGTGTGTGTAATGTTTATTTTAATTAATTTAAAGTATTTCTAATGCATTTTATATTAAAAAATAGCTTTACTCTCATCCATATAAACTTTAACTATGCCAAATTTGACGTTCAGCCGTACGCGCATTTCGCTTAAAAAGGGGTACAAAGTTTCCGTTTCACGTATTAATATATAGATACTGTCACATAATACCGAGTAAAATTAAATAACAACGAATTGTAGCACAGTCAATTTGTTTCTGTGCCATTAAAATTCGAGTATACGTCGTTGACAAATGGTAATATCTGATGGTGCCTGATTAAAACTTTCCATGTAAAACCTTTTTATGCTCAAAGGGATGAGTCGTGAAGGAATTCGCTTTACTTTGTGGTTTGTGTTCTCTCGGTTTTTAAGTTTAAGATGTCACTGTAATTTTTTTCTATTGAGTAATTTTTGTTTTTCAGTTATTAATACTATATAATAAATGTTACTAGAGTAAAACTTCTTATGGGACTGTGTAAATAGGAAATATATGAAACGAAAATGTGTAACGAAATAAGGATAGCATAAATGTATATATAGGTTATCTAAACCTTTTGAGAGAAGGAGATAGTATACTAAGAATGTATATTAGTATAGTAAAATATTACAAACAAGCAATAATTTATCTGATTAGTGATTATATTCTGATTTTCGTTCTCATTTACATATTTGAGATATAAAGAACATGCTAAATATATTAACTCAAGATACTCGATATATCGATTGTCAATATTTTCATACTTTCGCAAGAAACATCGATATTTTTAAACTCGCATCACTAATTAGGACACGTAACGCAGCAAAGAAATGAAACTAATCAAACGAAAGACAAATATACAAACAGAGAGCATCATAGCTATACAAAATTAACTACATATAAAAGGGATCGAGCTTATTTTCGGCAGCCCAATATTCCAATAATTCACAAATAACTATAATCTCACCTCCATTACTGGCTTTATCATTACGCCTGTAAAAGGTAACAATTCTCTGCCTGTTTGTTTGTATGCTTATATAACTCAAGAATTATATTATCACTCCAGATTATAAAACAAAATCTTCTGCCATATCTGTCTGTCTGTTGATCTGTCTGTTAGCGACAAACTCAAAAATGACTGAACGGATTTTCATACGGTTTTCAACAATAGATACAATTATTCATGAGGAAGGTTGACCCGGTGGGATTCTAGATTTTTTATTAACAGGGCGGGACAACGTCTGCCGGTCCCGCTAGTTATGACATAAAACATGAATTAACTTGCTAGATAAGTTTCAATATTTGTTTTTTTATATATATTAGGTTACCTATGAAATTGCCGTTTTGTATGAAATAATTTAAACGAATTTTTTTCATGTATTTTTTATTTATATTAATTAAAGTAATCACCCATGCATCTTTGCCAACGCAGTGGCAGTTTATTGATGCCCTTCTTAAAGAAATCAGCTGGACGGGAGGCAACAAATTCTTCAAAGGCATTTTGTACTGCCTCTCGGGTATTGAATTTTTTTCCCGCCAAGGAGTTATCCAAATTCTGGAAAAAGTAGTAGTCTGTACGCACAAGGTCTGGTGAGTAGGGCGGATGACGGAGAACTTCCAACTCCAGTTCTTGCAACTTGGAGACCGTCTGCTGTGCAGTATGAGGTCGCGCGTTGTCGTGCAGGAGCAGCGGAAACGAGTGATTGACCAATGCTGGTTGGAGATGTGCCAGCTTCTCCATCATTGTGTTCAGTTCTTCACAGTACACATCTGCAGTAATTCTCACCTCGTTTCATAAGAAGCTGTGATGAATCACACCGGCGCTAGACCACCAAACAGTGACCATCACTTTTCTAGGGATAAGTTTTCGTTTAGGGCATTGTTTAGGTGCGGAACCAGGATCCAACCAACTTGCTGAGCGCTTGCGGTTAACAAACAGAATCCATTTTTCATCGCAGGTAACAATGCGGTTCAAAATTCCTTCATTTGTGTGTCTGTTGAGCAGTGCAAGGCATGTCTCGACGCGTACTTCGCGCTGGCGATCATTGAGTTCGTGCGGCACCCATTTGTCAAGCTTTTTTACCTTGCCAATTTGACGCAAATGGACCAATATTGTTTTGACGCTAACGTCGAAAGCTGCTGCTAATTCAGCCGTAGATTGTGTATCATCAGCTTCCACAGTCGCCTTTAATTCGTCATTGTCGACCAAAGTCATCGGACGACCGCGAGGTTCATTTTTCAGGTCGAAATTCCCAGAACGGAAGCGAGCAAACCAATAACAGGTGATGCGTTGGTTTGTAGTGTTAGCTCCGTAAACGTCGTTGATGTTGCGTGCCGCTTGTGCCGCGTTGCTGGCACGACGGTACTCATATTCCATAATTACTCGAATTTTTAACGTATCCATGATGACAAAAAAGATTGAAATG
Source organism: Antheraea yamamai (assembly GCA_036509395.1). Lineage (NCBI taxonomy): Eukaryota > Metazoa > Arthropoda > Insecta > Lepidoptera > Saturniidae > Antheraea > Antheraea yamamai. Next base: position 17,127,884 of record AP028439.1, on the reverse strand, counting down.
CGATGAAAATGTAACACTAATCAATAAACAAATGACTACTTTTGGAAAAATAATTCCATGTTTTTAAATTAAAATTAATTTAAAATTAGAATTCTTAGCCAAACAAAAATTATTTTGATACCAGTTTTGATTGCCAGTACTGCAGAACGGCAATTTCATAGGTAAAGACCTATTATTAGGTAATATTATGTAACAAGTTATGGATTTAAAAATGAATTAAGCCATCATGATATTTTGGTGGGATCTTAGCCTGTCATGTAGAGGCTTTCATATTTCATTCATAATATTATGTTATGTAATATTGGTGGTGTTTTACGTAATATAGTTCGGTTATTGCGCACAAGTGAAGTGGATGAGAAATAATACCACGGAGAATGAATTCTGAGATGCCACAGAAATTCCATGAAAAGTTCTAACAAAATGAAGAAAGCTATATTTATTCATCACATACAGCACAGATTTATAAGTACGTACATAAAAAGCAAAAAATCAAGTGAGACAAGACGTGCTGCATGCGGTGAATAGGGCCGCCAATTTGTTAGAACATTGACATTATCACAAGGCACTCGTAATGTTATTACCTACTCGACAATGGCAGTAAAATCTGGGAGGTAGATTGCCAAAAAATCAAACGAAACGAATCGAAATGATTCGCGATATATTGTGTTTGTAATATTTACCTAAACTATTAAATGCAATGTAATAGGCAATTTTAGAAAAGGAGGAGGGGGGGGGGAAAGGAAAAAAAAAAAAAAAAAAGGGGGGAAAAGAAAAAGGAGGGGGGGAGGGAAAAAGAGAAAAAAAAAAAAAAAAAAAAAAAAAAAAAAAAAAAAAAAAGGGAGAGGGGGAGAAAAAAAAAAAAAAAAAAAAAAAAAAAAAAAAAAAAAAAAAAAAAAAAAAAAAAAAAAAAAAAAAAAAAAAAAAAAAAAAAAAAAAAAAAAAAAAAAAAAAAAAAAAAAAAAGAGAGAGAAGAAAAAAAAAAAAAAAAAAAAAAAAAAAAAAAAAAAAAAAAAAAAAAAAAAAAAAAAAAAAAAAAAAAATATAGGTATATGAGTAAAAAATTACGCTGTAACATAAATGTAACTCTGATATTTATCACTGTAACTGCTTTTACGCGACAAAACAAACTAAAAAGATTAAAAAAGATATGTAAAACAAAAATCTCAACATAATTAATTAACAAATTTCTTCATTATAATTAAACTAGGGGCCCGGAGAAGTTGTCCCGCCCTAAAAAAAAAAAAAATTAAAAAAAAAATAAAAAAAATTTGAAAAATTGAAAAAAAAAAAATTAAAATTTAATTAGGGGGGGGGATATATATTAGATTTTTACAATGCCCACTTTAGTTCCATTGCTTAGGTCACAATTATTGCATAGAAAAATCCTATACTTAATAAATATTTAAGTACATAAAGGTTTTTTTTTAAATATAAAAAAACTTGGTCTGTCTTAAAGATACACGATAGAAGTGAAACTTTTGGATTACAGGGAAACATTTCAATAAAAAAAATAAAACAAAAATCCAATGTCGCCGGTGTTCCCAGGCGGTCACCCATGCAAGTACTGACCGCGCCCTACGTTGCTAAACTTCGGTGATCGGACGAGAGCCGGTGTATTTAATGCTCTTCCCGTCTTCAACTCCACCACTTTTCTTCACACAAAAAAGGTTACGGATAATAATATCAAAGTCCCAATTCTCACTTCAAAAATATTAAAGAATAATTTTGTAGGTTCCACGAACAAAGCCGCGCGCATGTTTAGTGAATAAATAAACAAATAAACTTAACCTTTCGATCTCGCAAGCCTCACTCGAAATCAATTAACCAGTGGTAATAAGGCACAACCAAATAATTTGCAGTCGTCTTTGAACAAAAATATCCGTGTGTCAGTTTTACGTGACGGTAAATGTATGTTTGCGACACATAATGGTAGGATGTAAGGGCCGAGACGTCGCTTCGCGAATTATCTGGAAATTACAAACGAAAATACCAACAGTCATTATACATTTTTTTTTCTTAGTTTTCGATATGAGAAAAAATTTGAACTTCGACTATACGCGATGTAATAAAGTCGGAGCGGTGACATCAAAGGGTTACTGCGAGATTCGCCGTCCCTTTCTCGCTCGCGTGCACGTGTAGAATAGAAAGGGATGGAGTGTTAATGTTGCAGATAAAAAATGCCCTACGCCAGTCCGAAGCGTTTGCGGACGTTTAGCTTTCAAAATTGCGTATGTGATTGCGAGTGTTATCAAAATAACGAATGTGAAGCGTCTTTGTCTGTTCTTTATCTTTTTCTGTAACAGGCGTCGTTGTCGCATTTGCCAGTGTCAGTGTATTGTTGAAATTAATTAAAAAGCAATTAAACCTACCGTAGAGCTATGTTCATTTTTCGGAAGTCCTAATTTTGGCGGGACTTTAGTCTGTCATGTAGTTATTTTTATATTTTATCAATAATCTTGTACTATTTGAGCATATAGTATGTAATTTAGCTCAGGTATTGTGCACGACTGAAATGTATAAGTAGTAATAACACGAGACATCCATTCTGTGACGTCACAAACACATTCTGGAAAGTTCTAGCAAGCGTCATCTTGAAATCCTGTACTCATGTCAGTTATCCATAAGTCTATAATTAGGCAGTGGGGAAATGGTCAAGAACATCTCCCTCCTCTGTTTCTGCAGAGCTTATTGATGATATGCTCTCAATAAATAGATATTTCTTTATGACCAAAATGCGACCACTGGACGAACATTTGTACTAATAATTACTTGCTTCAAATGGCGAAAGTAAGCTTCAATAAAGAGGATTGGCTGCTAAAGAAGGAATAAAAAGAATGCAAAGAGTGTCCTGTAGTGGCTTGGAATGTCGCTACTTTTCAAATAAGCAGGGTTATGTTATTTCCACTGACACAATTTCTGAGGCGTTATTATTCTAAGTTCTGAGGTGACATTTCTTATGAAAGGACTGTATAATTCTGATCAGCAATGGTTTTGTGTGACGTGAAAGTGATGGGGTTAAACACTGTGTCGGGTAGAGTTTTGGAAACACCGGTTCTTGTCTGACCACTGAAGTTAAGCAAGATCGGGCGATGGTTGGGTCGGTTTTAAGGTAATAATGTTGGATTTTATAGCAAAGCCCCAAAGCGCATTACCGATTTACCGAATAGTGAGTTCAAGCACCATGTCCAGCGAGTTTTAATATCTAAAGGCTAATATAGGGTGGATCAATATGTGAACGATGGTGTTAATGACGCCAGAGAACCAAATCGAGTTTCTTACCGGTTCTTCTCGATGTCTAGGTTGTTTTTTGAACCGGTGCTAGCTTTGAATCTTATAAGCTCTTTTTCGGGGCCTAAACTGAATAAAGTATTTTTTGATTTTGATGTTTTGGTGACCACCTGGGCACACCGCGTGACGTTGAATTTTTGTTGTATTTTTTTTAAATTAAAATGCTTCCCTGTAGTACAAAAGTTTCACTTGTATAGTGTGTTTTTAGAACACATCCTGTTTTGTTTTTAATGTGAAACTTTTTCCAATTATTGATCCATTCATCATATTTTCACATGATAAATGAATTTCAGGTTTCATAAAACTACGCATTTATTTTTAAATATATATTGCACCGTATCTAGTCAAATAGTAGCCCATTCAAATGATAAAACAATAATTCATTACAGAGATGAGAACAAATGAGGAGTGCTGGATTGAAGACGTGATCGAGTGGCGCGGAGGGCGCTCTGAGGGTATTCCGAGATGCCGTCACTCTTCAAACTCCTCCTGCGCACTCTGTCGAGTGTTTCTGAAAAACAAACCGGATACTGATTTTGATTGTTATCGAGTAGTACTCATTACGTGTACCGATTTCTATTGCTATATAATACGTTCTTGCATTATAAACAGCTTCTTAGGGCACGGCAGGGAATAATTTTCGTTACGTGTTACGCGTTAGACGTAAGGTAGGTTCTGTTTGTACGTATGTGTAAGTATGTATGTCTGTGTGGGTCTAGTAGTATATCAAAATGAGTAAATATTTATAGTAATATAAATGTAGTAAGTATTTATAGTACGGGACTTTGTATAGCATACAGTTTATGAGCATTTTAATATATATATAATTTAGTATATATAAGTCATATAAGTTTCACTTCCTTCACGTGTACACACTGATACACGAAATGTATATTTTATTTGAATTAATTCTGAAGTGTCTTTTATCTTGGTGATTTTAACTTTTTGATTACTCCTTAACCCTCTACAACGCTTTTGTTGCTTTTATGTTATCTTTATTGAGTTTTATTGATACTTTTTATCCCCTATGGAAAATTGTAATGATACATAACACACTATGAAAAAAATCCTCTATATGGCAAAAAAAAATAATTAGCCATTTCGGCGTTTAACGTGAACAAATATACACTCCAATTTTTATTTAAAAGGGTGTGAGATCGTAAGTTACAATTATAAGGATATCTATCTATATCTGTGGGTAAATCTGTTTAAATATTTTTTGAAAATTTTAATGGGGTGCTTTGTTTCGATATAGAGCAAAAATAATTTTTTAATTTTTGTGTCTGTCTGTCTGTCTGTCTGTCTGTCTGTCCTGTGACACGCATCACTCTGAAAGTCTAAACCGATTTTGACGAAACTTGGCACAGTGATAACTAATATTACGAGATTACATCTAGGTACTTTTTATATAAACGCAAGGGTTTCCAGGTCTGCCTGTTTGTCTGTCCCTTTAAACACGTCCACTCTGAAAGTCTGAACAATTTTGACGAAATTTGGCACAGTGATAACTAATATTAAAGGTTACATCTAGAATACTTTTTATCTATAAAACGAAGGGTTCTCCAGGATAACGGAGAAAGTAAAAATTTGTAGTTAATGAAATTTTTGACGGATTTTGGTAAATTTTCATTGTGCTATATATAGCAGACAGATTCGCTAAAAAGATAAGCTATATTTCCCTAAGCTACTTTAAAAAAAATACCAAAAAAAAAGATCGCCGGGATTCGAACCGTCGACTCCGGCGGACCATATAATGTCCAGTACGTTATAACTGAGCTACGGCTATATGACAATTCTATGCGTAATTATCGACCTCATATGAAAAAAATACGTATAAACGAAACTGTCACTTATATGTTGTTACATTTATTTTATTGTATAAAAAATGTTTGCTAAACAAAGGTGACAAGATTTTTTCCTAAAACATAAACCTAGATAATAGTTATATTGCATTGTAGAAGATGAATCTCAACTAGAGTTCTATCAGTACGTGTGTTGTTTCGATATTTGATAAAATTAGTTTTCTAAATGTTGTTGAGTCTTGAAGTAGATGGGTTCAGGTTTGTGAATCTAACATTAAAATAAATCAGTTGAGGTGTATGCAGTTATTTTTTTCTTTCTCGAACTGACCACGCTATTGACCTAGCAAGGTCTTAACAGCTTCACCGGACTACTGTTTGCAGTTCTATGTTGTATTTATACTAATATTATAATGAGTGGTAAAGTTTTGTTTTGAGGAATGCTTGGTACCTACTACTGATCCATTTAAAAATTCTTTCACTGTTAGAAAGGTATATTATCCGAAGTTCAGTATCTAGTAAAAAAGGTGGATTGTATGTAAAAGTAAAATAAATGTGAGAAATTAAAATTGAATGCAGATTTCACGTATACTTTACAAATTCTTATAAAAAAAAACTAAAAAAAATGGAAATTTAATGTAGATAAAGTTCCCTTTTCAGTATGTTACATGATGAAGTTACAAGGGGTACTGGGAAGACATTTATCGGCAATATATGTAAGTTAGTTTTGATCTTCACTTTGATGACACTACTTTAGGTAATGCTGCGAACAGAGTCTAGGCTTATTTTAAAAGATTTCTCACATACCAACTGGGTATATGTTTGAGTGAGTCCCTGGATAGTTTGGATTCACGATTGGAAGTGCTGGATAACGCTGCAATAGGGTTTTAGGTTTTTTAAGATTATTTGCGTTTAAAAATACAATTGAAACCGGTAATAACCGATTTGGTGCAGACGAAGTTGCACGGGTCAGCTAGTAAAGAATAAAATTATAAAGATAAAAGACAGCCCACAATTCATTCAGAAAAATAAACACTCGCGTATGTTGTGGTGCATTTCTATTGCTTTGTATTAGAGGAATCGAATAGCGTTTCAAGTTTTGTGAAATTACAACTTTAATATTTTAGTGACCCATCGACCTTCATTATAGAGACAACCCACCGTTCGTCTGTAGGCATAGCTTTATAGATAAAAATATGAGACTCTTTTATATTGATTAAGTTCCACTTAGGAATTCTGTTGAAGTAGAGGTGATAAAACAAGAAGTGATAGCAATAAATTCCTATCTGTACACGTAATTGGTCAATTATAAGCGTCGATCAAAAAACAGTGGAAACATCAGAAAATAGACGGCGGCCGACGACAACCCTTTCGTATGAAGAGCCCTTCATACTGGCCTCGCTTTGAGTGTTTCGCTTGTTTCAATTGTCATCAACTCTCGATTCATTCTGTTTGAACTTCACTGTAAGATAATTGGTGAAAAATATATATTAACCCCTCGGCTGATTTTCTAAGACTCGGATCTCAAAATGGCTGATCGTGCTCTTAAATATCTTGCCATTTTTTTATTAATTATAATTTTATGTTACACTAGCTATGCCTGCGACTCCGTCCGCGTGGAACCTAATGTAAAAATGTCCATTTACTTATCTATTTTTGTGCGTGGGTAATTCAAACAACATTGTTTAAATTAGAATTGTTTGCAATAAAAACAATTATAATTTTAACTACCCTACTATTATAAATGCACATGTTTGTTTGTTTCGCTTTCACGCCTTAAATTCCGTATCGACGATCATGAAAATTAGGGTACACAAGATATCTTTGTCTAAAAAAAATGTTGAAAACCGCGACCAAAACTGATCATCGATCAGTCATGTAATTTCTAACAATGTTTATTACAGAATAATAATATTCACCTCTAAGGATCACGATATCTCAGTATGTCTATCTTGCTCACTTTTGACTAGAATTCTCATAGTGCGAATAGGTTCGTTGAATCCGTAATTTGTATTTCAGTGCTAATTTTTTTAATATGGTGGTATGCTTTTTTGGTTATATATTGTTCGTATAATCTTAATATATATATTTCTTGTGTGCGTGTGTATGTGACTGAACTCCTCCTAAACGACTGGACCGATTTTGATGAAATTTTTTGTGCGTGTTCGAGGTCGAATGGTTTAGATTCACAATTGGACCCGGTAGGTGGCGCTGCGGTTGACTTTTGGGATTTCTATTTTTTATTATCAAGGCAAGACGACGTCCGCCAGGTCCGCTAGTTTTAGTATAATTTTAGGTTGCAGGATTTTTTTCTCTATTTTATCTAGAGGAACTATTATCATTTCTGATATGTCACTCCCATCGTACCTTATTTACATACAACTAAACCTCTTAAATCTAAAACATAAATTTACTACTTACTAAACTTAAACTATACATCCTTTTGGAACAGTCTGGTGTCAATTCTGTCAGACTGTTGTGATAAACTCTCACACATTCTCGATATTGATGTTATATTCTCTAAAAAAGCACATATTCTGAATTTGTTTTGTTTGCATTCTATCAAAAAATGATGGATGTCGTCAACGTTACCCCACTCGTTGCAAACTGGTTTATTTATAATTTTCATTAAAAAAAAAACGATTTTCCTGATGGAAGGTGTCCAGAGCGTAACATAAAATTAGAAATAAGTAAAGTAGGTTGTAAGACATATTGCTTATTGTATCGCGATCACTATAGACTAAGCGTAACACTATCCCGGATTAAGCAGTATAAATCTTATTAGCAGTGGCGTCATGTGGCTTTGTAAATATGGTACCGAGAAAACTGCAAGCCAGCATAACACTAACTATTATGTACTCTTACTATACTGCTTCTATTATTCTAATCTCTTCTCTCTTTAATGTAGCGTTATCCCAATTTGATTTTTTTTTCTTCTTTTTTAAGTACCTATCAGGGTACAATTAAAAAACATCTTAATCTTAATGGAGTCTTTGTTGTAATACTAATTACCAAATAAAAATATACGAGCGGCGCTATTGGTTCCGATTGTGGTGTAGTCGGCAAAAATTTTTTTTTTTCTTTTTCCAAGTTATTATTTTTAACCGTAACACTACTGCTTTCTAGATCAAAGTTACCCTATGATCTTGTCTGCGCACAGGAAAACGTGTATGTAAAATTTCATGGCTCGTTACAATCGTTTTTAGTGGATGCATAGAGTGGAGTAAATTTCAGACATCACCGACGTTCACATATTGATCCACTCTATGATAGGTTTTTTGACACCAAAACCCGTTTGACATGGTGTTTAAACTTAGAGTCCGGCAAATTGGTAATATATTTTGGGACTTTGTGGTAAAACCTAACACTATCACCTAAATAACTATTACTGGTTTTATCGAGTCTGAAACGGGGATGACCAGTTTGTTACAGATTTTAGTATTTAGACTTAGTATCTATAACTCATTACTAATTCGTAATCTACGTAACAAGGAATATTTATTTCAATATTTAAAAAAAGTCGAGTGAGTCATAAGCCGACAAAAGTGGAAACTTAAAACAATAAAATAACTATGCTTTCTTTCGAATTTTGGTAGTACGGTGAAGCTGTTAAGACCTTGCTTGGTCAATAGCGTAGTCATTTCGAAAAAAAAAACAAAACTTTCGAATTTTAAATTTGTTTTTTTAAATATAGTTTGTTTAAATATAGTGTGAGTTCTTTAAATTTCATAATTTTTGTATTGAAATTATTAACATTGGTTATGATGGATGGATGGTTTTCACATCTATTGACACTCGGAACAATAATTATATACATTTTTAATAAAGTTTATTAAGTAATCAAAGATATGATGAGCTGGAAAATATCAATATTACTTGTCTGATGCAAGCCGCGCAAGTGCAATACGGTCGGTCACGCTCACTAGCATGTTGCTGATGCGAAGTCATAAGTATATGTCCTGCGAAAAATAAATGCGCCTAAATAAATTTCACTACAAAAATATTACGACAGATTTGTTTTGCGCACCATACTAATTTAGATTAGCTTGCTTCCCATTTTGGGAATTTTTTTTCTTGCAAATGCCAAACGTTCGGTCCCCCCGGACCTACTTACGGGCCCACCTCCGGAAAAGTAATACCATGAAATGGTTTCTTTCCAATCACTTTTAATTTCACTCGTCATTCCCAATGTTTTTGTTTTGCCCGCTTTTATAATAAGCCCTTATCTTTATCTTCTATACATATAATAAGAATGTAAATGTAACGTGTCTGTACTTTTCAGATTTTTATAAAGTAATGTTGCAGGTGTCTAGGTATAAGTAATAATAATAATAATACATTTCAATCAATTTTAGTAATATCTATCTGTCTGTTTGTGCATCGCTGCTACAATACTGCGTTCATGATAAAACTTTTTCAAGAATCATAGGGCATATCTTCGAGTAATATTTAGTTTTAGTTTTGTTAAAATCGGTTCGTTCTATCAAAAGTTATTGTACTTTTAATGATAACGCGACTTAAGTTCGAGAGAAAAGTAGATGAGTAAATGAGTTTAATATATTCAGATGTCTTTTGTTAGTCACTATTTTGTACATCAGGTTCCACGTGAACGAAATGGAAGGCACAGCTAGTTATAAATATAAGCGAAGAGTACTAAGACGAAACATTTATAAGCTTAACTTAATAAAAAAAAATAGAAATCGTGGTAGTTTCTTCTCGGTAAACATTTAATAACATAAAATCGAAATGCGCACACTTGACCCGCGTTCTGGGTGACTGTGCGCACCTGTATGGGGTAAGTATACGCACAGCTTAAGTAAGCGCACCGCTTGTCACAATGACAATAAATACATTAATTGAATAGAAATACCTGTACTTTATTATCACACAGTTTAGAAAATAATCTTTTTTAGTTATTTACACTTTTGATATCACTTAATATTTAATTTTAATAGTAACGATTGATTATAGTAGTGGTTAAAAATATTGAATATTGCATATGTTCGACAAATTTACTTTAGATCAATCAACATAATCAATTAGAACTTATACCATCAAAAACATAAATGTGAAATAAGAGCCAAGTTCAATATTATGATATATGTCTTGGTTGTTGACTTTAACAACGATCGAAGTGAGATCTAAATCAGTGCCAAGTTCAATGGTCAGTCCCGTAGTTTATTTATAACAAAACATAAAGTATGTTATAACAACTTAAAATATCATTTCTGCTTATAGCTTGGGATAATATTGAAGCCCAAGGTCTGACATGGCTAGTTCGAACATATCTACATATATAACATACATATATGAACGTAAATTTTTTTCTTTGTATTCACTCAAATCCCTATCTGGGTGCCAAATTTCAACTTTCTAGGTCATCTGGAACTGGGTTAGAATTTTTGTTACATAGGTCAGTCAGTGATAAAAATGACGATTTTTGGACGTTAATATTTAAATAACTGCTTGATGTGTGTTTACAAAATTTAGAGCACATATATATCTCGCAAGTCTCAATACATAAGCCGAATTTGACATGGTTATGTAAAATAGTTTTTGAGATATGAGGGGGTGAAAAACGGCTCCAAATGGTTCGTGTAATATTACATATGGCAGCGCGCGCTCGCCATTCTATCAGCTTAAACTTGGCTTGACACGCTATCACATGTCTAGGTGTAATAGGAACCATGCCATTAAAAGATGTCTTATAAAACGTTTGAATTTGATATTGTTAACCTATTGCCGGATCAAAACAACATATGGTCTCCTTGAGTAATTTTCTAGAACCTGTGTGAAACAAATACATTTCCAAGAAGTAAGCTGTAATTCAATTATGTAAACTCCATATCAACTTGGAGAAGAATGACAAAATGATACAAAAAAGGGAATAGCGAACAATCAAAAAAAGAAAATGGTGAATGGAACCAACGGAAAATCCCCAAAAACTTAATGATGACGCACCGGTGAAACAATTCGGCACGTGACCATTGAAAAGGCACTGAAAAATGAACAGAACCGTTCGCCGGAAAGCCTTCAAAATAATGGGAAATTGTGAAAAGAATAGCCGAGACAAAGGGCAATTGAAGGCAGAAATAATGGAGAACAAACAATTAACACACGACATAACTCGCCGCTGCCATAATTATCCAAGAGCTTATAGTCATGCAAGCGTCTTCATCATCATGCGCCTATAAGAGACCCACTGCAGAGCCATAGGCCTCTTGGGGAATGAAGGTATGAGCATAATCACCATGATAGCGCACGGCATATTGGGGATTGCAATACTCTGAAAAATCCACAGTTTTATGTTTTCTCATATACGGCAATACTACAAGTACATTTCTCAGGCTCAGGCTTGCCCACGATATTTTCCTTCATGGTCAGCCGATAATATTACCGATTTAAATTGGTACAAGTACACATACGCGAATTTCTAAAAATACGTCGACACATGCCCTTTTTGGAACCTGAGGATATCGAACGTAATGTGGTTCAAAGAATGTTATACAAATATTTCATCAAATCATCTTATTTCAGTCGCTTTTCAGTGATAATATAAATCAGTTATGTATGAAAATAATCTCCGGGCTCTCGGACAAATTATGAAACTTCGAGAAAAACTCGACGTATTGTTTCTCGTTTACTTTCACCCTTGAAACATAAAGGGTTGCGAAGCCCCGTGTAAGACAAAAAATTCAACTCGAATGGAAAGTGGAAAGAGAGGTTTTTGTTTTGTCCATTATTTTAAAAAAAAACCTTTTTTTATTCATTTCATTTTCTTGCATATCTTAAATGTCTTTTGATTGGCTCGCTTTCATCGAGACGTGCAACTTTTTAAGACTTTTTAAGTTTTCAAGCCTTTTTATTATTATTTTATCTGTGATTTTTTTGTTTGCATCTTATAGCATTACTAGGGCTGCCGCTACGCACTTAACTTATTTTATAAATCTTACTTTTACTATAACTTGACATACTTCTAAAATACGATATTCTGTATTATATAACAATTCTTTTATTTTTATTTTTTGTTAGCCACTTATTTTAATGGTTTTTACCACCATAATTAGTTAAACAATCGGATTACCGTTCTATAGTTCTAATCGTATGTGAGAATAGCTTGCATATAAAGCACACATGGAGTGAAGTGAAACAAAAGCGTTTGAAGTATGTTTTTTACATTCACATCAAAATATACATTTTATAGTTCTTAGTAAAATGTTGCTAATTTTTAACTAAAGCATAATCGGACATAATAATGGGGTTATAAAAAAATAATTGACTCAATGACAGGGATATTATTGAATCAAGAAAATTAGTTGCCAATATACTCGTAAAGACAAAGAACCCATGTTATTTATGAAGCCATAAATAGCATGAGCAATCCGTGACAAACTTTTCGCAAGAGCGAAGTAAGTTACTTATCTATACTAATATTATAAAGAGGTAAAGTTTGTGAGTTTGTGACGTTGTAGGGAGTAATCTCAGGAACTACTGGTCCGATTTGAATTTTTTTTCAGTGATATATAGCTCATTTATCGAGGAAGGTTATAGGCTATATACCTGCACGCGAAGACCAATAGGAGTGGATCACCAATGAAGAATGTTTCAAAATCGGGTTATTTTTCCTCTTGATAGCCTCCGCTTCGTGTTAGCGTTAGCCCAAAGTAACTATTCCACGCGAACGAAGTCGCGGGCATAGGCTAGTATGTTATATGTACGTATTTCAATTTCAATACCTAAGAGCTTCTAAATGATAACTTCAGATTAGATATATACTACTACCCATAATAGGAAGTAAAATGTACACTCGTATTTTTTATACTTTGTAAGTTTTAGGCATTTGATCATTTTGATTACGATCTCCTCTGATGTTGAATAAAGATGCGATTTAAGATGGTAAGCACGCTAAGCCTAGTCTATGATTAGTTCTCAAGTGCTGTTGCCAGAACATACTAACAGGTACGTGGCGATAGATTTTCAATTAGAGGATGGTAGCTAGTCAATTTGGCTTAGAAAAAAACACCATTGTATGAGAAAAGTTGCGACTCAAGGATACAAACTTACCTCGATGTATCTGAACATGCTATCAACTTATCCCTCATCGTTTTACATGAAATACATAAGCAGAGCTATCGTTACGTCACCAAAGTGTAACCAAGCTTACCAACGCAGTCTACATTTGCCGCTTTAATTGGCCAAACATACAATAGAAGATAATATGTCTAAAAAACAAATTCTTAATAAAGTCTTTTCAAATTAAATGGAACTAACATGAACAGTATGTATGATAGAAAAAGAAGACCATTATATTTTCCTTGTCCCACTATAAAAGTTATCATGATTTCAAAAAAAGAACCATCGAATCCAAAATGGCGTGTTAACTTTTAATATCACCTTGTAAACAGTAAAGACACTGGCCATCTCATTCGTGACTAACAATTTTAGTTAAAACAAAGTTATATTTACATCTAAGCAACGTCAAATTTCCAAAATTGGTACTTATTTCTGAATACTTACAAACTAAATTTAGACTTTTAATATTAAAGACGATAGTAAACATAAGTTGGTAGATTAATGCGATACGATCTAGCACGTAACTTAAAGCCCGATGCGAGATAAAAAAATGCTTGTATAGGGGATTTTTGGAAACGCCGCTCTCCGCCCATAATTGGCCCAAAAGTTTATCTTTTCATGGAAGTTATGGTCATTTGTGGCGTATGGTCCCGGTAGCGAATGCTTACGTGTTCTGCCCCTTTGAGTTATGGGTTCGTGACATCGACTATAATGTTATTATGAGAATCGAGTAATTAGATTTTATAAATATGATAGCCGCTTTTGAATTATGTGACCCTGGTATTGTTATATAAGTTCTTAAATGGTGTACTATGGTTTATTTTACACTAGCTGATGCCCGTGACTTTCTTGATGAAATTAAAGGTAATCATAAGCTACAACTTTTTTATGAGATATAATTTCAAGATTCACTTTTAACCATATACTATAAGATATTTGGAATATAAAAGCCACTAATGAATGGGAAGAAGTACTGTAATATGAAATTGCTGGTAGCCTATTCCAAGATATTAATTAGGTAATTAGAAGTAAGAAAGGCATAATGTCTGGACAATGTTAACGAATTTCTACAAACGTTTGATGCAAAATCAATGAAGACTTATTATGAATGCAACACAATCTACAGTAGAGGTTATGGATTGTAATTAATCTGTTCTCTGTTGAGTTCAAAATCGTTTTAATTTATGCTCTCTATTATATTCCATGATTTTTCATTTAGGCACTAGACCCTATTTTTTGTAACTTTGATGGTATATATCGCGATTAGTTATTGTGTAAAATCAAAATAAATTCCAAATAACAAAATAGAAACTGAATATAGAATTGCGTTAAACTTTTCTGTATACATTTCAGTAAGGTAATCATCATCAGGACTCATCACTTTTTATGACTTCTCTTCACCGAGATGAACATACTAGAACGTAAAATTCAACATTATTTTAATTATAGCTGGGCGAAATCATACCACGGTGTCTGATGGGTAAGCACGTAGCTATAAGAGATTTATTACTATTATAATATACATGTAATCTATTGACAGTCACCGCTATCAGGTTCAAATATTTCAACATATTATGTTATAGAAAGGAGGTAATGTAACTGTCGGGAGTCGGTTCTACAGCTTCTCAGTACAGCAAAGGTTATTAGATATGAAGTCACGCAGTTCACAAAACTAAATACTACTATTGAAAGAATTAAAAATGAAGTAAAAAAATTACACTCTGCAGTTAACAAATTCAATGGACTTAAATTTCCCAAAACAAAAATTTGCAAAATTACTCTTAACACAAAATACATCGTTTTTCCCAAATACAGAGCAATCAGTTTTTAATCTACTCCAATCAGTTAAGATGCATAACAGACAGTATGACGCGTTAAAAATCCTCATATTTTTACACGTCGACGACCGCCTGACTCAGTGCGTCCACTTCGAAGCCCATAACTTCTTTATTTATGTCTCACTCGAGGCTCCCGTCTCTCGGCTTGTGTTTCACTGTTTTGTTTATGACTTCAATTCAATTGTTGATGCATCGGTTATAGCGTTACCATGTTTATTTGTTTATTGTACTCTATCCTCTTGTATCTCAATGGTAACTAAAATCAGACAGTGTTTTAAAAATAGGGCATTAGTGTATTATGATTTGATCCAAAAATTATAATAATAAATTTTATGTCTAAACATAACGTAACGTAACGTTTTTCTTTAACACAGTGATCATAAATGGAAATCACTATGACAATATCATTGAAATGATTATATTACTTTAATTATCCTTGGTTCAATGAGAAAATTATGCATTTTGATTATTTATGAAAGTATGCATCAAAATGTTTACTTACGATTTGTATTTACTTCAAATTTTCTTTCATGTTGATTATTCATATAAATAAATGTTATTGTAAGTATATAATTAAACTCGGTCTTAGAATAAATAATCAAATCATCGTTTAGATTATTAATAGCCGGTTCACCAAGTTCTGCAATACCATCTCTTGGATTATGGCGTATATTCTACTTCTACATAACTGATTATAATTGATGTTATAGCTATGTGCTACTTTTTGGTGATATTAGCTACGAAAAATAGATGTACCTACATTACATTGTGATTCGTATTATGCAGATGGTTTTTTCTATGATCCGAAGACTTAAGTCTGTCTCCATGAAGTCATAATTTTGAATATAATAAATGACACTTTAGATAATCAAATCTAGGAGTTAATTCACGAACTTTATATATGTAAAGTTTTACACAGCACATATTTGTATTGTACAACCAATAGTTATTATTAATATCTCAGTTTAAACGTAGAAGAGAATTAAAAACATAATTCTACAGGTAAAATACAATTTTTAGCGTAAGAGTTTACATAATTTTGAATAATTAAAAAAACATTAATTTTGATAACCACAAGAGTGACATGGCATAAGGATACAGTAACACATACGTATTTGCTATTTTAGATACCATATTATAGAAGCGTATTGTTAAAGACTAAACAGAAATTTGCTAATTACTTCAAAAGAAGTACAAACGAATTTGAAAAAATATATTTTTTATAACATAAGAGGCAAACGAACAAGTGGATCACCTGAAGTTAAATGTTTACCGCCGTCCATAGACACTAGCAATAACAAGGGAGTCGCAAGTGCGTTGCTAGCCTTTGTTTTGGGGGATGGAAGAGAAGGAGAGGAGAGAGGAGTGGAGAAGGAGAGGTGGGTCTCCGACGCTGTCACTGACCGAACGAATCGCAACAATGCAATCACTGTTCCTTCACGTCGGTGTTCTGTGAGAGGGTGGAACTACCCCGAACGAGCCGACCCATTCATGTTGAAACAGTGATAGCTTCAGCGTGGCTCTACCACCTACAAAATATTCATATATTTTTATAATATTCATGTAATAACTTTTTACTAGGTATATAAAGCTAAATACGTGTTGGTTAAAATTCAAAAGGTTATCTTTAAAGAGACGGTGGACTTTTATCTTTCAGATAGATATCGTAGGAGTTACGTTGCTAGCGTACGCGCATATGAAACCGCAAAGCGTAAAGGAAAGCATGACATCTCAAACTTACGACTATTTCGATATGCATACAGAAATCTTTGTAACGATATAAGGGATGTTGTAAGTATTGTGATAGTAGCCTTTATGTGGTACCGAGACCTTGTTTAGACTTAAATTATTATTTATTTTTTATTGGAGCATGATAAAACTACCGAAATATACCTACCTATGTACATTGTATTGGCTGTCGAAGCTGAATAAACAATGGTTGATCCTGAAATACGATAGACTAAGAGTGGGGCACTGTGACAGGCTTATTACATATACATGATGGTACCGCTTCAGTTAGGTACACACATTCTACCATACCGAATATAAGTAGATTGATCCTGAAACGTGACACAGCTAGGTTGTTATACTAGTAGTACAGTTAGTATATGGTAGTCACATTCCAATCAGACACGAGCTATAATTCTCACAAAAAAGATATCTCTTATTTAATGAAATTGCAATGTACACTAACTCCTCTTAATGTCAAATGGTTACTGTAGCCTAAGCTCCAAGTATTACCAAGCCCGTCATAATAGGCTATTGATTTCAAAGATCGAGTTTTAATACCTCATATACACGTACGTAGATTGAAAAAGAAAGAAGTAGTAAAGCCTATACTTTGAATAGTAGGACCTTTTTACTACTCGTGTTTCTCACCATGCGTCTATACCTATATGTGCGTGCAGCTGCACTCAAGAGCCAGATCTCCCCTTTAAATCTGCAGTGTTACTATCTTAAGCACTGTCGCTGAAACTGGGTGGTTGCCATACTATTTTGGTATATTTTTCCAAGGCCTTAAGAGGAAACTTATGGGGACAAGGATTATTCGGATTTCCATGGCGAAAAAAATGAAGCAAGAAATTCAGGAGGTTCCATTAAAAATATATTTTGGGTTATACTGTGTTAGAATCGAGGGAAACACACGATAGGCCTGTGATAAAGAAGATCCTACGCAACTTGTTAACATAAATTGTGACTGTGGTGGATGTTTTAACGAGAAATAATTAAATTTCAATGCCATTGACAGTTAAAATAATATATTCGCAAATAAAATACGAACCTAGCAGAGTCTAGAGACCGCGACATGTTCTTTACAACACAAATCCAGCGTGTTATCCGATGCGGCATCGCGCTTGTCATACCGAGCGAAATATAATGCGCCAGCGCATAATCTTGCCCAACGCTTATTGGTATGCATTTAGTGGGAGCCATAACTTTCTAGTATTAATTTCTCAATCGCAAAGGTCCATCCAGCTACAAGTGTATATTTGTATTTTCTAATATATTTGGTTTCGTGTGTAGAGTTTATACGCATAGCATCTTAAGTATTTTAAAATCTTCTCGAAACGATGATCACTCACTCACTCACTTTTAAAGAGAAAATCGCAATAATAGAAGCCTCATTTGTTTCACTTGCTACATTAAAATTAAAAATCCTTTATAGGAATGACTTGGATACACTAATACAGTTCAAGACTAAGTGCGTGCTTTCAAATACGAGTACGGACAGAAGTACTTGTTACATACCCTACAAGCATTTGTAAAGACTCGCCGCATATGTTGTTTCATGACCTTGCAAAAACTATTCAAAAATAGTCTGGTTTAGGAATTAGAAACTACTTCAGTTGCTGATATTTTTATACTTATATTCATAAAATATATTAATTGCTTACTAATTTTAAAGCGTAATAGTTATAGCCAATTATAATTTTATCAAAATATTTTATTGTCTCCGAATATATTTTAAAATCTACAGTACCCAGCATTTGATTTAGCACGTCGGGTAAAAGAGTGAGACGTCCAGCTCAGGTCGGCTTGTTCCAGTTTTGTTAAGCGTTCTACTCTATCGCACAGCGCAATGACTGCTATAGACAGAAATAACGCTATACAAAACGGAACTTTGACGACTATCTCGTTCTTCTTTTCGGCAAGCCAAATTGAATTACATTTTATCTCCTGGACATTAATTTGTAGGGAATACATAACACTTATTATTACTATACTGTAAGCTGACGGTCGTAAGCCTGGTAACGTAGAAAGACCAAATATCACTTCTCTTAATGCACAGTGCACATATTCTATTGAAATAAAATCTACATGATTATATATGGTCACCTAGATTTAGAGACACCTTATCCGCTTATATATTTCGAAGTATTTTATGATCTGATTATATTGGATATTTGTCGATAGCCGGTACTTTGAAGTCCGGGGTATTAAGATTGCGGGTGTCACATCCCTATTCCCTTAGTACTTAGTCACATAGCTAAGTATGATTTTAAGACGAGGCGATTGTGGTAGCTGATTAATTGATTTTCCTACATCATTTTCGAGTTTTACATCGCTGTAACCTCAGGCTAATTTTACAGGTCTACATTTAAGAATTAAGCACCATTAAACTCGCCTTTGGTGCAAGTTGTTCATAAAGTAGTGTAGATAAATGCAGGTTCATATCCCGACATGTACCAACGAATTTTTCGAAATTCGCGTACATCTACTAATTTAAATTGGTAACACTATCGGCTGACGGTGAAGGAAAACATCGTGAGGAAACCTGAACTTGAGAAATGTTCTTATAAGTACTACTATGTGGGAAAACATAGTACTGGAATTCTTAGAGTTTGAAATCGCGAATTCGTCATGAGCTGGCGTGGTAATAATGCCCATACTATTCTTCTGGAAGAGGCCTATGGTCATGCAGTGGGTCCCTTACAGACTGATGGTGATGATGATATCTTAAATACTTGAAACATAAAATCACTATAAAGAAACGAATGTAAAATTGATACGTCTGTAATAGGAGACAATTCGCGGCAAAGTTTCGACAGGTGCGTGCGAGTGAGACGGTGGATATATTAGCATTCTGTCGGCAATCGCAACCCGATACTGAGCCGGGTCAGTGCTTTATGATTTGAGAGATTTTTATTTCAGTGTCAAAGTCGCCGCTGCGTGCGCACTTATAGACATATGGGTCTCACAGATATACCGACCGCATTGAATTATTTTTTAAGTTACTGTGGTTTCAAATGTATAATGTATGAACGCAGAAGATTTTAGTAAATGATTATGGTTAATATAAGTACATGTAACAGTCTTGAAAGACAGCTTCTAAATTTATTTATTATTTTATTTACATTTTAGCTTCTCAACTTTTATGCCATATCGAGACTTATAACTAGTTAATTATGATTTCAAACACTTACTTATATAATAATAATCGATACTGTTATAGTATTTTTTATAGAAGATTAGTGACCCGCCCCAGCTTTGCATAAGTGCGATGTACTTATGTGGCGACATAAGTGTCTAATTAGTTTTTAGTAGTCAGCGATTTAGATCCTTTCTCTGCCGTTTTGATATTTACAGTTTTTGATTTGTTATTTTCGTATCATATTTTTAGAACTTAAAAACGAAAGAGAATCAAAAAAAAAAAAAAAAGGGGAAAGGGAGGAAAAAAGTAAATGTGATCGTTTCAAATTTCGTATTAACTGTACTGCGAATAACAATATTTAAATTTCAGAATTTGTTTATTGAAATTATTAACATTAGTGTGGTTTTCATATCTATCGGCGCTCGGAGCAATAATTATATACATTTTTATAAAGTCTATTAAACAATAAAATTTATGATAAGCTGCAAAATATCAATATTACATATATACAGGCCCCTATACTACGCGTCGCTAGTCTATCGCAAGCCGTGTAACCGCAATACGGCTGGTCATGCTTACGTAGCGTACATGACGCGAAATTATAAATTTATCTCCTCTCACTTGAAAAGTATTTAATTGAATAAGGATTACAGTATGTTTGTCGAAATAACAACTATCCTTTCGAAATAGATATATACCATAATAGACTTACCTGTGCTTATTTTTCAAATGCACGATACTGTAGTAAATTATTTTTATATATCACATAACATTTAAGTAACTGACGCTATTAATGCAATTATTTTAAATTATGTCTTTACTAGAATACACCGAGTTTTTTCTACTTTATATAAACCCAATACACGTTTTTGACTTTATCAATCCAACTTAATATTCAAATATTAAGTAAGTAGTAAAGCGAGGCGGGATGGCATGTAATTTGCTTATTTTGATGACATAAAGGTGAGGGGTCTATTGTAGCTCTGATATGTGAAGCGCGCGGTCTTATCCACTGCGCTACCATCGCCTTAGTAGCGAACTACTATAAGTTAATTCCTCTGTAGGCTATAAATTCTTTATTTCTATACTTTTTAGTTGCTGAATCCATAGTGAAACCAGAACAGATCAAAAAAATGAGTGCGTGTCTCCGTCACACGCGATTGAAGTAAAACTTTTTAAATATTCTTGATTTTGTCAATAAATAGTTTAGAAGACAACCAATCAAAAATTATTGAAAAAAAAAAAATCATATAATAGAATTAATTATGTATAATAATTTCAGCGCGCGACCGTGCTGCCATCTGGTTTCAATGCAAATAAGTAACAAATTAAATCAAAGCTTCATTATCCGTTGTGCTGTGATCTACAGCTATCAGCTAATTCGGAACTTAAATAGCACAGGAAATATTATTAGCAACTCTTTGTTATAAAGTAAATAAAATATGTTTAGAAAAGTACGAACAGATTAGTATGATACGTAACGAATTAAATTAATTATGATTTAATAGAAGTTTTGGTTATTATCTAACCGGATGGTACAGAAACGTAACGCCATATTGCTGTAACAGACTTCCGTTGCATTGTCGTCCAGTTACCTCCTAGTCGCGCCTAATGTACGTAAGCATTGGAGGGGGTGGGAGTAAGAGCATTGCTGACTATTGTTGACCGCGGGGAGGGGGGTATAGATTTAACGCGGCTAAAGTCTCGAGTATTTGCTAGTATGGAGTGAACAAAATAGAAACGTCTAAATATTCATAGCTCTATGTGTATACGTATTCATACTAAACATGCGTTGTTAAATATTATTTATATTGTTTAGTCAAGTACAAATTAAGACACGGGACTGGACGGAGGCGCGCTGCGAGCTCACTTTATTGTTTCTGTAGTCGAGAGCGATACTTTATCGGCGGATAACTTACAATAACATAGGGAGACAATATTTATTGAGTGTACAATTGATTGTATTGATATGTTTTTGTGTAGAGTTAATAATATTGTGAGGCTGCGTTTTGAAATCAATAATTTAATTTAGCGGCGAGTTTTATTCAAAGTATTCTATCATATAATTTTTATCTGATATTATTTATAAGTTTTGTATCAGAATATTAATATTAGGCCAACTGCCTTTTTTTTGGTTATCTTACCTTTTAGGGAGAAGATATAATTACCCCTACACCTATCACATATTGGTAATTTAAAACGAAAGAAAATTAACAATTCTGTATTTTCTCACTTCCATTTAGTGTACAATAAAAAACATTAAACTAGCGATCCGACATTGCGTAGCACGGGAGCGATGTACTATATGACGTAATAAGTATCCAAATAATTTTAACACGTAATATTGTATTCATTTTTGACGTATATCTTTCAACATAGTAAGAGGAGCTACATAAATTAAACAACATTTTTTGTTGTACGTAATTTGAAATCTGACATATATTCTAAAGTATGCATTAAAATGATATGCTGTAAAGACAATTTGTAATATTTTTTTATATCATAGGATGCAAACGATCAGGTGGGTCACCTGATGTTAAGCGATCACCACCGTCCATAGACACTTGCATCACCGGGGGAGTCGCAAGTGCGTTGCCATCTTGTGTTTGGGGGGAGGGGAGGAAGGGAAGGGGGAAGGGTAGAAGAGACGGTCCTCCGGCGCTCTCGCTGACCGAACGAAACGCAATAATGCAAGCACTGTTAATTCACGTCGGTGTTTCTGTGGGTCGGATAATACTACCCTGGGCGAGCCAACCCATTCATGCTGAAACCAGTAATAGATTCAGCGTGGCTCTACCACCTGCTAAATGTCCAATCTTACTAATAAATTTAATTGTATAAAGATTTATATTATATTGGTCAAAATATATTCGCAAATATCACATTATTTTTTAATAGTACGTAAAAAATAACAACGTTACTGTGAGTTATTTTGGCCTATTATCCATATATAAGTACTATCGCAGATTGCTCAGTAGACTGGCAAAATATACAACTCCGTAGATCATTCTTTTAATATTTATGATAAGGCAATCAGTGTTGGCAGTATAAATTCGGGGAAAAAGTCCTTTTTACGACTAGATTACAATACACCGATTTCTCTTTACTTTCGATAAATATAATATGCATATAAATACTCAGGAAAAAATCTCAAAATGTTAATGTAAGTCGTATGAAAGGCCGTCGCGTAATTTACAAGAAGTAAGTAATCACACAGGCATACACGAAAAACGATTTTGGTTTACTTAATTTATAGATGAAGTATGTACATTTTTCCAGAATCTTCGCCATCATACTATAATATCAGTAATCAAATAAAATTTAAAAACATGCTAGAAACAGTCAACCGATATTATACCAATCTAAAAGCATAATCAGTCATAACTACTTAATTAAAAGTGACTCGAGTATTACTACTGTAATATTAATTATGATTCTCAAACAACGACAGTGGCACATAATTTGACATCGTTGTAATGTTTCGTGCCAACCACTGTCCGTTTTATGAGACGGTTTAATCATATCGTATTATAATTAGATATCTTTAGGGCGGCCATTTTGGATTACGTCCAACGCTGTGTAAATATGTCCTTGCATAGCATAATAGCAGCTTGTACATTTTGTGCAGAGCGAAATTATGGAAACTAATGTATATCGAATATATAATATTGACTACAAATTACTACTACCTACTATGTTGATCTGTTTTGAATTACTATTGGCTTGGTTATACTTAACCATTACAGGACTAAGGGAACCTTTTTTCCCAACTTAAAAATTGATGTTTATCTATCGAATTATGATATTATTTCAATTATTTATCGGGTAATAGCTGACCCGGCTACGTATTGCTGCTGCTCAGTCACGTTGAATTGAATAAAACACGTGCACCATAAAATAAACTGGACTTGAAAAAGGAATTCAAAATTAAACCGTGACGCCGTGACATCGTAACTTGACGCACATATTTTAATTTCGTTGTCCGAATATGATAAAATTGTTACAATTAAATACATGGATATGATTGTATGTAGTGAAATTACCATCAGATAACAAGTTTTAGAGAGACGAACTTCTTAAATTAAAGGGATGGAGAGAGAAAAGAAAAAAAAAAAAAAAAAGAAAAAAAGAAAAAAAAAGAAAAAGATTTAAATTAAAAAAAAAAAAAAAGAAAAAAAAAAAAAAAAAAAAAAAAAAAAAAAAAAAACTAAAAAAAAAAAAGAAAAAAAAAAAAAAAAAAAGAAAAAAAAAAAAAAAAAAAAAGAAAAAAAAAAAAAAAAAAAAAAAAAAAGGAAAAAAAAGAAAAAAAAAACCAAAAAGAAAAAAAAAAAAAAAAAAAAAAAAAAAAAAAAAAAAAAAAAAAAAAAAAGAAAAAAACAAAAAAAAAAAAAAAAAAAAAAAAAAAAAAAAAAAAAAAAAAAAAAAAAAAAAAAAAAAAAAAAAAATTGCTTTGAGTTTTCAAATTTGGATTTATTATATAATTGCTTAATCATATCATTCATTTATTTTGAATCAATTTTCAATAATGATTATGGTCGACTTTCGACCAGTGGGCGAACAAATTATTGCAGTTTTTCTTATACTAATAAGAAAAACTGCAATTATATAAAATAAGTGAACGAACTGTTTTACGTAGATTGTGGTTTCTGTTTGAATTATCTTGTTCTGAAACTATCAAAATATAAGCATTCTCAAATAAGTGATAACAATTTCTTTGTAATATAATCAATATTTTTATTTTTCTTATGTACTATTTTACCTATTTATGTATACTATTGTTATAAGTTTGTGAATGTCTTTGATTGATTCTGAAGATTGTTTTACAAATAAATATTATAATTGTGTGTTATAAAAGATTGTTGATTCCTATTCTAACTAGTATTCGCTCATGACATAGTCCGTATTTATCAACGATTTAAAACTTGATAACAATATAGCTTAGCGCCATCGAGTGTCAAGTTATCGTTCGGTAAGTTTGTCCAGGAAGTCGAGAATCTCTTTGTCAATTAATCCTGGATTGTAGTTCTCTTGGGTTTAAGCGTTATGAGTATGTGTCGAGTTAAAATGTCTTTATGACCGTCTGTATGTCTTTGATCGCATACCACCCAAGTAGGGAAATTCCTAGTTATAATTGAATGTTAATTTTGTTATACTAAATAATTTTGAAACAACATACAAATGGCATTCTTATTCTGTATTCACCTTGTTCTAGAACTTTCCACTTTAGAAGTGATTATAATTATTTTAGAGCACAGGAACCGTTTTCAACAATTGCATCCAATTATATGTTAAATGCAGTTGTATTGTAGACACATTGTGAGTCATTTCGAAATGACAAGGTTATTGGATAGTTTCCAACTGAACATATTAGGCTGATCGCATACTGCTTCTTGTGAAATTAAATATCATTGTAATTTATAATGTTTGGCGGGATCTTGGATAGTCATGTAGTGGATTTTATATTTTATTCATAATCTTGTGTTACTGTGTTATGGTGGCCGTCTTGTTAGAACTTTCCAGGGAGTTTTTGCGACAAGTCAGAATCCTAGCTCCGTGGTATTATTTTCCATTCACTTCACTTGTGCAACAGTGACCGAACTATATTACGTAAAATGCCACCAATTTACAAAATATAGAGTTAAACACAATTATGAATAAAGTTTAAAATCCATTACATAACAGCCACAAAAACACCCTCACAATTTATTTGTATAGATAATATTTTTCATCAACTGTGTTATCATGGTGCTCGATATTAAAATAAACACAATTGGTAGTATAATTAAAATAATATATTATTGTCACAGACTGATGATTTTATTGGGACATCGTAAGTACTTTTTTGTTACACTTAGATTAAAGTATCATTTTGCGGCATTATTATTGAGGACATAAAAGAATAAGTTAATTAACCTAAATAAGTCTGTATCTATAATAATGTCACATTATAATTGCATCGAATTTTTTTCGTATATTCAAAATTCTTTCGTATATTGCTGTAGAGTAGTATTTTAGGAAATTTGTCTGCTATACACAAAGTGTCACCACTTTTCACGTGGTGTACTTAGGAATATCTCGGTCTAGGTCCAGCCGGTCCAGTTACTGAGTAAAGTAAGATGTTTTTACCCGACGTTAATGCTATCGACATACTCTCTTCAGATTCTATGACTCCAAACTGCCGTGGCAGAAGACAGACACGATACTTTTCTATCTCGTTCTGTCGATGGCTTCACTTTCCACCTCACTTCAAGTAAGCCTAATCTTAGTAAGCTCTGCGAGCACAGATCTTCGCCAGGTCTGTGTAGTTCGACCACATCAGCGCTTACCCTGGGGATTCCAGTCCAATACCTGATTAGAGTTATGGCTGTTGACCGACATATATACTGTAGTGTTACGTCTCGGGGTCAGCTAGTGTATATCGAATTGCTGTTTTTTTGCAGGTCGGCATTACTACTACACATCGCTTTACATTTTTCATTTTCATTTTCACTTATCGATCTTGTTTCAGATTACAATTAGGCAATGAGTTGTCACTTTGTCGTGTCGTAAAAAATATTAAAACTAGAAGTTCACACAAGACAATAAAATCAGTAATGAGTGCAGATCATAAGAAGCAGTGTGATGTTACCTTTATACATAATGCGTTCTTAGTTTTATTAGTATTGTGAATAAATTGTTTTCGTCTCATTGTAGGTCAGTGAGGGTTTAATTAGATTAAGGCTCGAAGATCGCTTGCTACTAAAAATCGCACCATCTTGCGGCTTTAAGTCGCAATTTACTCTTTGCAAATACGTTAATCCAATATTACATCAAAACAATAAAACAAATACTCACTGAATTATGTAAAACTTTGTTACTTTGGAGGTTTTAATTTGTGACCACAATCTCACCTGAAGTGCTCCAAGATGCTAAACATGCAAAACTTAGAGAGGCTGTCATGACTACTCTGACCCATAGGTGCTTGATGACAGATTTGCAACTTATGGAAGGTAGCTAGCCAGACGAGCTTAGAAAAAAATCCTATGCTTTTATCATAATATATATCTCCACCGAAAGCTCCAACTTAGTCTCATGGATTTAAACCAGATGTTCGACAAGTTAACCACGGTACCATCGTCGCTACAAATGATTTTACACATTTTAACTGTTTCTATCCGAGTCAAGGTTTCGAACCATTACAAGTAAAATGAAATAAATAAATAGATACTATGAATAAAAGTTTGAATAAATCGCATACAAAAATTGTATCAAATAGTAAACATATACAGGGTTATTGGTAATTCGATGTATTTCCGTTAGGAGTTGATAAAGGCACTAGCTTTTGTTATAATTTTAACCCCCATATGCATTATGCAACAGTGAACCATTTTTGAGTTATCATGATTTTTACCTTTTTTTCAAAATAAGTAAACAATGCATCTAATCAAAAATATATATCAAAAAAAGAATCAATTTAAATCATATTATTTCTTCTGATTTATAAAACCGATTAAACACTGGTTATTAATCAATGTTAAAACAACAATTATAGGTCCAAATTTACAAATGCCTGACTAAAGCAGAAAAACGGTGCGGACCAGGAGTCTGCAGGAATAGAAATCATTTAACGACTTCATGACGCGTGTACAATTGTCTTTTCGAACTAAAAAAATCACTTTTAGCGATATCTTATGAACGCCGAAGAAGTTATAAATTAAATTATTTACTTCATTTCTATATAAAAATGTTATAATAATAAAGCATTTAATAATCGCAACCTTCATGTATTTCAATTAAAAATAAACGCAAATTTATAAACGACCTTAAATATCTTAAGTCTTTTGAGTGAATTCTTTGCAGGATTTATCGTTTAACAGAAATCATTTCTAAACGCTAACATTTGCTGGTGCCTATTATAAATTGGAACGGTATTTAGTAGATATTAATGTGCTTCGCTCTGATCCAAGTAACCTTCGCGGTTCGTACAAAAATCTCTTAGTTACGTATTAATTTTGCAATCGCTTGTAATTAAGATTTTTGAAGTGAAAGCGTTTTTAGGCGCGTTGAGCAGTATTTTTAGCAGGAGATAAATTTATAATTTCATGTCATCACATGCTATGTAAGCATGACCATCCGTTTTCGCTTGCACGGCTTGCGTCAGACTTACGACGCGTAGTATAGGGTATACGGTCGTGATCACTTAACATCAGGTGACCCACCCGTTCGTTTGCCTCCTATGACATAAAAAAGGTGTGAATACTGAGATGACATCAGAGAGGAGAGAGGGAAAAGGAAAAGATGTTGTACCGACCCTACTTAGGTGGGATAAGAGTAAGAAGAAGAAGATATTAGAACTGTGTAGTGATAAAAATATCATAAATTAGTTTTTCTTCATGTTTATGCGTTGCATTGTATTAATTCCAATTACAAGTGCCGAAGACTCGTAATATCCGATTCATGTTTCGGTATATTGTCCAAGTAGAATTTTATCATCACTGCTCACCCCCTATGTAAAAATGTATTGATAGTTAATGTAGATAATAATATGAATAGTTATCTATTTGAAAGTAAAAGCCTTGCCAAAATCTGTTCAAGCGTTACAGAGATTATCCTGAACAAATAAGAGACAAGTCAGTTTTAGTTTTATATAGTTAGACGAAGAATATTTATTAATTTGTAAAAAAAATACTTTCTTTGAGTATTCGGTATATAAAAAATGTATGAGTATTTGAATGGGAGATAATTTTCGACCAATCGGTAGAAACACCCACGTGCTTTGACAATACAAGACCGTGTACAACCACTGTTAAAATATATTTAATTTTTTTCATATCGTCTATATACATATAATAAGAATGTAAATCGAACGTGTCCGTACTTTTTAGATTTTTGTAAAAAAAATATTATTTCAGGTGCCTAGGAATAAGTAATAAAATACATTTCAATCATTTTTAGAAATGTCTGTCTGTCTGTTTGCATGAACATGAATCACTGCTAAAGTACTATGTTCATGATAAAAATCATAAAGCATATCTTTGAGTAACATTTAGTCTTTGTTTCATTAAAATCGGTTTGGTCTATTAAAAGTTATTGTAATTTTAATGACGTCATGACGTAAGTGCAAGAGAAAAGTAGATAGTAATTAGGCTTAGTACATTCAGATGACTTTGTTAGTCACTGTTTTGTACATCAGGTTCCACGCGGGCGAAGTAGCGGGCACAGCTAGTATAATAATATTCTCATACATAGCTAGTCCTAATAATTACAAACATAATAGAAAATGAATTATCGAAATAGGTCGAGTCGTTTTGGCCTGAGGCCCTTACATATATCATACATTTGACAATTGATTTTTATTTATATAGATTCCAACTTCTTTTTTATATATAATACTACTAGCGGCCCGGCCGACGTTGTCGCACCCTGATAATAAGAAAAATCTTGACAAAATATATACCTAAACTTTTCTCATGAATCGCTTTATCTACTGGTGAAAATCGCATGAAAATCCGTTAAGTAGTTTTAGAGTTTATCGCGAACAAACAGACGTGGCAGAGGACTTTGTTTTGTAATATGTGGTGACATATAATTTTACGAAGTACTTGCTTATTTAATCTATTTATTGAGCAGATACTATTTGCCTAAAAAGCTGATAACCTGAAATATTTAGATGCGATAATCAACTAGATTATCAAATAACTCAAATCGAAAAATCCATTAGATAAAAAATGAAAATGAAGCCATCGTTAAAACCTTATAGTGGTGCTACACGAGATTTATAAATCAAATAAAAAAAGTCAATCTGAACTTCCGTCGATAATAAAAATTCGAGAAAAAAAACTGCCTCACCGATCACAATACACTATAATAAATCATAATTAGGTGAGATGAAACCTTTCAACGGGTGCCGATCGGCGTCCATAATCCACGGCCCTCCATTCACGGAGCCACCACGGCCTTTAACTCTTCGAGACCATATTTTACTTGCACTGACAATGCATAGCTAAAATGGCGCATCTGGGATTCTATAGCATTTCGTTATAAATGTTTCACCTATTGTTTATGTCGTTATATTTTACCTAAATCTTTATGTATATAATTCTTTTGTACGTGTGTATGTGATGGAATTCCTTCTAGACGGCTGGACAGATTTTGATGAAATTTTTTCTGTGTGTTCAAGAATGCTTTAGGTTCACAATTGGATCTAGGGGTTGTAGTTGCAGTCGACTTTTAGGATTTCTTTTATTATTAAGGCAGGAGGACTACGTCCGCCGGGCCCACAAGACAGTATGTAATATGGAAATAGATGTTAATAGAGCTCCGACCGATCAACTCCCAGCGCTAGTAACGTTTCCAAGCCATTATAATTTGCAAACTTTCAAGTAACGAGCCTAGTCCTTTCTCAATGGCCACTGGTGGCGCACGGCGGTGATCACTTACCATCAGGTGACCCGTATGATCATTTGCCACAAATCGTATAAACAAAAAACACAAATGTAGGTATAAATATGTACGAACTATATCTATAACATCGAAATAACTGAAGGATAAGTACATGCCAATTTTAGATTCTTATTTTAATTGTGTTTTGTATCCAGACTTTTGACTGTATTATGTGAAACTTAAGGCTTCAGGGCTACGAAAAAGATTGACCACGACTGTATATTGGTGGCCGATAATGTCCGACACCATTTAACCGATTATAATGGAAGTTGTAGTAAGTTGTAAGTAGGTTGTAGTAAGTACAGTTAGTTGTAAATACAACTAGATAAGAATATTGAATACTGGCAGACGCTGTAGCACTAAGACTAGTGTTCCGCCAAGGAAATGTATATATTAATATATAGATATTAATGTCGTTTTATTATTTCATTGACTGAGCTCTGTCTAGCTTGGTTTGTTTAGCTGGTATCTTATATAATCATCGTTTTTTTTTAAATATTTTCAATGTTATTCTGTTCATTTCCAATAAAGTGTAATGAGAAGTGAATATTTTCATTTTTGCTGACTATTCCTCTTAATATTAGCTAAGCTAACTTGGAAAAAGTTTTTTTTTAATTCCTTGCTAATGAATGATAGGTAATATGAAACTACTTGGGTGATGGCTTAATAAAAAAAAATCAATTAATATTACTGATGATTGCAACGAGTTCGTATTATTTAGTCAGTAATATTCCTTGCAAGTTGACAGAAAAAGCATAACTATGGTACTGATGCGCCATTTTAGTCGTGTAAATGTTTGTATAGATATATTTTTGCTAAAATACGTTTGAGAATGACTGTACGTGGGAGGTGGATTCATTTGAAATTGATTCAAATTGTAATATTACTTATAATCTATATTATTATATTTTATTAGTAACTACTTAGATATTTCTAGTTAGCGTAATTTCAGAAAGCGACTTATTTTTAAATTACTATGTTTATTTTCCATCTTTTTGTTTTTCATAGCCCATTTGTAGAGTTCATACTAGCTTCTGCCCGCGATTTCGTCCGCGTGAAATAGTTACTTTGGGCTAACGCTAACAAGTAGCGGAAGCTCTCAAAAGGAAAAAAAACAGATTTTGAAACATTCTTCATTGGTGATCCGCTCATATTGATTTTAGCATGATGACATATAGCCTTATTCTATAAATGAGTTATCTAACACTGAAAGAATTGTTAAAATCATACCAGTAGTTCTTGAGATTAGCGCGTTCAAGCAAACAAACACTTCAGCTTCATAATATTAGTATAGTATAGATATGTAACATTACTTTAAGAGCGTTACGACTAGACTGCAGCAATTACCACATAATTTATAGCTTACAAAATACGATCACCAAACCGTGTAAGGAATTTTTTTTAATATTATACGCCTATAAAACGGCGATCCTCTATTGTTAAAATAATTACATGTATGTGAGTTTTAGAAACTCTTGATTTAGCGATAAATTTGTTTTAAATTCTTAATATGAAGCTTATGTTTATCAAATAAATATTCCATCGTATTAAAAAAATGGGAAGTAATAAAATTCAATCTTAAAGATTATAGTTCAATAACAATGAATGAATGAATATATTTATCTTATAACTAACTTTTGCCCGTGACTTCGTCCACCTGGAATAGTAACCGTTTACGCAGCGCGCACACAGCAGCTCTCAAAAAGAAAAAAAAAACGATTTTGAAACATTCTTCATTGGTGCTCCGCTCCTAGTCTTTGCGTGATGATATAAAACCTTCCTCGATAAATGAGCTATCAAACTCTGAAAGAATTTTTCAAAACGGACCTGTAGTTCTTGAGATTAGCGCGTTCAAGCAAACAAACTCGTCAGCTTTATTAGTACACATTAAGCTGTTATCCATTTTTCATATAATTGAATTCGAAACAGCAACTCTTTGGCCACGTCAAGCCGTCATTGGAATCGACAGATGCTGTGGGCTAATTGGCATATATTTTCCGACGGAGATTTATGCTGTTAGTTAAGCTGGATCTATAAATTATATGACAATAAATAAGACGGCGTATACTAAATCAATTGATGTACGGTCTGTCTGTATAATTGCGACGTTTGATTAATATATGTATATATCGGGGCGACAACAGAAGTAAAAGTATGATGTCACTATAATTAGGTCTATCATTAGAGTGTTTCATAATGATTTTTGTTATTTATTTTAAATGCACTTCTATTTAATTCTAATAGCAGGGATGTTGCAGATTGTAGACGTAAGGAGTGTGAAGTAATTTTTTTGAAGTGATAACTTCTACAGGCTTCTTTAGTCATGGTATGCTAGTAAGCGTGACCAGCCGTATTGCGCTTGCGCGGCTTACATCACACTATTAGACTAGCGACGCATAATATAGCGGTCTGTGTACGTGTAATATTGATATTTGGCATCATACGTTTGATAAACTTTATAAAAATGTATATAATTATCGCTCCGTGTGCAAATAGACATAAAAACCACAATAATATTAATAATTTCAATAAACAAATTCTAAAATTTAAATATTGTCTTTCATACTATAATAAATTTTCAAATTCAGAGGAGAATGCAGATATTTTGTTTTGAGCTTTCAGTTCTGTCGGCAGTTCTTACAACTGCCTCAACATTTTTATTAATAACACTAAAACTTGCCAATAGCTACGAAATAAAAAAATGAACAAACTTGGTTGACAAATAGAAGTGAAAAAAGTACAGAATTGTTTTATCTCCACAGGTTATATATTGAGACACGTATCGGTAATTCTGTGGTAGCGTAGTATAACAAAAAATAAGTTACACTGTGTCAATATTTAAAATTATGATTAATAGCTTTATCTGACGGTAGCGTAAAGTTTTTTACTCACGTCCGGCGGCCAGCTTTTTTTTTCGAAGCGTACATTTATCAATCCAAACTCATTATGATCAAAGAAATCGCGGCTTTAACTCTGACTTATATATTTTTTTTGCTATCAGCCAATGATTCGTTTAAATCGATTTATTCCCTAACTTTTGCTCGCGGCTTCGTTTTTCAATATAGTATTACCATTTTCCTTAGTTTGCGTTATTTATCACTAATATCAATTACTAATTATTAGATATCCTAACTAATATATTAACTGATAAAGTGAGTTTTTTCTTTGTTATGTTTTGTTATGTTGCAGACATGTTGTTAGAGAGACAGAAAAGAAAAAAAACTGTCGGCGAGATACAGATAAAATCTATTTTCAAATAAACGAAGTCGCGAGCAAAAGCTAGTAATCTATATGTCCCTATTTGTATGGAAGCTAGTTAATTTAGGCAATTACTTCACTACGTCAATTACTTTACTCAAAGTATGTTACCGTAACCGATGATGGGTTAATTGATAGCGTGTTCGGACACCGCATCGACGGACGTTGGTTCGAATCCTTGCAACTGAATCGGAGCGGGCGGTGAAAGAAAAAAAAACCGTGATGAACCCATAGCATGGTGTCAGGGTTTTTTATAAGTCCATCTGGCAACCTACCACTCTCAGTTGAAGATCAGTCGCCAAGGACCTGTTGGTGTATTCCAGCAGCTGTACTTGATAGCCAGCCCCCTCTAGATTTAGCGTGTCTACTATCTTAGACAAAGACCCTCACCCCCCCATCAGTGCTTACATAACCTTGAACGGTTTGTATAACGTTGATTTAAAAAATACCTAACGCACTTTGTTAAGTTTATTTGCTTAGCCGATGTGTTATAAATAAACCTATATCTATACTTAATATTATAAAGCTGAAGTGTTTGTTTGCTTGAACGACTACTGGTCCGATTTTAAAAATTATTTCAGTGTTAGATAGCTCATTTATCGAGGTTTTTTTATATATTATAGGAGGCAAGCGAACAGGTGCGACAACTGATGTTAAGTGAACACCACCGTCCATAGACACCTGCAACACCAGGGGAGTCCCAAGTGCTTTGCCAGCCTGTGTTGGGGGAGGGGGACAGAGGAGGTGGGCCTCCGGCGCTCTCACTGACTGAACGACACGCAACAATGCAAGCACTGTTACTTCACGTCGGTTTTCTGTAGGTCGGGTGGTACTACCCCGGGCGAGCCAACCCATCCTGAAACCAGTAATAGCTTCAGCGTGGTTCTACCACCTACACAGAGAGGTAGGCTATATTATATATTAGGGTGGAGTGAAAAAAACAATTTTTTTTTTTTCTTAGCCTGGGGGTCAAATTTATAGCTTATAAAAAACAAAAATTTTTGAAAAAAAAAAAAAATTTTACTCAACATCTTGAGCCAGCCCACTCATTTTTAAAATTAATTACGAGTAAAAATATTTGGTTGCAAAAAAAAATTTTTTTTTGTCTTTGAATCTCTTAAAACATCTAAGAACTGGCAATTATGATCATTTCCAACTCAAATTTTATTCTAGTGCCCTAAAGAGGAATGGTACTTTTTGGGATTTTTTTTTTTAATTAAAACAATAGTCACAAATTTTTTTTTTTAACTTGTGATTTTTAATTGGCATAAAAGAGGATACTCTGAAGTTTCTAGAACGCCTTCAAAAATTTTTTTTTTGCAACCAAATATTTTTACTCGTAATTAGTTTTAAAAATGAGTGGGCTGGCTGAAGATGTTGAGTAAAATTTTTTTTTTTTTTTTCAAAAATTTTTGTTTTTTATAAGCTACAAATTTGACCCCCAGGCTAAGAAAAAAAAAAAATTTGTTTTTTTCACTCCACCCTACTATATATCATCACGCTAAGATCAATAGGAGCGGAGCACCAATGAAGAATGTTAAAGTTAGCGTTAGCTGAAAGTAACTATTCGACGCGGACGAAGTTGCGGGCAGAAGCTAGTGCTATATATAAGTGAAATGGGATACTCATCGAACGCTGTTCGATTTTGAAGATTATCTATCAAATAGACAGTATCGGGTAACGTAGATCTTTCTCACTCAGAGTCACTAATATACAGCGTGATTGTTTTACGTCAACTTTAGTATTCGTTTGACAAAGTGTGAAATAAAGTTTTACTTCAATGAACTATAGCTTAGTATTCATAGGACGATATTATTCTGAATAATATCAATTCTGTAATAAATTTGGATGATGTGTTTGATAAAGGAAAATAGTATGACGAAACTGTTTATTTTTTATTATTTTCACCACTTTCAGTTTGAATTTTTTTTAAAGAAGATATGTTAGAGATTTATATAACAATCATGTTTAAGGATCCGACCGTCATTTTCATTGCTTTATCGTCTAAATATTTATATTTTCGGTTCTGTTACTACCTACTAGTTTCAGTTTTAACTTTGTCAAAGATACATCGATTATTTTATTTTCCTATATTAATGATTATGTTTGTCGTGTTTCATGAAATACTTTGTTCACGGGATCTTATGGCCTAGATGCATGAATTTTAGGTAATTTTTGAAGTGCCGTAAAAAAGATATTTTTAATATGTATTATTTATCAGATATTTATTAAAATTTCAAGAATACATGAAAAGAAAAAAGTGAGAAAAATTAAAACTCGAAAAATTATCGGTCTATAAAGTGGCGCGTCTCATAAAATTGTGTGCTACTCTGACCACTATTCAAAGTCTGTTAGAAATCTGAAAAAAAAAGATTATTTAATGTCGAATTCCGTAAAGTTACGCACTAAGTTTTTTTTTGACCTCACTATGCGATTGGTCTAGCCAGGCCTTTACGGCTGCATCGGACTACAACGCATTAATATTTTAAAATCACTCTGTATTTAGGAACTCGGTGGTAACACCTCAAACCGCGGTCCGTCGACTCAGTGCTAGAGATTATCACGATCTAGTAGGTGAGGCTAATCATTTTTATCTATACCCTGCGCAGGCGCAACAACATTGATCGATCGATATTGGACGTTGATATTTGTCTCTCGATCGTGTACGGTTTCGGTAATAGGTTCCATTGACCGTTATCTATCGATGAAAGTTTTATCTTCACGCCTGTTTGACACAGGCAGCGAGGTTGGCATAATGATTCCACTTTGTAGTACGTGCACAAGATTTGCACCTGCTAATTCCACTACCTCTGATTCATCTCAGGAGTACCAGACACAGCCAGACCAGAGCAGAGCTTGTGCAAGATTAGTCTGAGTACTACTTCCACTCTTTATCAGAGATACCACATGTTGGTCGAATAAAAACAACGGTTTAAATATATCAAACACTAGACGAGACACTAATTTTAATGAACTATCGTATTACGAAACTCGAGCTATTAAACCTAAGCCATATATTTTTCATCACCATCATCAGCCTATAAAATACCTACTACAGAGCCATAGGCTTCTTCTCAGAGGAAGGTATGAGCATAATCACCACGCCAGCCCACGACGTATTGGCGATTTCAAACTCTGAGAAATCCACAGTTCTATATTTTCCTACATACTGCAGTACTACAAGAAAGATTCTTAAGTTCAGGTTTCCGCACGATGTTTTCCGTCACCGTCAGCCGATAGTGTTACCAATTCAAATTAGTAAATGTACGCAATTTCTGGAAAAGTCGTTGGTACATGCCCGAGTTCGAACCTGCGGATACCGGGTTGATATTTCACTAGTCACGTCACTAGACATCGATGACTATGATTTTCTTATCTCTGAACATTAAATAGTAAAGTTTGAAGATTAAACTTAACAGAACTTAACAGAAACAGAGCACGCCTTTATTTCTTCACGTGGCATGACCGTTGCGCGTTGGCCTGATATGGCCTGCACATTCTAACATATATTTCGTCGATTCTTCGTTACGCTCCATTGCGATAGACATGTATTAATATCTTGACATATGTTTATGTCAAACAACAATGTAGTTCTGTCACCGGGGCATTCGATTCCACGCCATTTTCGGCGGCCATCACTTAAATAAAGCGTCAATGGATTTTTTATAGAAAAAAAATGAAGACGGAACGAATTGAACTTTAGCCAGCGGTTAATCGATCATAGATAAAATTTTTGATACTCTCCGTAATACCTTGATTAACATTTTTGAAGTGAAAACTTTTTTAGGCGCGTTGAATGGTATTTTTGGCAGGAGATAAATTTATAATTTCGCATCATGACATCCTACGTAAGCATGAACTGCCGTATTGCGCTTGCGCAGCTTGCGTCAGACTAGCGACGCGTAGTATAGGAGCCAGTGTACATGTAATATTGATATTTTGCAGCTCATCATATGTTTCATTGATTAATAGACTTTATAAAATTATATAATTATTGCTGCGAGTGCCAATAGATATGAATACCACACTAATGTTAATAATATCAATAAACAAATTCTGAAATTTAAACATTGTCATTCACACTATAATTAATATGAAAATTCAAAAGAGAACACATTTATTTCATTGTTTCGAGTTTTCACTACTGTCGGTACTGCCATTGTCAAGTAGGTAATATTACAAGTTTCCTATGATCATTTCAATAAACTAACAATGTCATCTTGTTAGAACTTTCCAGGTAGTTTTTGTGACAAGTTAGAATCCATGCTCCGTAATATTATTTCCCATCTCCTTTACCTGTGAACAATAACCGAACTATGTTACGTAAAACACCATCAATGTTACAAAATATGGAGTGAAATAACACAAGATAATGAATAAAATATAACATCCACTACATGACATTCCAAGATCTCGCCATAAACTTACCAGTAGCTTTTCATCCTTGAGTCATCAACTGATCTTCTTTTGTTTTTTTTTTTTAATAGCTATTAACAAACCAGTAGAAAGTTGGAAAAGCTTGTTCCTTACCATGGATAAGTCAAGGCTTTTATGGATAAATCTAACGTGCCAGTATTTTTAAGATTTTTGAGAAAAAAAAATCGTTGTGTATGTCTTGGAATAAGTAATAAAATACATTTCAATCGTTTTTAGAAATGTCTGTCTGTCTGTCGGTTTGTATCAACACGCATCACTGCTAAAATACCGCGTTCGCGATAAAACCTCATCTTGGAATAACATTTAGTTTTTGTTTCATTCAAATCGATTCACTCTATCAAAAGTTATTGTAATTTCAATGACGACGTGACTTAAGTACGAGAGAAAAGTTGATAAGTAAATGGACTTCGTCCATTCAGATGATTTTATCAGTCACTGTTTTTTTTTACATTAAGTTCCACGCGGACGGAGCCGGGGCACAACTAGTACTAACTAAAAGTATTTTTTTTTATTAATAAAGATCAAATTTCGATCACTGGACGTGCAGTGGTATATAGGGTCATCAAATTGACATAGTAATTTTTATATAGGTATCTATTCAGTATATTGTCGTTCCGAGTTTAATAAATAAAGGATGACTCAATAACTCCGCGAGGCGGTCCAATCGATTTGTCTCGAAGTGTGGCGAGAGTGTAAAAAAACCAATGCGGTCCCGTTCAATCAAAATAATGACTTTATTTTACACTGACAATAAAATATAGCTTCGAGTATTGTGTTGTGCGCCGCGCATAAGTAGGTGGATGGGTTTGGAATAAAATGAGGTGACGGATCCTGTTGTCGACACGTACATGTAAATTTAAATTCACTTTTGTAATTCATACCATTTAAATATCGTACATGGAACGAGTGAAATTTATGAACATTTACGAATGATTTACGAAACTAAGAATTTCAATTTTTATGTACGAATATGGAGAGAGTTTTTTACGGGATCTTAGTATGTTTTGTAGTGGGTTCCATTTTTTATACATAAAGTCAGTTTATTTGTCTGTGTATTGTATTTTTGATAATATTGAGTTAAAATTTGTAGCCTAATAATAATTATTGTGCCCAAGTAGGTTGAACATAATAATATGGCAGATGTATTCTGAAATGTCACAAAACACCTTAGAAAGGACTATCAAAGGTGATATTTTGTTAGAATACTGAACTTATCACTACACTTTATAATCCTTAATTAGCGATTTCATAATGGCAGTATTAATCTTTAATACCGGTGATTGATTGCTAAATTGAAAAAAAAGATTGTGGTGATAAAAAGACCGGGAAATTACAACTTCACCTATCCCTGTTGACAAATTTACAGATATTTACAGTAATCTTGGAAATTTACCTTTTAACTGTAGATACATGTATTCAAGATATATAATTTTTAATTAAAATTATACTAGCAACCACCTGCGACTTTGTAAATTATTATAACTACAATTTAAAATTATTTCATGCATGGCCGAAAGGCTTTTTCTAAGTTCGCCTGGCTAGTTACCAGGCCAAGCACCTGTTGGTGTGTTCTGAGAGATACACTTCAGAGCCAGTCCTCTAAGGTTAGCGTGTTTACCATCTCAGACCATATCATCATTATACCTTAAATAACATTCTAAAAGTATAAAAAAAACAGCGAGTGTATCAACGTGTACACGGGGAAAACGTGAAACTTCTTTGGTTTATATGTATTAAATTATATATCTGAGAATGATCGTGCTGAATGCACGAAAACCCGTAGTATAAATAATTAACTATACATTTACTCGTTCTGGTTTACTACTAAACTCAGACAGACATACACACAAATATATACTTACCTTACATTTAAGGCATAATGATTTTGCCTACCGTGCCATAGAAGTCTCACTTCAAAAATAATAAATGAACAATATATATCTTATATCATTTAGTGAAAATCTGATCACGATCTGACCAGTAGTCTCGAAAATTACCTCTTACAAGCATAAACTTAATTTTTTATAGTTTTATGAAGATACAAAATATAATAAGTCTCTAATCTTATTGAATTGATACAGACGACAACATGACCGGTTACCCTAGTAGGAAATCATTCAAAGCCAGATGGACTCAAAGTTAAGCTGACAATACTGATTGACTCCCATAAAGTATCGTATTGAGAGATCTGTCATTGACAAAACAATGGGTCGTGGCTTCGATTCCGACCGTTGATGCGTGCCAGATGACAGGATTAGACGGTGATATACATAATGTAAGGTTATAAATAATATTGTCTCAAATCAAGATACTAAAAAAGTTTTACATGTTTATATACTCCATGTAGGGTATTTGACAGCCAGTCCTCATTCTAGACCTTGAAGTAAATCGTGACTCAAATCAGTTTCATAAATACTTTATATATAACTAACTTCTGCTCGCGACTTCATCCGCGTGGAATAGTTATTTTGGGCTAACGCTAAAAACCCCTGATTTTGAAACATAATTCATTAGTACTCCACTCCTACTCGTTTTAGCGTGATGATATATATCTTAAAGCCTTCCTCGATGAATGAGCTATCTAACACGGATTTTTTTTAATAGGACCAGTAGTTGCTGAGATTAGCGCGTTCAAGCAAACAAGCTCTTCAGGTTTATAATATTAGTATAGATTAGTATATATTCTTCTGTCCGTGTGTATTAGACTGAACTCCTCATAATGGCTGGACAGATTTTGATTACAGTTTTTGTGTGTGTTCGGGTAGATTCAGGAATGGCTTAGAATCACAGTTGGACCCGGTAAGTGGAGCTGCCGTTAACTTTTAGATTTTTTTATTATCAGGGCGGGGCATCGTCCACCGGGTCAGCTAGTTACTTATAAAAGTGTTAAATAAACTGTGTAAAAAGAGTGCTGTATATTTTTAAGTGAAACCGCGGTCGCGAAATAGCGCTTAAAGCGTCAACGAAGTGGCGTGGGGTGGAAGCCGGAAAAAAAAACAATACACGAGTTAAACAGCGGTCATAGCATAGTCAAGAATAAAGAAAGTTTTACAAAATGTCATGAACACTCAATATACCAAAAACAATGGGGAGAGAACAAAAAATGTCTATCTTTTCAACTCCGCACCGTTTCCATTATCAGAGAGACAATCGGGAAATGATTCGCGAACTGCTAATACGCCCGATGATTTTAACATAGATTATCTATTTGTGTACTTTCCATTTGTTTTTATTTTATTACTGCCTAAGACTAGACGACCTCTGTAAGATTATTTACGTTTATTTCTCTATTTATATTTCTTCAACCAAGCTACTTATTTTTACTCACTGGTGATTGATGATTTAGGCATCCAATTACTGTCGCTCTCTCAAATCCTCATTGATTGATAGATTTAATATCTAAGGCGATTTCGATAGAAGGTAATTACAATGTTTTGGGCACCATTTACTGAATTTCTATAATATAATATGACTTTATGTTTGTCACGGGCTACAGATTTTTTCTATTACTAATTAATTTTTGAAATTGTTTTTCGACTCTACACAAAATATGTGGTATTTTGTAATTATTGGATATCATATTTTACAGTCTTCATCGCATTTTTTTAAATTGCTTATTGCATATAACTTGATGTACCTATAATATAACTTATAAGTATGTATAATTTAATGTTATTGTGAGAGTGCATTCCAATTTCTAGGATAATTTTTGTATTCCTATAAAAAGTTATCAAACATTTTGTCAAAACCAATATTTAACCCTTAAATGGATACTGTAGCAAAAGCAATATAAATGGTTTTTATTTAACCCTAAAATTTTCTGGGTTCGTGGGTGGTTTTTATGTTTTTCTTTAATTTAAAGGATTTCTCGTGAGTCGTTGATTCAATGACTTGTTCTTTGTACTCAGCACAAGTTAAGTGAGTGCTAACCTTGAGACTATAAATGTAAATTCTAGACTTAAGGTTGAGGTAAGTCTGAGTGCGCTCTATAGATTTCGCCCTAATCCCCTAAATTAAACTTTTATTATATTTGACACATCTGTTATAAACTTGATCTATGCTGGTACTCACTGACGAGTCAGAGGGTTGTCGCAGCCATTAACGTAAGTGACTATGGGTTCGATGAGAGTTTTTGTCTGTCTGCGTGATTGATAAAGAAGTCCTAGGGATATGATACTCCATAAAAACGTTCTGTTTTACATATGCTCTATCGGTCAAGCGATTCTGAGCTTTATAAACGATAAATTAATTTTAATAATAATTATATGTATTGATATAACGTTTATTTTACTGTATATTTAATATGTTTTATATATAAGAGATATTATCGGTAATGGTTGAACCGTTTTTGATAAGGCTTTTACTGTCAACAGAGGATTTTTCAAATTACACGTTATGATGTTTTTCGAAAGGAGTAAGAGTAGTGATAACATTTGTCAGAGATAACTTAATAATTATGAAAGGTTTATAAGGGATTAAGTAGTAATGAAAAGATTATATTTATTTACTAGCGGGCCCGGCAGACGCTGTCCCGCCCTGACTATAAAAAAACCTTGACAAATTATATACTAAAACCTTCCCCATGAATCACTGTATCCACTGGTGAAAACCGTATAAAAATCCGTTCAGTAGTTTTTGAGTTTATCGCGAACAGACAGACAGACAGACGCGGTGGGGGACTTTGTTTTATACTATGTAATTATATAATATATATAATTTTTTGTCTGTGTGTATGTGACTGAACTCCTCCTAAATGGCTAGACAGATTTTGATGAAATTGTTTGTGTGTGTTCAGGTAGATTCAAGAATGGTTTATATTCACAATTGGACCCAGTAGGTGGCGCTGTAGTTATTTTTTGGATTTTTTTTATTATCAAGACAGGAGAACGTTCGTCGGGCCCGCTAATACATATATAATAGAATAACTTTCTGACTGGTATATAAACTCACAGCCCAAAATACTAGGACAGTGTAAAAATGCATAAGAAACCCTACTTTTAAAGTTTGTATAACATTTTCTTATTTTTCAGTTCGTCAGTTATTCTTTTATATATATAAAAGAGTCGAAAGTAATTATTACATAGTAAACGCGAGAGATGCCAAAGGAAATTGCTAGTGAAACAAAAAGCAGTCAATAATTATTTTAGACAAAACAAATTTCAGACGAGTTTTTGGCCGGATCTTGAACTGTCATATAGTGGAATTTATATTGTATTATAATCTTGCGTTATTTGTCTCTATATTTTGTAATATTGGTGTTTTTTTACGTAATATAGTTTTCTTATTATGCACAAGTGAAGTAGATGGAAAGTAATACTACGGAGGATGGATTTTGACTTGCCACAAAAACTCCCTTGAAAGTTTTAACAAGACAGCCACCATCTTGTTAGTTCAGTGATATGATCGCAAGAAACTTGTAATATCATTTATGTAATACCTGCTCGACAATAGCAGTAATAAAATCTATTCCAAGATTGGATGAGAAAACAAAAAAAGAGATATCTGACGGACCAAACAGTATGATATTTTATAATGTTGTCTACTAATTTAATTTGCATGGACATAAATGAATTTCCTCTTATAAAATTTTTGAGATACGCCATTTTTTATGTAATTCTGCCTTAGGGGTCGTGCTGTGTTAAGATCGGTGACAACGGTTTGCTCGACGAATTCAATGGCAGTGCTCTTTGATGATTTTTTATCATCGATTTTGGTTACAGATCCCTATATAGGAATAAAACGACCAATCAAACACAGGTGAGCGAATGTTTTGTACGTTACTTTACGATTTTAGGGTTCGTTGGGTTTCGTTGGATTTAAGTAGTATCATTTTGGTATATAGTTATATCAGAAGCGTTAAAATTTATACTAATATTATAAATATTGTTTGCTTGAACGCGCAAATCTGAGGAACCACTGCCCCGATTTGAAAAATTATTTCAGTGTTAGATAGCTTATTTACTGTGGAAGACTACAAGTACTAACCATGGTATGGGGAAACATGTACATTGCGGATTTCTCGGAGTATGAAATAGCCAATACGTTGTGCACTGGCGTGATGATTACGCTCATACCTTCCTTCGGGAAGAGGCCTAAGTGTGTCTCTTACAGGGTGGTGTGATCGTGTTAAGCCGCATTATCATTTAAAATCATCTGAGATGTGAATTGCCGAGTTTTAGTAGAAAAATAAAAATCCTACAGAACCCCACACTTAAACAGACATGTCGGAATTAAACAAGTTTCAATCAACATTACCCAATATTTACTCCCGAATGCACTTCAAAAACCGACTAACCTTATCATAATCCTCTTATACAAGAATTGGAGAAGTACAAAAGCTCTCATACATTTTTTTACTTTTACTTTACACTGATACTTATAATAAAATATAAAATCGTGGGAGTTCAATTGATAACTCGCTTCATTGTCATGCGCGCATTGACATAGAAAAACCCAAGAAGTTTCGAATAAAAGTAGCGATCGAAACCGGCCGCAAAAACTCCCCAATATACATATGTGGTTGTAGTTATGCGATTA
Organism: Antheraea yamamai; assembly: GCA_036509395.1. Lineage (NCBI taxonomy): Eukaryota > Metazoa > Arthropoda > Insecta > Lepidoptera > Saturniidae > Antheraea > Antheraea yamamai. Next base: position 17,083,359 of record AP028439.1, on the reverse strand, counting down.
TGATTTTGCAATTTTGACCTTCGCTGAATGATTTAAAGTTGTTTTTACAAGGACGCAAGCGACGCGAGACTATTTAAAATGACTGCATAATCCAAAATTATGCACTCATTTTTGTGTGCCGGCTGTGAGACGTTAAGTGCGCATCTTGGGTTTTTGTATATCAATGCATGCGCGTTATTTATCGATTCAACTAGCTTTTTGCTGTGATTTTGTGAATAAAATATACTAGCTTTTGCGCACGGCTTCGCTCGCGTTCACGTAGCTTTCACATATCCTCCAGATTTATTTTTTCTAGATAAAAAATACCTCGTATCCTTTTGTGTACCCCTGACAATACGTATTCAAAATTTCATCATAGTCGGTTGATGTTATAAAAACGTAACAAACAAACACGTTCGCATTTATAAAACAGTGTAAACTCTGTATAAAGTCGTTCGTTACAACAAAAAACTCTGTATAAGGTAGAAATTAGTTCAATTTAGTTGGTTTACCATTTATTTGTTCTCTTCCCTCTGAATAACGAAAACGCTTTAGAACGAAAAAAATCCTCGCTCCCTTGAAATTCGTTATAAAGAGTTTACGCTGTATTGGTAAGGAGATCTTACTTATATGACTCTCATAGATTTTTTTATTATCCAACCAAAAGAACGAAGGCTTTATATCATATCGATTGATTCCAAAACGCGACAAGACAAAAAAAGAGTCACTGTGATGAATTTATCAACATATGTTTTGTGGCCTCTTGATTACTAGACATATAACGGTTGAACCTGGAACTCGACACCCCAAAGCGTGTCACTATAGAGAAAGTAATACCTTGTATATGGTAGTTGCAGCGGCCTAGTCAGATACAATTTTCTTGTCCTACCACTTATGATAATACCCCAATAGAATTTACTAATAGTATTACTGTGTATGTTTTGATGAATCATAATGTACATAAAGAATACAATAATTAAAAAAATACAGTTCATTAATTGGTGTATTGTTATTGCAACCAATTATTGTCCGTAGTATTGGATTAGGTACATAAACAATATAAATTTACGATCAGAAACACGTCCGTTCATTCCGACAATTCAATGCGAAATGCCAAATTTACCTCTTTATTTTTACAACGCGCGGTAATATTTCAAACTACCGCCATTAAACCACAAGTATTTCATACCAGAAACATACACAGGCACGAATGCAGGTAAATTTCCATATAAAATTAATCGATTCGTTATAACAGAAATCAAATATAATTATTTATTTAAAATGAACGATATCAAAAGAATTCATCGGAAAGCATCAAAGGTTACCGTGTTTTACATAACCAAAACACCCTCTACATATACAAATGGTGTTGTATTTTCTAAATTATCCAGATATTCCGCGTAATGTGTCCGAATGTGATAATTTATTGTGCGCGCGCGCATTTATATAAATCTTCAACGAGAACGCGATAAATCGTTCGATGTTTGAAATAAAAATTATACACGTATGCTTATACAGTTTGTGACGTATATCATTACTGACTATACAGACGTATGAATTAAATTTTATATATCTACTAGCTGTGCCTGCGACTCCGCCCGCGTGGAACTTAATGTAAAAAAACTGACTAATAAAATCATCTGAATGTATTAAGGCCTACTTGTCTACTTTTCGCTCGTACTTAAGTCGCGTCGTTATTAAAATTACAATAACTTTTGATGGAGTGAATCGATCTTAATGAAAGTAAGACTAAATGTTACTCGAGGATATGCTTTATGATTTTCTTTTTGGGATTTTTCTCGTGAACGCAGTACTTTAGCAGTGATGCGTATTCAAACAAACGTACAGATAGACAGACATTTCTAAAAATAATTTAAATGTATTTTATTACTTATTCCTAGTTACGTACAATAATTTTTTTCACGAAAATTGAAGAAGTACAGACACGTTAGATTTACATTCTTATTATATACTAGCTGTCTACCCGCGACTCCACACGCGTTTTTTTTAAATATATTAAAGAAATGTAAAATTATAAGTAGGTGTGTACTTTACAGAAATGCTTTTTCAAAAACATTTGTAACTACGATACGCATGCCATCTACTATAACATGTGACGTGTACGTGTGTGTGAATAGGAATAGTATATCAAATGGGATGGGATTTATCATCAGCAACATACCTGGAACTTTAACCTACTATATACCACCCTCAGTGATCACTAACACTATATAACAATGTAATGAAAATTTTAAACTATACATTATCGAACAATATGTGTTAAGTTTTTTATTATATAGATATAACATGCCCATATTATCGATATAATTGTGTTATTCTTATACGTTGCTATAATCACTGAGTTTTGTAGATGCAAACGCGGTAAATAAAACAAAATGGCCACCAAATTGACCAAAGTGATAATATAATTCAAATCAAATACATTTATTCTTGGAGTCTAGTACAGCGCACGTCTCACGCGTTTGTTTACAGTAAACAAATTATTTTTGATCAATTTCACACGAACGAATGCACAGAAATGCACGAAACAGTTCATCACTAAATAGTGTAAAACAAAGTCCTCTGATCTGTCTGTTTATCTGTTCGCGATAAAGTCAAAAACTAAAGAACGGATTTTCATGCCGTTTTCACCAGTAGGTAGAAGAACGATTCATGGGGAAGGTTTAGGTATAATTTGTCAAGGTCTTCTTTTTATTATCAGGGCCGGATAACGTCTGCCGAGCCCACTAGCTTAAAATAAAATAGCTAATTAGTTAGTTATCTGCTAGTGAAAGCCCCGTGAAAATCAGTTCAAGCATTTCGGATATTCCACTGCGGCCGAAGGCGAATAAAAAACCTAAATTACTATTTATGAGGTCTGCAATCTACCAGTGAATATCCCGTGACAATCGGTCCAACCATTTTGGAAATAGCAATGCGGACGAAGCCGCGGACAAAAAAAATTGAATATGTCAACAGCTATAATTTTGGTTATCTGCCAGTTAAATTTCCGTTAAAATATGTCCAGCCGTTTTGGAGATTACCCGGAACAAACAAACAAACAGACTAAATATAATAATATAAAAATATCGACCGAATATAAAAATATTTTGTTTTGTTATTTGTAGCTATAATATAGCTAAAAATAATAATAAAATAATGGATATAGCTGCTATATCCATTCACCAAAAAGTTATTATTTATTTTTACAAACACACACTTTATTTTTATAATACGTAAAAGATTGCAAATAAAAAATTGGACGTAGAATAAACTTTTTGAATAGGAAAACAAACTAATCTTAGAAAATGTTTGCGATAGAAACTTACCACGTTACATGGCAACGTATATGATACTAACGCTAACACGCAGCGAAAGCAATCAAAACAAAAAATATGCCCGATTTTGAAACATTCTTCATTGGCGCTCGACTCCTATTAGTCTTAGCGTGATGAATTATAGCCTAAAGCCTTCTTCGGTAAATGAGCTATCTAAAACCGAAATTTTTTTTCAAATCGGACCAGTAGTTTCTGATATTAGCGCGTTCAACCAAACAAACAAACAAACTCTTCAGCTTTATATATTAGTATAGATATAGATAGATTTCAATAGACGAAATAGAAACGTATATACATTTCAATCAATCGAAATATAATCAAATAATAATAGGTATTCGAGTAGAGATCATATAATTTCATTTGAATGTAAAAAACTTAAGTAAAATCAATATTGAAGGCAATCGTCGGTAATAATGCAGTTTTTTGTAAAATAAAAGTTCAATCTCGGATGCGGCCCGCCTTATTCTGATAACTCTAAGTGACTAATTCGAGTTTCGATCGATATATTTTCGATATCGTGTGTCTAGTAGATATGTAAATGATGTAGACATTTAATTATATTTAGTTTGAAAACAATTATATTAACACGTGATACTCTATCCCAATATTTAACCGACATCTATACAAAGTTTCATTAAAATACGTCTAGCCGTTTGAATTTTGTTTTCCTGGCTTATATTTTTGTATGTCAGAAATAAATGTCTCGTGGAGTTTTTGGCGGGATCTTGGTCTGTCATGTAGTGTATTTTATATTTTACTAGCGGGCCTGGCAGACGTTGTCCCGTCCTGATTATGAAAAAATCCTTGACAAACTATATACTAAAACGTTCCTCATCAATCGCTCTATCCACCGATGAAAACCGTATGAAAATCCGTTCGGTAGTTTTTGAGTTTATCGCGAACAGACAGACAGACAGACGCGGTAGGGGACTTCTTTTTATACTATGTAATGATTTATAATCTTATGTTATTTGACTCTATAGTTTATAATATTGTTGGTATTTTACGTAATATACTTCAGTTATTGTGCACAAGTGAAGTGAATGGTAAATAATACCACGGATCATCAATTCGGAGATGCCACAAAAAATCCAAAGTTTTAACAAGGCAACCACTTTTTTTTATATTGAAATTGTCCCAGGGCACTTGTAACATTATTACCTACTCGATAATGGCAGTAATAATCTAGAAGATTGGTTGCCAAAAATAAAATGACTTGTGTGAAATGTGAGATCTTCAAAAGGCTTAACATTTTTAAGTATCATAAGATAGATCATCCGGAATAAGGAGGCGCGAGCGGCGCCGGCGCAATGGCGGGTTCTCTCCCTCTTTAATTTGTAAATTGAACCGCCTGGTAGCGCCTTCTATTAGTGTCATTGACCATTGCCCACCGCTGGTCGGCTACCGTGCTGAGTTTCTTTGTTTATTTTCATAATAGTTTCGGTATTCTAATCGACAAACTCGATTGTGGTACTTCTAGAACCCTCGTGTAAGTATTTATCAAAAACTCCTTTGTACACTTCCTTGGTATATATTTTTGTGTACTTTATATAAATATGATTTCTTTTTACATATGCAAGCATTCATATGCAAGCATTTATATGCTCATGGTTCTATTAACAAGGAGGTAATTATTATTCGAGCGAAGGCAACAATTAACATTCAGATTTTATGCGTAGAGGTTTCTGAGGTACTTTAATTGTAATTTATCTGTTCAATAGCGTCATCGGTTCGATAACACACACAATTATATGATCAATGTAAATAAAATCAACGGGCCAATTGACAATATAATTTATGGATAACGTGTGTTAAAATAGGAGTGTCTGTCTGTTTTTTTTTTAAACTGTCTGTCTGTCAGGACGGTAGTCCGGTGAAGCTGTTAAGACCTTGCTTGGTCAATAGCGTAGTCAGTTCGAAGAAAAAAAAAAATTATGGTTAACTTTGTTGAATCAATAACTATTGGTAGTTTAACCGAGTATTTCAGAAACCGGGCATTAATTTTTAAATTATGAGTGTGTCCTCTGGTTAAAATTTTATATATCTTTTGATACTTCTTAAATCAAAATATAAGATTAAAAGAAGTAAATTAAGTCATTAGAAAATCACTACAATTATACGCTGTGTTATTTTATAGAACCCATTAAATATTAACCAACAAAAAACAATCGCTTGGAATAGAAGTTACCAAAAAAATGACAATGTAAGGCATTTTAATTTATGTTTAAATCGCAGCAATGCTTTTTTTATTTAAAAACAATATTCAATTGTAGTTCGGTCTGTATAGAAAACGATCATAATTTAGTTTTAACGTTTAAGCAATATAATTGACACTGCTGCTAATATAGAAGCATTTTTTTCTCAAATCAATAATATGTATAAAATAGAATTAATTCAAAGAATACTTTTGCTTATCGTAATTTATTTAATAGCGATTAGAATTCCATTGTTTTTAGCAAAATTTGCATATAAAAAGTTTATTAAAACGATCATAATAAGGAGGACAAATAAAATAATTAATATTCTGCCAATATTTCATGCAATAACAAAATTTACAAATTACAATCTGAAAGAGACAACAAATATAGATGCAAACGAGTCTAAAAGTGAAGTTTACGCCATAGAACGCGTGAGCGTAAGACCAGTAGCCAAGGTTCGCGCACAAATTATTGTTATTTAGGTTTCAATGTAATTTTCTCAGTGTATTTCCAGTCTATCCGAGGCTCTAATTAGGTAGTTTTAGTAATCGAATTTGCTCTCGGTGGTCTGTGAGACCGTTGTCATTATTTCTTTGCGGATGCGCTGTACAAATCGAAATGCTATCGTCTGATTGTATGTTTCCTTCTCTCGCGTTTGTTATTGTATTCTTATATTTACCAACTTTACCTAAAGGTTCTTTGTTCATATGTGTATTTGTTAATGTATTCAGAGATGCTAAAGCCATTAAAATCGGCAATTCAATTCTTATCCACCTCTTTTCTACTTTGGCAATTAATCGTTATCTTGAAGGTTAGATTCTTCTTTAGAGAAGTTAATAACCTTAGAATTCATTGGTATTCTATGTAATTTACATCATTCGTACATAAAGATTTAACTATATCATATAAGATATAACCAATATTCAAAAATATATGATGAAATAGCTCGAGATTATGAATAGAAAAAAAAAATTAACAAAGTCAAATATTTTGCCAAAATTGATCTGTTCGATTCCTTTATCATACATCGCATCGTTTATTTTATTGTCTTTATTCTAAACTAGCTTATGTTCGTGACTTCACTCGTGTTACTGTAGATTCAAGCATTGCATTGGGATTAGTGCGTTTTTCTAGGATGAAAGATATCCTGTGTCCAGATTTTTTTGACAATCGGTTGAGTAGTTAACTGTAACTGTTAGTGTTTACTGTGACAATTGTTAAAGATGTTCGCTTATCATAATATAGTCACAATCTTTTAATAATCCACTTTCTGTACTTCTGTAATACTTTGTACTAACTTATTATCTTATGGGCTGCCATCGAAAATCAGCGCTGCAGTATTACTGCTGTACTGCACATATTGGCTGAATGGGTTTGTCAATTGTTGGAAATTTTTTTAATCTTAATTTTTCACATGTATTTCATTTTTATTTATCTTTTTTGTTTGTATGTATAATGTTGTTTGTTGTAATTGTATGGTTGTTCCAACAATAAACAGTTTCTTTCTGTCTCTTTCTTACTTTGCGCTTCATTTTTTGGCACTTTGACATCGACAGTTTATAAAAATTAATAAGCTTCCTGGCACCGGTCATACAAAAAATCAATTTGTTGTCACGCGTGGCTTTAAACATGTGATATCTATATTGAAGTTAAGGATTAACACTATATTGGTCACCATAAATATTCTGCTTAGATTTCATAAATGCAATCTTTAACGGAGGCACCGAGCTAAGTACTGCTGTTATCGTTTCACACCTGATAAAATTATGAAAGAAGAAAAAGGACGACGATGTTTCATTCGCAAAATACTTCAAAAAAACACACAAACTCGTCCATAAAGACCGGAATCAGGAATAATTATTCTGAAATGTCATCAACCTGCCGCACGAGATTAACTGGCACGGTCGACGAATGAGAAAAAAAACAATGTCAAACTTTATTACTCGATCTCGCAAGAAACGTCACGCAAACTTCGAAATCTTTACATCTAAAACAATACATACATACACGACTGCACTTAAGATCACACCGGCCGATACAGCATCGTGGTACATTTTATTAAAATTTATGTCTTATTTTTCGACTTCTCGGAATTTATTAATCGGCTAATATGAATTCAGTTTGTGTTTTTAACGATCATTCGTATCGTATCCGATGTTTTTGTTTGATCCCTATCTTCTGGTATCGCTTTCTGATGTTCTCGGGTGGTTTGTCAATAATATTTGAAATTTGTAGGATTAGATTTGATATTTTTATAGTGACTACGCTGTGCCTGATTGTAAATTCAGTATTAACCACAAACAGCGGTGACCTGCAAGAGATTGGCAATTGATTGCTGCTTGTCGCTGTCGCGTCGGCTTTCAGGATTTGCGTTGTCTGGATATAGATTATGGGCTTTATCACCAAGTGTGTGGTTGTTGTAACTCACAACAGATATCTACCATCCCTCCGCTAGGGTGTATGTTACATCCTAATTTATAAATGTATGTATATATTTCTGTTTTTGTTTGTTATTTTGGCTTGCATTAACACTTTCATTGGAATTTATACTTTATCTAACAATCAGTTTCCAGGAAAAGACAATAAAATAATTTAAAAAACAACGCATTACCGCTGCATACGTCCCAGTGGTTCATACAAACCGCTTCCATAAAGGTAGTGTTCACTCATTTGTCAAAGTGTGTGGATATTTATTTATTACGGACCCTCCGCGACTAACTTACCTGGTTTTATTAAAATAACAATCGTTATATACTGTTAAAATTGTCATATCGTTCTCATAATTCCATATATATAGAGTCCAAAATTGAATGTCAGCATATTCGTCGAACCGGATTATTATCTTTTTAAGTTTTTTCATCAAGCAACTTTCAGATTCGTTTTAGAATTTCGGAAAAATATGCTCTATAGCGTATATATTAGAGTTTGTAATCGTTTGATACGTCGCAAAAAGTGTTTTCGATACATTTAGTCGGATGGGAAATAAATTTAAAATCTATATGGGGGTTTTTCGGTCCCAAGCCACCGTTTGGGTGTTAATAGATTATATGACCTTAAGACTTTTTTATGGCATCATCGTTTAAGGAGTCATTAGTTTTTATGTTTTAACTATGCTTTGGGTTATATTATTACGCTAGTTGCTTTTTGGGACAGGACAGTTTCTTGGATTATTACACTGCGATGCTGTATCTATGCTAGATCTAATCAGAGGGGTTGAAAAGCATGGCTGCCATTGTCTCATATTGTCAGAGGTGTCTGAAAATAACACTAGTGACATAGAAGTTGAGGAGTAATAGACTAGCATGGTACGAGTATGTTATGAGAAGAGATGAAAGTCATGTAATTAGAAAAGTTTTGAGTATTATGGTGGACGGATATATAGGAGTAGAGGAAGTCCGATTAAGGTATGGATGAACTGTGAGAAAAATTATATGTGTATAAAAGGTGTGAATACTGAGATGACATCTGACAAAAGAGAGTGGAAAAGGAAAAAATGTTGTGCCGATACAACTTAGGTGGGATAAAAGTAAAAAGAAGAAGACTCAACAAGTGATTTGCTGAAGAATGAAGTATCGGTAAGAGTTGATGAACGATAGAAATGCAAGACTTTATTGTGACCCCAGAAACGTAATGCCACTTCTCTCTCGATAACTGGCTCTGCTGTTAACAGTTCTTATCCAACTATCTAGGAACTGAAATGTTTCTAAGTCGGTACAATTATTAATAATATTTTCTACGAAGATTTTACTCCAAACCCTCATTCTACATTAGAAATAATGTTAATATGAGCATAAATGCTTTATACAGTTTTATTTGCAAAATTTACAATCTTAAAGTCTTAATCGTTTCATAAATGCAGACACAATAAAGGGACAAAGTAATAAGGTACAATAAACCATAGACAAAGAATAAAGAGCGACCACTTTGACCACACGACTGGGGTTCAAAGCTTATTTAATTATAATATTACTGGATAGGATATGCGCGTAGCTCAATAAGGTAAAATTTTGCAGCAATTTTGCTCTTTTTATTGTTATTTTATTAATGGTTGAACCTACAGGAGAAATGTTAAGAAAACTTTTGTAGGAAATTTAATTTTCTACAAAAAGGTCTTGGAAACCAAATTTCTAAAATCGATATTTCACGAGTTATTGTTCTTTTACTTTTTCGTAGCATACAATTTTAATGGATTACTGTGTCAAACAAAAAAAAATAAATGATTTTCTGTTATTTATTACGAAATTTTTCAATAGTTATTTATTTTGCAAGTTGTGAGTAAAGAAAGTACCTAGTGATAGTGATTTGAGTGTTAGTAAACAAATAACTCATTTTTGTGTCTTCTCTTTTTTGAATCACGAAGGTCATATTTAAACATTATATAATCTACATTATCCACGCGAATGAGACGCATCTAACGACATTTCATATGTTAAAATTGACCAAATCGTTTATACTACATAGCCTTTCATATAAATAGGCATCATACATATATACACTTGAAAAATATTACAGATACAAGTACATAGTTTTTTAAATACTTTATAATATTTAGAGTTTTACCACGGTCTTATCTGATATCAAATGACGATACGGGTTGAAAAAAGTATATCTATTTATACGTGAGAACTCCCAATGGGCTATTAGTCGTATAAAAGATTTATTGACGTTTCCAGTATGCGATATAACTATGAACGCATTAATATGTAATCTCGCTACGCTGGATGCTAGGCGTGGGTGTCTTTCCTAGAACGAGCCAGGCCGAGCAAACCAAGATGTAATTAATAACTTATATCCATTATAACACATAGCTTCGTTCGTACAATTCATAAATCAAGCGTATTATAGAAAATTATTAATTAATACAAATTAGTCATAATTTAGGGGGCAAATTTTATAAATTATTCAAGTTTCAATATTAAGGGAAAAAAAATTTTTTTTGTTTACTGTTAACACTAGAGCTCTTCAATATCTATTATGCAGTTTATTATTCAAACGATTTTATGATGAGCTGCAAAATATCAATACTACATGTGCATAGGCCGTTAGACTACGCCTCGCTAGACTGGCGTAAGCTCAATACATCACAAGCATGTCGAGGTCATAGGTGACGTGGTGAGTTTTTCCCCTAGCAAAAATCTCCAAAAAAATTTTTCAGTTAAAAAAATATATACGCTTTGACAGATTTAAGAGACAACAAATAATTATATTAATACACAACTTCATATCAAATCCAGCATACGCGTGTCCCAAAGGTCACAATACCGAGAAGTGAACGAACTGGCCTTAGAGATTTGAACCGACGATATTAACATCTCGATGTCTCCCTCACGTACGGAACTCACGAGCTCGTCCGCAACATGAATTACACGATTTATTATGTTTTTACATCATATTCATAATGGTTTTCATTACTTTGGTTGCCTTCCCGTTTTAAAATCATTTATTTTAAATCACGAACCCCTAAGATTAGATTAGTTTTTTGAAAGACCTTGGAATGTCATATACTCTATTTTAATTTTATTCTAATGACTCTATATTCTGTAACATTGGTAGTGTTTTACGTGATAAAGTTCGGTTATTGTACACAAGTGAAGTGGATGGGGAATATTACCACGGAGCATGGATTCTGACTTGTCAGGAAAACTCCCTGTCAGGAAAAGTCCTCACAAGACAGCCACCATCTTGGCAGTTATTTGAAATGATCGTAAGAAAATTGTAATATCGTTACCTACGCGACAATGGCAGTAATAAAGTAAGAAAATTGGTTGCCAAAAATAAAATAACTTGAGGGTGGTGGCCACGCGGATTTAGAAATAACCCTGCCACCATGCTATGGGTTCATCATTGTGTTTTCCTTCACCGTAAGCTCTGAAATTGCTAAGATTCGAACCTACGTCTGTCGACGTCGTGTCGCAAAATACAACACAGTATCTTCAAACTTCAAAACAGTGTCTGGTGACAAGCACAGAACAATCGAAGACAATAGAGTGAATACACTTAGTTAAGTCCTACCGGTCAAGAATGCTAATAAAATTTGTCATACCAAAGCCCATAAATAACCATTTTTGTGTCTCTACCAACACCTCCGTTAAACATGAAGCGTGATGAAGGAATCTGTAAACAGTGTTATTTCGACGGAATCTGTGTTTGAGATTTCATCTTTCCGACCGATAGAACAACGCTACTGAACCCCATACGACACCACAAACATACGATATATGCACTTAATTTCACAATTACCATAGAAATATAAACTTTAATATAAAGAAAATAAAACTTACCGAGTAATATCGTAACGGCAGGTCAAAACCGAACACAAAAAATTATATACACATTTCTTTTTAACGTTTAGAAAAATCATATTTATTGTAAATTCAACTTTATTTCCGTATAATAAGGTCGCTATGTAAATTTAGGAACGTCGCAAATAAATTTGTATTCATAATTATTTTCTGATCATTTTTCCAGCCGAACGCGCAACCACTCGGCCGTGGTCGGGACCCGTCAATCGAATTCAAATGTGTCAATTTAACAGCTCCATAACACTTTTATTACTTCATCAAACCACACATAACTTATAGGGGCTTCGATGTCAGAAATAAATTAACCAAAGAAAATCCATATATAGCAGATTCTAGTATCAATGTTACTTAATATCAAAATTGAAAAAAAAATCTCCAAATAAAGTTTAAATAAGTATTAATTTTGTAGCCCGATTCCACTTGTCATTGTTTATATTGTCCCAGCTGTATAAATAGTCCCCTGATTAATTAGTTGGTCCATAACATATACATATATTGTTTTTAAATTTTTAAGAACCAACAACGGAAATCTTGAACACTATTATAAATAAAGATAGAACTATTATAACATATCTGTTTATAATTATCTAGACTCAAACTAATAAGCTTTTTTTTAATTAATCCTTGGGCTGAAAATCTGTTGGCAGGATACCTGTCGGTGTGTTCTGTTAGCGAAACTTGAGTGATATCTTTGTAGATTTAATTTGTTTATTTAATATATGGCTTTGTGAAAGACGTTAGAGTATTAATTTTTATCAGAGTAGGACAGAGTGACTGCACTGCGCCTGAATGCCTACAAAGTGCAATAAAAAATATCATAGACCTCCAAGAGATTTGCAATGCATTTCTTCTCTTTTAAGCCTGTGTAATACTGGACGATCCTGTCGCAAGGCAAACTAAAAGAGACACCGTGACAAGTTTCTCATCATAAGTAAGTTTCTAGCGTTCTTGTTGGGTAAAATTACCCAGCCGTCCCGATTGATTATTGGGCATAAATGGGCTGATCCCCAAAAGCAATATGCCTAAGGTTAAGGCGGATATTACTCCTGGTATGTGGTGGCCATGATCCAATCGAATATATTTCTTAAACCGGTAAAACCAAAAAACACCTGTAAAGTTGGAAAACCGATACGATCGCAAAATAGGTAAAACAAAACAAAAAACCTTGTTTTCGAATGAACTGGCCTGTTAAAGAAACTTTAATATATTCTCGGCCTTGGAAGTTTAAGAATAAATTCCGAAATCGCTGTAACCATTAAAAAAGGATGTAACAATAAAAAAATATCTGTTTCCAATAACAACGCAGCGGGTCGCTCGTCCGTAAACCGGCTGACACGTAAAAATAGGGACACCCAAAGCCTTAACTGAAGAAGACATACGTTAAACATGCAATAATTATAATTCAAACTCGGCGGTATTGTGTTTTTGTATGGCTCATTTTATAAGCGGAAAGCGAGTTATAACTCCGAACTTATAAGTATAGAGATTTTTTTGCCACTCTGAATTTGCCCCGTTCTAACATCATTCGCTACGTTTTCAGGGTTTCGAGCGTAATAAGTTTTTTTCATATTTCATTTATTAGAAAGTTGGTTTTATCTGTGTTACATTTGGATGCTTTACCGGGTAATGGGACACAATATTTATATCCAAATGGGTCGTCACCAATAAAGCTATAAGAAACACTTGACACGCTTATGAAAGATAAAATATTTTATTGTGGGGACCAAATATCACGTAATTAATACAATAAAATATACAGTGCAAGGTAGAATTGTAATTATAGACCTCTCGCTGATCACTACTATTGTCGAATTGCGCTGTGCTCACCGTCAATTATACTGTAAGTGCATTAGAATGGGTCATAAAATGACTATATTTTTTAAATCAAGCACCATAAAAAAACTGTTCAAAATGGCAAAACAAAAATAATATCGAAGTTTGAGCCTATTTGCGATTTCTCATCTAAAAAAGGAATGAAAAATTATTTTTATAAAAAAATATTTTAATTAGAATTTTATTAGTCAATAACAAATAATTGTAAAAAGCAATACATATTTGTATAGTTGTAGGGTTTTTTCATGTACTGGGGCTATTTATAACATGGTGGTAAAGCTTTTTCATATGAGGGCAGGATTTTTTCTAAGCCCGCCTAAATGCTACCACGCTGCAGTTGAAAATTCATCGCCAACTCCTTTACAATATTTTACGATAACTACACTTAAGAGTCAGTCCTCTTCTAAATTGAGCGTACTTACTATATTAGACCACATCATCATTCGTCATCAAATGGGACTATGTTCTATTGCTAAAACCTATAAAGAATAAAATAAATCATTCAATAGTTCTGATATTAAGAATTTCTAACACACTCAAACAAAACTGAACAAAAACGCCACCGCTTGTAACTCGCACAACACCCGAAAGGTCATTTACGCTACAAACTGACGATTATTGCCTGAATTCGTTATTGATGTCGCGTACAGTAATTTGTATTTTGCAATTTATATTTAAACGACTTTAAAACGTAAAGTTATGTTTGTTTGTAACTTTTGTAAAAACAGACGTGATAATTTTTTACTCTCTTTTTATTCGTAAATAAGCGGAGAAGATGTTTGGTTTTTTTGAAATCTGTTAAGTATGATTATTTATTTAATTTGATTGATAAAAGATTATGTATATATTTACTCATTAAGAGTACTTACTTATGTTTTGATTACCGTTGATTAAGTGGCAGAAGAGAAAGAAGATATATTTTGTTTCTTTCAGCTTATATGGGAAATACAAGGTCGTATTTAGCACCTATATTGGTGCGAGAAGATCACAGTTTTTTTAATCTATACTAATATTATAACGCTGGAGGGTTTGTTTGTTTGGTTGAACGCGCTAATCTCTAAAATTACTTTATCAGGGAAAGCTATAGGCTATATCATCACGTTAAGACGAATAGGAGCGGAGTACCGATAAAGAATGTTTCAAAATCGTCTTTTTTTCATTTAAAGAGCTTCCGCGGCGTGTTCGCGTTATCCCAAAGTAATCATTCCACGCGAATGAAGTCGCTGGCAGAAGCTAGTATAACGATAAGGGTAAATGTCTCAGTGTGCGCTGCATATACCTATTGTTAGGGTATGTTTACTTATGGTCCACAAATTTACTTATGGTCTACAAAACTAAGTTCGATGATCAAGAATTGACATCTACTTTTTCTCTAGTTGAGCCCAAACAAATACAAAAGGATATATCAAACTTGAAACATAAGCTATTACAAGCATAAAACTGGCCATACAAAGGGCAATGTTGGCTCTTGCT